>BDMB01000008.1:2388140-2793060 GCA_016859785.1 Macrotyloma uniflorum | reverse complement strand
TATAAAGACTAAATTACCCTCAACTAATAAATACTAATCAATATATAATATTCTATATAATATCCTAACAATTATTATTTTGTTTTTCTTCTTTTCCCTATTATTATTCTTGCTTGAATTAGCTTGAGAGATTCTTGTCATATAATACTTACATGGTCACGATTTGCGGACACACTAGGATGTCTAACCAGTGTGCATTTTTAAAAAAAAAAATTATTGGTTATCAGGACATAATGGTAATGGATTACGTTAAGAGTGGTGAAGTTTTATATATTCCTGGCACAATGACTCCAACTGAAGTAAGAGTCAACTTTTAGATTCAAATCTTCTGATTAATTCTTCTATCATTAATATTTTACTGTAAGCAATTTTTTCTAGCATTCATTGACCACTCCTTAACGATCATTGTGCAATGCAGATATTGTCTGCATGTGATGCAGGTGCCAAAATGGTCAAGGTATGTTCAAGCACTAATATGCATAAATACAATTAAAGTCAAAATCAGAAGTTACTGAATTCCTTAAAGATCACATGAGGATTGATCCAGTGGTCAAGATTTACTTTAATGTCAAGATTTATGTAAAGGTCACATGCATAGACTAGTATCAAATGCATTTTATATTTTAAAGCAATTTTTTATACTTGGCTTTTACCTTGTGATAGATATATCCAGTTTCTGCACTTGGAGGATATCAGTACATATCAGCACTCAAGAAGACCTTTCCTCATATCTCTATGGTTGCTTCTCAGGGAATAACAATAGGTAGTTTTGAAATTTTCCTATATTAGGTTATATGTTGAGTGATATTAAGTCCAAATGCCATCTATAACACAATAGGACTAGATTACAGAGATATGGGTAAACTGCATCAGAACATAAATATGTGTACAAGATATAAAAATATTCAGGATTGTTATGTTAATATATTCAGGATTCTGACCTTTTCATGTCTCATCCTCAAATATTTGATAAATAGGTTTCCCGGTATTATTTCTCAGTCTCAGTGTTGATTTTCTTTAATTATTAATTTATTTTCTATGAGCAACTGTTTTTCAGTTTTTGTCAAGGATTCCTATTTAGAAACACTCAACTCTTAATTGTTTTCTTATGCCAAACATATAGTTTAGAACTTACCAATGGTGAAGTTTCTTGTGAAGATAATGCATGTAAAAAACTAATATCCTTTTTAGTTATGCACAAATGTATTTTTTTTTATAAACACTCCTTTTGACGAACTGGTTATATCAGCTTATGGAGCAAGCTTTAGAAGATTTTTTCTATAACAGCTTTTAATATATAGTAGTTCAATATATAGTAGTTCAAGTTAATGCCATTTGGGGCAACCACTCAATGTGAATGACTTCATCTCATTATTTGCAGATGCTATTGGCGAATATATTTTGCGAGGAGCATCATCAGTTGTTTTGTCAGATGCAATATTTGATAAGGAGGCAATTGAGCAACATAATTTCGATAAAATACATAAACTAGCACATTCTGCTACCTTACTGGGAAACAAAGCTATGAATAGGTAACACTTTGTACATTTTTAAACATTTAATGCTGTTGTTTTCTTCTAGATTTAGGATGAATGGTTGTTTGACATGGCTGTTGCATATATTTTTGAATCATTTTGTTAGAATTTGAGAGCAGTTAATCAGCAAGTAATATTTCTGAAACATGGGTTGATCCTCAAGGATCTCTCAACTCTAATAGCTCAATGTAAGAGTTGTATACTTGTATCAATAAGACATGTAGTTATGTAGTTGTAAGAGTTGTATCTTTGCCTTAAATCCCTATAATACCATATTATAACACTCAAACCATTCAATTTTGAAAATATTGTGAATTATTTGTTCTCTATTACAAGTAAAAGCATGGTTCATTTGCTATCGAAGTATGAACTTGTAGCTGAATTGCCATAAGCCCAGTCTTTTATGACTTGGTGTACTGTTGATGTCCAAGTTTCCATAACCAAATGAGGTTTTGAACTGCAATCTTCTCCCTAAAATGTGACTTCTTTGTCACTATAACAGACCTTATTGGCTTAATACGAGTAAAAGAAAACAAACTAAGCAAACTTTTGTTTAACCATTGACTCTTGATGTGGTGTTAGAAGCATACAATTGGCTTTTTATGTATGAGTGAGAAAAAAAAAAAAAAAAACTGAACCTATTATCTTATTTTTAAGTAGAAATTGTATTTACTTTTTTTTTCTCATTGATTTTTATTCATTATATTCTATTATATCAAGCTAAATAATAAATTCAAATATTTATTATTTAGTTTTATATTATTTTTTTAGTTTTTATTATTAATTTATTTATTCTTTAGTGAAAATAGATTCATGACATGAAGAGAACCTAAAGCATAAACTTTTGGTAAAAAAATATTAATGTTTGTTTACAACAGTGTAAATATTATTACTTTGTCTTGAAATAATTATTTAAGGTTCTTTAACACATAATTAATTTATATTACTTTTCGAAATAATTTTGTTAAAATAATTTCATTTTTAATTAACGAATTATTTTATTGAGATAAAGAGAGGTTTTAATATATAGAGAATTTATAAATAAAATAATTAATGCATTACTCTTTCTATCTTCTCAGTATATTTGATTTTATAAGTAACACGTTTATTTCAATCAAAAAATAATCTTGTATCATAATTTGATTTTGTTATAAATTTAAAATATAATTTTATAGATTTAAAATATTTATCTATTACGAATTTTAATCATGGAATAATTTATAAATTAAAGATTATTATTTATTATGAACTAGAAGTATAATTATAAAAAATACTTATCTTATATAATGTACACATTAAAATATTAGTTTAACTAAAATGTGTTAATAGTGTAATTTTTTTTTAAATTGTTATTCATTCATAGGTTTCTACAGATGATAAGATTGATAATTTTATAATATATTTTAAAAGATTTTTTAGATAGTTTTAATCAATAATAATGTAAAAAATATTATATTAATTAAAAGAATATTTTCCTCTGATGTTATTTATTAATTTGAAATTTATATATATAATGTATAAATATAATTTTAACAAATAATATCAAAATTAATATATATTAAATATATTTTATTATTATATATTTATCTAAAATATAATAATAAAATATATTTATATATATCTTAATACTACATCTAAATTAAACTAAAAAAATTTACAATTGGATTGAAATTTGTGTGTAATTATTTTATACTAAAAACTTTAAAGTATACGGTATAGAAGATATTTCTTTTTCTTCATTTAAAAGTGATAAGTATTATATGAAAATTCGAAGCAATGAAGAGTTGAAAATTAATTAATTAAATTACATTTTCACCTGTAAGATGAAAAATTACATTTTCTTTTTTTAAATCACAATTATTCATGCATGGATAAATTTATATTTTTATCAGCAACCTTCAGATTTTGAAAGGCAAAATGTAGATTATGAATAATATTTTAAACCTGATAATATAAAAAAATTTAAAAGTTATTTTTTAATACTTTCAAATAAATGAAATTGGAGAAAAAAAATGTCCTACCTAGAAAGATTAAATAATTAGCATGTAACAAAAATATTCAGCATGTTAAAAGGTTCATTTACAAAATTTAATTTAATTTTTTTAGAATATATATATATATATATATATATATATATAGATAGATAGATAGATATAGATATATATATATATATATATATATATATATATTACGAGATAATTTTGTTCAATCTAATAAAGTCATTAAAAAAAGTAATTTTTGTTAATATTTAACTCAAACCCAATATATCTGATTAAGTTATAACATGACTAATTTTAATTATTTATATTAATTGTGTTCTATTATTAGTATTTTGATAAATTTGGCTCAATCACACATTCAAGTAAAAAAGTTATATGAGTAGAATATAATTTCCATGGACTATGACTTTCTGCAGTTAAGAAAAGAATTTAACATCATCATAATCTTTAAACAATTTTTTTTATATATAAATCTAGTTAAGAAAATTATGCAGGGTTGCCCTTTCAAGTTTCAAATCATTATTTTTTAATTTAGTTAAAATAAGGTCATATAATTAATCATAAATTATTATATATAACAAGATTATTGATTTTGTAATAAATAATTCTAAAATATTTTTAATTGTTTAATAATAAGAAAATTTCTACATCAACAACAACTTAAACTATTGTTTGTGAACCAATCACACAAAAATGAAACTTTTTATTTTTACCTTGACTCAACGTTTGGATAAGCACGCACCCACAATCCTATCCAGAACTATATTTGAAGTTGTTTTCCCAAATCGAGTAATTAAAAATATAATTTAGAGAAAAGTAACCAAATTTAAAAGATAAGTACATAAAAAAAAGGTAAGATTTTTTTATTTTAAAATTTAATCGAACATTTATTATACGATCAAATCAACGAAATTGCGGAAATTTAACTTTATTGAACTTACTTGAGAACTTACACATAATTGATGTCTAAGTTTAAATTTGAGTTAATTTTTCCTAATGATAGTTTTAAAAGATTTTAATGTTTTTTTTACGAAAAAAGAAACACATTTTTTAACTTGCAAAAAGAAATTAAAGATTTATTTAAAGGTATAGTAAGAATTACACCTCCCAAACGAAACTTAGTTTGCATTAAATGCTTATTCGTTAGTAACATATAATAATCTACATTTATTAATAATAAAACCGTGAAATACGGTAAATGATTTATTACAATCATTTACTACCATAAATGTTTTCTTCATTGTTAAGTATTATTCGATCATAAATAAATAGTCAAATCAAGAAATAATAAGTAATTATAAAATAATAAATAAATAGTCAACTTAAAATAATAAATAAATAGAGAATGTATAAAACAATCATTGATTTTTACAAGAAAAATTTTAAAAATCACATATGAGATACCTTTACCATAATAATAATAATAATAGTAATACAAAAATCTTTCTCAAACAATAAAACTAATCTCTACATAGAAAATTATAGTGAGTATCATTTATTCTTTCATTAATTTTATACATAAGAAAATTGAGAGAAACAGTAAATCCTAGAACATAAAAATTGCAGCATGACATACAGGTGAAAGAAAAAGGTATAAATGGTGAGAAAAAGAGTAAAAAGAGGTGTAACAATATATGAAGAAGTGCAGTAAATTGTAATAGATAGATATCCATTAAAATCAGCAGTTTCTGCAGCCCACTGGAATTCTTAGCATAGCCCCTGGTTTTTGAGTTTTACTTTCCAAACCACTCTCTCTCATCTCTCTCTCTCTCTCTCTCTCTCTATATCTCTCTCTCTCTCTTTCTCTCACAATTTCACTTTCACTTCTTATTCATTCATTCCCCTGCCTCTTTATATCAAACATGCAATATTGTTTCATCTGTACAATGTATCATTCTTCCCTCTCTCTCTTTCTCTCTCTGTCTTTCTTCCCCTTCACTGATGTTCCTTTTCACTTCTCTACACTTTCCCTTTTACCCTTCTAACAGGGTTAAATCCTCTTAGAATCTCATCCACTTTTCACTATCTTCACTTAAAATACACCTTCCTCTGTTTTTCTCTGTTTATTTATTTTTTCTGTTTTTCTTCTTCCCGGTGCCCTTTTCTTGAAATTTTTTCTCACTTTTCTTTCAAACCCATTTTTCATAATTGCATTTCATCTCCGAATATATCAATAGTCTGAGATCAGAGTCATTCGTGTGCCCGAAAGTTTTTGTTTTTGGAGGTGTGTTTTGCGTTCAGTTTAAATGGGGATTGGGAGGAACTTGTCTGAGAGGAAGGGGAGGGAGTTATGTGAATTGCGCGAAGAGACGAACACCAACAAATCGAGGAAGAATCGGAGACATCGTCTGAGGAAGATGTCGCCGGGACAGAGGTTGTTTCAGACGTGTAATCAAGTGTTTGCTTCTACTGGCCCTGGGATTGTCCCTTCCCTTCAACACATTGAAATAATGCTCTCTGTTTTAGGTACGTGGAGTGCTCATTACACATGCAAATTCTGCATTTTTTCTATTGGAATTTCATTTTGGTCATTCGCATGATTGAAGTTTATTTAGGTTTATCTTAAACATAAAATTTCAAATCTAACCAAAGAATAGCATAGAATTAAAAAGGTTTTAAAAAAAATGGTTTTTTGAGAAGTTTTTGGTGTGATTGCAATTGCTGGTACATTCAATGTATTTGTTTATAATTCATTGTGATCACCATTTAAATCTTATATGTAGCATTTTCTACAACTGGGTATCCTTCTGATTTGAAAACTGGATCAGAAAAAAGAAGTTTTTTTTTGTGATTTTCACCTCTTTGGAGAGTCAGTTCTTGTGATCTAGTGGTGAATTTGATTGAATTTTGCATTTTGTTTTCATGGGGTGATTGATCATTTTGTTTTCTCATGGTATTGGACTTGTTTTTATTCTGGGAATGACCAAGCCCTGCAGAATTTGCTTTTATCTTTCATTTCAATTATTGAATGGAGACTACAAATAGAATGAGTTACTTGGTGCACTTATTTATAAAAGTTTTATTATGTTATTAAATTTTCACCATTATTTCTTCTTGAAAAAATACACTTTCCTCTTAAATATAAACAAATATTAACTAACCCTCTTAAATACAAACAAAAATTAACAATTTTTTTTATGATATTTTTTTATAAAATTCTCTAACTAACTTTAATTAGTTTTTAATCTTTAGTTACATTATGTGCCTTCAGTTTTACAAGATTAATAACAAAAATACTAAAAAAAATTAGAGGGTTAATAAAATTTAATATAGCCTTTTGTTTTCTTTTCTATAAATGAGAACAATGGAGTGTTCATTTTATTAATTAAAACATTTATTTTACATATTAAATTCACACCCTTTGTAACAATTATGAATATTATCTATCTATTACTAGTTTCTAACTCAAATATAAGTAAAATTGATTAAGAGATATGTTTCATTAATATTTTTGTTTTAATTCAATAATAATTACATCTACTCAATTATATTAAGATTAAAAAATATATTTTTGAAATAGTAACATTAAATAATTAAATAGGATTGAAGCAGTGGTAATTTATTTTACATTTAAATTCACATTTTTTTATATATTTAAATCCAGAAGAAGAAACTTACACATTTTGTTTGGTGTGTGTATGTGTGTCCATCCCCTAAGTTTCTATGTGCCTATATTTTCTTGTATTGATGCAAGTGCCCATTATCTTGTGCTTGATGTTTTTGTATTTCTCTCTATCATTTTGATGGTTTTAGCAAGAAAATAATTTTTTTTATCCCATTTTCTTAATTAATTGTAATATTTTTTTACCATCTTATTTTAATAAATTTCCCAGTCAAAACTTTGTGATGTCAAGTCTTTTAACTTTTTAAAGACCATAAACATAGCATTCTCAATTTAATCATTGTGGGTGTTGTCTTATTATTATGCCAAACACACGTGTTTCTCTATCCTTTGGTCGTGTCTAGTTGTCATTGGTAGCTTAATTTGGATGTATTATGCCCATATATTACAACTATTTTCCTCATAATGACCATAAAAATACCTGCTTTACGTAAAGCTTTTAACTCCCTGTTAGAAAAAAATCAATCTTTCCTCGTATTTCTGCTAAATAAATTTCCCTTCTATCAAGATCACAATTAAAAATTAATAATTTTTTTAATGACATTTCAATTAAGAAAGTTTGATGACTTTTTTTCTTCAGATTAAGATGAGGGATTTTTTTTTTTTGCTTTTCAAAACTAAATTAAGAACATCTTGTTTCTTATTTTTGAAAATGAATTCCGTTTTTAAAATTAAAAATATAAATAACTAATTGAATAAAAGGAAATTAATTTTTAGTTTAAATATACTATTTTTTAAAATAAAAATCAGAATATTTTTAAATTATTTTTGTTTTTCTGCTTTCAATTTTCGATTATTCATTGTCTCATCCTTGTTCTTTAAAAATTAGTTTTATATTTAATTTTTAGAAACTAAACTTTCAAGTCTTTATTTTTATTTCATTTCTCTTAATGCTTCTTTGGAATTGATTCAAATAATTACCTGGATCACTTTCTTAACTGTGTGTGCAGTAATGGCAAGAATAAATCTACCAATATTTAATTCCACTTTTTTTTTTTTATACATTTTCCTTAATTAACTTTATAGGTTATGATA
Organism: Macrotyloma uniflorum; assembly: GCA_016859785.1. Taxonomy (NCBI): domain Eukaryota; kingdom Viridiplantae; phylum Streptophyta; class Magnoliopsida; order Fabales; family Fabaceae; genus Macrotyloma; species Macrotyloma uniflorum. The sequence goes on along the minus strand of BDMB01000008.1, from coordinate 2,784,868 downwards.
AACATATTTAGTTATGACTTGTCTTTGTGCAGGTGGAATAAAACAAGAAGATGTTGGCTTGAAGCCTGACATGCCATATTTCAGTACAAACAATCCTCGAAGAACCCCAAAAATTACATACCTGCACATTTACGAATGTGAACAATTCTCGGTAATTAATCTATTTATGATTGAGATCATGTCTGGATATTTTTTCTTTCAGAATAAAAAAGAAAGTAATAGAAAAATAATTTTTTTATAAATTCAGATTAATTTATAGCTAAAAATATAATTATAATTATAATATTGAAGCACTATCATTTTAACGTATTTTACCATTAAACTTTATAATATTTTTTCTTATTTTCTTGTTATCATTTCAGATGGGAATATTTTGCTTGCCACCTTCTGGAGTTATTCCTCTTCACAATCACCCTGGAATGACGGTTTTCAGCAAGCTTCTTTTTGGAACCATGCACATCAAATCTTATGATTGGGTCGTTGACTTGCCTCCTCACATGTCTACCATGGTCAAACCATCAGAAAGTGAGTATTCTACTGTTTTACATGATCAATGAATGACCTTATCTCATCATGTGTATTTGTTGTAGTAATTTCAAGTTGCTTGGTTATATATGTTAATAAATGTAGAAGAATAATTTGCATATTGTGAGTGTAGCAGCACAGATTTCTGATGATACGAGGTTGGCCAAAGTTAAGGTTGATGCTGATTTCGTTGCTCCTTGTGACCCCTCCATTCTTTATCCTGCTGATGGAGGCAACATGCATTGGTTCACTGCAGTCACAGCTTGTGCAGTTCTTGATGTGCTTGGTCCTCCATATTCTGATCCTCATGGCAGACACTGCACATACTACCAGAATTTCCCCTTCTCCAACTATTCAGGTATGTTTTGCCAAAGACTAAATAATAGCAGATTAGTTATACAAGGTGGTTTCCACAAATGTTGATGATATCTTACTAGATAATATATAGCACCCTTTATGGGCATAAATGGTTTGAATCTGAATCTTACTGGTATTTTGTCTCATTTCTCTTTACAATGATTTGAATCTGAATCTTTTGGAAATTTCAGTTGATGGAATATCCATACCAGAGGAGGAAAGAAAAGCATATGAATGGCTTCAAGAGAAGGAGAAACCTGAAAATCTTCAAGTAGTTGTAAAGATGTACAGCGGCCCAAAGATTGTGGAGAACTAATGTTGTGTTGTCTCCCAACATTTTCCTGTTGTTGTGGATCATTTGTCTCATTTTATGATTTGATGCCATGCCACCCTTTTGTCCTCTGGTGAAACTTGGTTTCTCTAAGTACTACCTTTTTAGTATTTTTATTGGTGCTGTTCTTTTTGGTCCATTTAGTTCTTGTTATGTACATAAAAAAACAGGAAAACCCCAAGGTGGTGCTTACATGAAATAGTATCATAATGAAGCTGCATACTGCATAATTTAAAGAGGTGCTCACTCTGTAGTGGGATTTACTTAATTTATTTCGATCGAAGTCCAAAACAGTGGCATCTTCCTTTGTTTAGGAAGAGTAACACAATTATCATCAATAAACTTTTTTTTCTTATTTGGAATAATGTAACAATGGAGGAAAGAAAAGAATGAAGGGAATCCTACATTGAAATTCTTTCTTTCCAATATGACATTTTTAATTTTAATAAAATTATCATTATAAATTTTATGATGGTAATAAATATAAATAAAATTATTATTTTGTTTCAGAGGATAAAATAAATAATTTAAAATTATATATATATATATATTTAAATGGTCTATCGAAGAAATTATAACAATTTCCTTGAAGTTAGTATTGAATATATATATATATATATATATATATATATANTTTTTTTTTTTCTTCTTCTTAGTTTTATAAATTATGGCATATGTAATTTAATATATTTTTTTATTTATCTAACCAAACCTTAAATGTAATATATTTTAAAAAATTATTATTTTTTTGTTATAATATTTTTATTATTTTTTATTTTCTCAGAAATTATTAATAATAATTTATTAATAATGACCAATGTTAATGATAATAAAATTATGATTATAATATTATAATAATAATAGTAAAAAATGTATTAATAATAAGTAATTATTATATAATAACGTAAATAAAAATAGTAATATTATTATTATTAAAATAATAATAATAATAAAATAATTAAAATAATAATTTTAATTATAATATAAAATGATTTTTTATCTTATTTTAAAAAGTGTTTACATTTGTTTTCATATATATATATATATATATATATATATATATATATATATGAAAACGAATGTAAACACTTTTTAAATTAAGTTAAAAAATCATTTTATTTTTATTTTCATTTTTAACAAATACATTTCGTTTTGATTGGTTACATTTGAAAATAAAGAACTAACAATAATTATCCAGAGAAGAATCTTGAATAATGTTTTCGTTAGAATCTTTAATAAAAAAGTTATATATATAAAAAGCAAAATCCTATAATAGTAACACAAACAAAATTATGAAATATTCCAGGTCAATAACCTCGTAACATTCCATGTCAATAATCATAGTTGAAGACCCTAATATAAGTTAAATTAATCTCATGTAAAATTGATTAAATACAGCATAAATTACGTGACACCTCATCTCTCTTTTCGTAGCTCCCAAATCTCTTTCTCCACCCCCATCTCTCTTCCACGAACATATCAAAAAAAGCATTAATTTCCTTACGTGAGACCTACGAGAATGATTGTGCACAATCCTCTTTGACATTTTTCTTTGGGAATTTTAAGGTTTATAGTTTGTGATTCAGCGTTTCTAATTTGTTTCTTTCGAAATGGATATGCAAATCAATTTACTACATCACAATCCCTACAAAAAAAAAAAAAATACTAATTAACTTATTACATGTAGTTTCCCATGTATGCAATGACGTGTCAGAACATTAAAGGTTTGTATTTTGAGAAATTCAAACAGAACAGAAAAAATTTAGGACTAAGTTCACAATTTTAGAAGAAAAATATATTATTTATCCAAAAAAAATTATATAAGAGTTAATTGATTGCGTTAGTTTTGCAGGATCAAATTCAAACATGGAATAAGTGATGGAAAAGAAGGATTAATTATTGAAAAAATATTGCATTAATTAAAAATAGATTTAATTATAATATATAACTGGAAAATAATTTTTTTAATTAATTTTAAAAATAAATTAAATTTATAATAATTTTTTATATAATATTTAATTAATAAAATTGTTAAATTTAAATTTAATTATCATTAATATATTAAATTTTAATTAATAAATTATTAAATTTAAATTAGATTTTTTATTAATAGAATATTATTAATAGATTTTCATATTTTTATATGATAGTTTATAAAATTTTAATTATTAATAAAATTATTAGAATTAAATTGAATTATTGATATATATTAATCAATCATAAAGATGAATTAATAATTATTTTTTATAATAACTGATTACCTAATAATCATCAATAAGTTAGATAGGTGGAAAAGGTGGAATAGGACATGCTAACCCTTTTACAGGTAATAGTGGGTGACCATTGGGTTTGAACGAGGCCATTTCTTCATAAAAGAAATAAACTAAAACTGTGTAATGGAAAGAGTAAAACAATTTATACATAATAAGTGAATATTACTAATCTGCGTAACCTAAATAGCTCGAAGAGGTATCTTTAGAGGTTAAAATGTGACTTTTTCATAAACTCCACATAGCAAATAATTATGTTTTCTTGCAAATTAAGTTATTTAATCTTAATTAAGTCTTAAAAACGCATGGAGTTACGTAATGGCTAACCGATGCATACTTGTATGCATTTACATCATGGACTTATTAATTATCACGTTGACACAATTATCTGTTTTTTAAATCCAACAGTCATATCCAAATTATATTTAACATGTTTCAAACGACACTTTCAATAATCATATTCTTATACAGAAGACAACTTTATCTTTCTTTCATCAGATTTTTCTTTTGTTTATATAAGATTCTTTCGTTATCCTTTTTCTTTCTACTATTCTAGCTCATGCATCTTCAAAATAAAATACATATCTATCATTATTATGTTGACGTTGACTGAATAAAAAACAATTGAAGGGTAATACATAACACTCAGATCCCGAGACATACATTTTCGGGGCTATTTAAAAAGTAATGTAAATAAGTGGCTTCTTTTTAATGCACCGAAACACAAACTATGTTTGATTGGGAACAACAACTTGAACATGTAACACTGACAGTAAATTTTATTAACAATGTTCTGTGGCCCTTGTTTGCAACCTTTGAAAACTTGGTTCAGTTATTTCTTCATGTTTTATATATGGTCGATCAGGCTTTGAATGAACATGTGATTTTATGTTCAATAAATCACATTTTTTTAATAAAGTTTTGGTTTTATATGAAAGTAATAATTCTATATATTTATTTCCTAAAAATAAACATTCGATGAAGATGAAGAAGGAGTATGAATTGTTTAATCAACTTGAACATAAATGATTTAAAAAAACATAGTACTATATTTTAATTGTTCATTGTGTTGTGAGAATATGCATTGCTAGAAAGCAGGTCAATGGCAGTGGACAGCAGAGCAATAGTTTACAACCATGCAGCGTGTGGACCGCGTAATAAGGCTTCACCATTGACAAATATTCAGAGCTCCTCACTCGCCGCCAATGCTAATAACTGGTTACATGTTGCACCTTTGACCACATACCCATGTGACGTCCTCTCATCAGTACCAAGCTTCAACCAAAATATTAATCAATGCACAATTTGTGTGCCAAAATTTTCCATTTTCAACATCATTCACGACTCAGATTTGGGAGACCAGTTCATTAATTTAACCTTTCAACATTAATAAAAAACTCCCACAAATTATCTTAGCAATTTGGTGTTGACATTTGAGGGGGGTGGCTTCGTAATGGCACAGAGCTCTGGGGTTTTTTATTTGTTTATTTATATTCATACCGTGTCTAGCTCATAGTTGATTGTTTTTATAATAGGGTATGTGTTGTATATTTATGCATTTATATGTGTGTGAGATTGAGGGTGTTTTCTAGCTAGAGAAATAGTAATAATTGAAGCCAAAGATGTCTAGTCCTAGTGGTCCAGAGATAGAAGAGAAGAGAGTCGCAGAGGTATACACAGTACTCTTTTTCCTTCCCAATTCTTTCTTCTTCTGAAACCTGTACTGTTTCTGTATAATTTTTCTTCATCTGTGCTCATGAATATCTTTTTAGCTTTAATTCCATATACTTCTTTTAGACTGATATTTATTTCTTTACATCATATGAATCAATAAATTAAATTTTTAGTTACAGAATTAGATGAAAATATAGAAAGATCGTTGTTCTTGTAATGTGACCTTTTAAATAGACCAAACAACTGTTCCTTTGTATGAACAAATCACACTGTAGTTTGGTATGAAAACATATCTTTGTCTAATTTGAAATTTATAGGTTGTTTTTGAAACATAATTTTGTCTTGTGTGTGAGGGATAAATTAAGGAATCAAATAGCTTATTGTTGTAATTACTGTTGTTTTGAAATCTAGGAAGATAAATTCGAATCTGCTAAAACTGAGATGGGTGAGGTGAAGGAAGAAAATGAGAGATTGAAGAAGATGCTGGAAAGAGTAGAGAAGGATTACCACTCCCTTCAACTCCGTTTCTTTGATATCCTTCAGAAAGATGTTTCAAAGAAGGGTGAGATTGATTCATCTACTTCCCATGATCATCAAAGTGAAGAGCCTGAGTTTGTGTCACTTTGCCTTGGAAGGAGTCCAACGGAGCCTAAGAAGGAGGCAAGAATTGGAGACTCCAACAAACCAAAAGAAAAAAATGTTGGAACCAACCTTACTCTTGGATTAGACTCCAAACACTTGTTGGCAACGGAGGTTGTGTCTGGTTTGAGTGCCATGAACAGCTCAGAAGAAGCAAAGGAAACGGAAGCAGAGGGAACATTGTCAACAAATCAATCAGCAAAAGTTATAAATGTAAATGAAGACATTTCAGATCAAATGCCAGCGAAGAGAGCAAGGGTATCTGTGAGAGCTAGATGTGATACTCCCACGGTTAGTATCAAAGACACATCTTTTGATTCCAGAAAATGTTTGTTTTTACCATTTATTTTATAAATAATTATAAAAATATTATTTTATTTTCAATTGTTTTCAGAAACTTATGTAAGAAACTGTAAAAGCAATGATTTTTCGAAAACAGTAATAAAGAAAAATAAAAGTGATATTTTTACTTTATTTTTCATTCATGTAATCTAGGAGATTTTGATGCTAATTTAGTTATTTTTCTTGTCTTGTTCCTTTCAAACAGATGAATGATGGGTGTCAATGGAGGAAATATGGACAGAAGATAGCAAAGGGTAATCCATGTCCAAGGGCATACTATCGTTGCACAGTTGCACCAGCATGCCCAGTTAGGAAGCAGGTATGATTTAAATTTGTAAGCATTGTAAATTTTAAATATTTTTATATAAACATCAACTAAGAATTCACTATATCGCCATAGATTAATGAATAAGATATATAATATGAAAATAGTGAATTCTTATCGATATCTGTGTAAAAATATACAAGCTAATATATGTGCATTATAATTGTTGTATAATAATTGAGTTTGTTTCAGATGTATTGAATAATAATACCCAAATTTAATGCATGATTGACTTCAGGTGCAAAGGTGTTCTGAGGACCTATCCATCTTAATCACGACCTATGAAGGAACCCATAACCACCCACTTCCATTTTCAGCCACAGCCATGGCTTCAACCACTTCTGCTGCTGCTTCCATGCTATTGTCAGGTTCTTCAACATCTCACCTCTCAAGCCACACTTCTGCATCTTTTGGAAATGCTCCTACCACGCTACTCAATGGTCTAAGTTTCAGTGACCAGTTCCATGAATCAAAAGCCAAAGAAATCTTCTCGCCACCAAACCATGCCTCACCACATATGTTCTCAACAATCACTCTAGACCTGACTTCTTCAGCTCCTTCCTCCTCATCAATTCAGTTCCACCATGGCTTACCTTCAACCATGGCTTCAATTTCAAACCCAAGATTTTCCTCAGCCAGTCTCAGCTTTTGTTCCCCGGAGCATAACTTCATACCGTCCATTTGGGGTAAGGGGTTCCATGATAATGGCACAACCACAACCACAAGACCAATTGACCTCACAAGGCCAATTGTGCAGTCAAATAATCTCCGACAACATTTCTACCAACAATGCACAACAAACCAAACTCCCTCCAGAGAAGCTTTGGCAGAAACAATAACCAAAGCAATCAGCACAGACCCGAGTCTTCGTTCAGTAATAGCTGCTGCAGTTTCATCAATAGTGGAACATGGATCAAACAGTGGGAAAGAAGAGGTATCGGAGAATGTTCTTGGTTCAGGGTTGAACTTAAAACTTGGGGAGCATCTTCAATTGGCTTCACCCAGTCCCTTGAAACAGAATGGGAAAGGATGCTTCACAGGCTACTTCAAAAGTTTGTCCTCTAAAAGTTCGGAGGCTGGAAACCTCATTCTTCTCCAACCACCATTGCCATTTTCTTTCTCCAAGAGTGTCACAAATCAGATCAACCGCCATGTTCCAGAAATGAACGCGCATCATTAGCTCTCTCTCTTCCTCTTTGACGTGGCCAAGGTTCAAGGTCCTATTATACCTTGTCAAAATAGGACCCCACTAACAAGGGATTCGTTTAGAACAAAAGGAACGAGTAGAAATTAATGTTGTCTTCCCTATAATCTAGTTATTCCATGCCGTTTCATCAATATAATATTTGTCTTATCCAAAAACAAAATCTCATGCCATTTTTGTAACACTCGAACAACTGCTCAGAATCTATAACCTATTACAGAAATTACTACAAAAGCGCTAGTACTATATATTTTAAAAACAAAATTATATTCATTTTGAGTTTGGGTGTAGAGAGAGAAGAGAATGAAAGATAAAGGAAAAAAATAAAAAATAAAAGGTAACATAGAAATGTAATAAATGATGAGATGATAAAAAAAAAAAAATGAAAATCTCGATACCCTGAACATTTAGTTAGTACGAACCATTTTTCTTGGTAAAAACATCAAAATAGGACAATTTTTTTCTTTTTCAAATTTATCAAAATAGATAAATTTATATTAAAATATTATAAATTTAAGTAAATCTTACAAGTAGGACTTTATGGAGAAAAAGAAATTATACTTGCATTGTAAATAAAATTTCTTTTTGACTAAAATTATATTTTAAAGCATAATTCTACTTTTTTTATTTAAATTAAAATTGTATTTTAAAATGTAATTTCACTTTTTTTAATTGAAGTTGTGAAACATGATTTTTTTTCCTTAAATTAAAATCGTACTTTAAAGTACAATTTAAAAAAAAACTAAAATTATGTTTTAAAATATGATTTTACTTTAAAAAGTTCATGCATGTAAAAATGATTTTAATTTCTTTTAAAAAAGTGATCTCATGTTTTTAAATATGATTTCTTCTAAATGAAATTGTGTTTGACTTATTTGAATTTGTAATTTTTTTTTAAAAATTACTTGTATTGATAAAAAAATGTGCACCCTTTTAGTACTTTTGACTTTTTTTTTTCTTATTTTTATTTCTATTACATTAAGTTATAAGAATTAGTCTGACTGGTCAAATAAAGCTAACGAGTTGGAATGCAAATATATTAAGAGGCCTTGACAAGTCCTAAATAAATGAAAATATTCATTTTTCTGTGCTAAAGTATTATGATTTTATTCATTTAATGAATTCTGCATTGAAATTATATCATCAATACAGGAACATCACATGATATGTAGATTATGCTACACTTTTTTCTTTTTAATTTTATTTTGCTAGAATGCTACATCACTGATCTTTGACAGAAGCAAAATAAATTTTGTTTTTTTAAGGAAGAAACATACATTTAAATAAATAATATATTCACCAACCATATAATTATTTAACGTTTGTTAAGTTTTGTAGGTTAGAGATATTACATTCTTATTCGGCAAGATAGATTAAGGAATTTAAAAACAGTGATGTCTTTGCCTTGAAAATTTCGCCTTTCTCATTTTTTATTTATCTTTGGGTTGAGATGAGCATGTATCACCGTCATACAAGTTTACGTGATGAAAAAGAAAACAATGTCTTGTACTTCTCAAATTACGTGAAGAAAAACAAGACATTCTCTTGTACTTCTCATGAGCTAAAGAAAAAAGGACATTGGAAGTCAATTTTAATTACACTAATTCAGTTATATATAACTTTTTTATTAGATAATTTTATCTTAAAATTATTGTTATTCAATACTCCTTTAATTACAATAAATTCATTTTTCCTTTTAAAAAACACTCCTTTAATGTACTTCAAAATGGACGATTTGTCATATGTTAAGGAGTTTTCATTGGATTAATTCGTATAAAAAAAGTCAATTGCTAAAAAAACTTTAAATAGGAAGTACAACATTTTTTATAATTTATTTACTTTTCATTATTTTTTCAGTACCCCATTCTTAATTTAATATTTCTCTTTTTCTTCTTATCTCTGTTCTAATAATAAAAATAAATGGAAAAGAGTTTTCTATACGTGAAGATAATGTTGTCAATATTTTAATATACATTAAATTTAAAGTCAACAATTTTGAGAACCGAATGTGGTGCATAGATGGTCCATTTTTATTTTGATATAATGGAGTCTCTTCCAACTAAGTTTTGCCAAACCATCTCCAGAGTCCAATACCATGCCACAGCCTAAATACAGCATGCACTCAGTTCTTTGTTTATTTCTGGTTTATGCTTATGCTGTAGTAGTGTTTGCAGCAAGATCAGATGTATAATACATTACCACTATCATTACTGTCTTAATATATATAGCTCTTGAATTAATCACATATATATAGTTCTTATTATTGGTTTCTTGTTTTTAGTGGCATGGAGAACAATCACAAGACTGGTTAAACCATGGTGGAGATTTGTTCAACAGGAGATATGCTTACAAAGAGCGTAAGATCAGCCCCGAAACAGCACCGAACCTACGTTTGAAGTGGAAATTCTATGCAGGCAAAGATATCACTGCAACACCAGCCATATATGATGGTACCCTTTATTTTCCAAGCTGGAATGGTAACATCTATGCAGTTAAAGAAAGCGATGGATCGCTTGTTTGGAAGAAGAACTTGCAGATTCTGACAGGTCTAAGTGCCACGGGCTTTGTTCAGAATGTAAATTGGACAGTGTCAAGGTCAACTCCCACTGTTGCTGGGGATTTATTGATTGTTGGAATCTATGGCCCTGCTGTTATTATTGGTCTCAAAAGAACAAGTGGTGATCTTGTGTGGAAGACCACTTTGGATTATCATCCTGCAGCACTCATCACCATGTCTGGGACATTTTACAACGGGTCAGTCTACTGCTTCATATTTCCTGGCCTTCTTTCCTTACAAGCTTTTCTAATTTCTCTATTCAAACGCTCACTTATTCTGGTCAACATCCATTACTAGGTTAATTAATGAGTGTTTGGTTATCTACTTTTCTGTTCACCTACAATACTAAAATTCAAAATCTTATTCAAGAATAATACAATTAGATTAAAAAAATTCTTATTTTTTGTGCTCTCTCATCTATATACATGGTTTTGGTTAAACCACCTTTCTTATTTCTTACTCCCTCTCATGCCTTAGTTAAAAAAAAATTGTCCTATCTTTATTTTTCTCTTTTTTCATCTTATCTTTCTCTTCTGCTTCGAACAATATATGCTCATCTATTTTTTATCAACATCACTCTTTTATCAGGGAATAACATATAAAAGAGTATCTAACATAAAACTCCATGCATATTACTCAAATCCTCATCATCTTATAGTATATTTTCAGTAGTCCCCTGAATTAATTGTTTTGACCTTTATGCTTTGTGTATTGTGCATCTGTTCTGAACTCTCCACAGAAGTTACTATGTTGGAACATCTTCACTAGAAGAAGGCGCAACCATTGAACAATGCTGTATATTTCGTGGGAGTTTTACAAAACTCGATGCTCAATCTGGTGCCATCTTTTGGAAGACCTACATGTTACCAGATAACAATAATACAAGAGGAGCATATGCAGGTGCTGCCATTTGGGGAAGCAGCCCTTCGATTGATATTCATAGAAATCATGTCTATATTGCTACTGGAAACCTCTATTCTGCCCCATTACACATACTTCAATGTATAGAAAGACAAAATAATCAAACTAAGCCTACTCAACCAGATGAGTGTGTTGAACCAGAAAACCACTCCAATTCAATCTTGGCCCTGGATTTGAACTCTGGGAACATTACATGGTACCGCCAATTAGGAGGCTATGATGTGTGGTTTTTTGCTTGCACCAATGCTTCAACTCCTAATTGTCCTCCTTCAGGTCCTACCCCAGATGCTGATTTTGGAGAGGCACCAATGATGTTGACAACATATGCAAATGGTACTAAAAAAGATATTGTTGTTGCTGTCCAGAAAAGTGGCTTTGCTTGGGCTTTAGATCGCAGCAATGGCAGTCTCATTTGGTTTACGGTACACAGTAGATAATTTCTAATAATAACATAAGTTCCATTAATGTAAAAAGTTATTTGATATTATATTAATTTATGAAATTCTTCATATTTTTACTATGAAGTTTAGAAAATCCAAATCCATTACTTGAAAAGTGTGAAAGAATTTCTTTCCAAACCAACTCCTGTGCTATGATCACACGGAAACAACCAACTAAAGATGATGTTGTATGTCTCTAACTCATTCTTAATTGCATTTAAACTCATACTTTGTAGGAAGCTGGACCCGGTGGGTTTGCAGGAGGTGGAACGTGGGGTGCAGCAACTGATGAAAGGAGAGTTTACACTAATATTGCAAATTCTGAGGCAAAAAATTTTACTCTTGCACCATCAAATATAACTACAACCACTGGTGGATGGGTAGCAATGGATTCCAACAAAGGCAAAATTCTATGGTCCACAGCTAACCCTAGTAATAGCTCTGCTATTGGTCCTGTTAGTGTTGCAAATGAAGTTGTCTTTGCTGGATCCACTGATAGAGTGGGATCCATTTATGCCATTAATGCAAAGAGTGGGAAGATTTTGTGGTCCTATAATACAGGAGGTAGTGTATATGGAGGCATGTCAATAAGCAACGGTTGCATATATGTGGGTCATGGATATAGTGTAAATCTAGGGTTTTCCATAAACTTGACGGGTGGAACTTCACTCTTTGCCTTTTGTGTCTGAAGTGATTAATTTTTATAGTCAATGGATGAATAAAACAGTAATACTATTATTATGATATATTTTTTTTGTCACTGGTTACAGGCAAGAAAATTTATTATTATTTTGGTTACATCGTGTAAAATATTATAATTTTTTTTTATCGACTTTCAATACATTTTAAGTTTTTCTTAAAGATGTGATATTCGCTTCTAGTCCTCATTCAATTTAAATTTGAATATTTTAGTCCCTTATTTAGTAATTGCAGTTATTATTCGACCTTTTTTAAGTGATTATGCGGTAATTAAAAATTCACAATATCAACAGAGCTAATTTAATTGTGGGCCAGTAATTTTCTAATCAAATTTAGACTTATATTTTTTCAGAAGTACACAAGAAAGACTTATATTTTTAAAATTTTTTAAAAAGTGACATGTAAATTTTATGAACTTTCTTGCAAATTATTATTTTTCATTGTTTTAAAATTTTGCAAGAAACCTTACTTTGGATTTTCCTTCCTGTTTATTTACGAATTTCTCAAATACTATTTTCCATCGTAAGCAAGTCAAATTGAAAGAAGCTATAAGGATGGCCTAATTTTTGTTGGAGCTTTAAATGAAAATATGATAGACCCAAATTTGAAACTTTAGATTTCGTAGCTGATGAAGCAAAGCATTTTACTTCTCTCAGTTATGCTAGTTACTCTTTTGGTCTCTGAATGTTTTGCTCAGCTGTAGAATTTTTATACATTTTAACGTATTAAATATGAAAAATTAAAAATATTTCAGACACAAATCTTCTACGATAATATTATTAAGGTCAATAAGAATATTTAAAATATTATAGAGAGAAACTCAGATAGGAAAATATAAACCAGAATAGTAGTTAATAGTTATTGTTTTATTAATCCATTTATATTTGTTCGTGTTCGATAATCCCATAGCTCTTTTAGAAAGCTAATGAGATGAATTATTGTTTAAAATAAAGCTAATACTAAGCATACAAATTGTTAACACAGAAGGCATAGAGAAAGGATCCCTGTGTTAAGTTCAAGGTATGGCCATAAGCAGCATTGTATCCATGGCCCACATATATGCACCCTTTGCTGATTGACATGCCTCCATAGACACTGGCTCCAGTTTTATAGGACCATAAAATTTTCCCAGTATTGGCATCAATTGCATATATGTATCCCATTCTATCAGCGGATCCAGCAAAGACAACTTCGTTTGCAATGCTAACAGGGCCATAAGCAGTGCTGTTACTAGGGTTAGCTGTTGACCATAGAACTCTACCATTGTTAGCATCCATTGCCACCCACCCACCAGCAGTTGTAATCTTATTTGAGGGCGCCAGAGTGAAATTTTTGGCATCAGAATTGACCATGTTCGTGTAAACTCTCTTTTCATCAGTTGCTGCACCCCATGATCCACCTCCTGCCAGCCCGTATGGCCCAGCTTCCTACAAAAGAAAAAATAAAGAAGAAAATAAGCATAAAAAATGAATAAATTTTCAATTGATAACGATTTAGAGGCACATGTTGTTAGAAATATTCTCTAGAATATAATTTATATCTCTAAAGATTACTCCTCTTGATACCTAACACAGGACTATATATAAAGTTTATATATATAGGCTGGTGACTATGGCTGTAAATATTTGGATAAAACTTTTCTCTGAAATTATTATTTTCATCTCTTTATTCGATTTGAAACTGGCTTTATATAGCCAACAAAGTACTGATTAAATCAAAACAATCCCCAAAAAATCTCCTACAATAATGCAAATTTAAAAACAAAATAGAATAAAAACTGCTCTAACAAATTTGTTAAGATTACCCTAACAAATCTCCCCCCTAATCTTAAACACTCTTCGCATCTCTCATCCCGATCAGCTTTTTGCAATTTTCAAGCAACGATGTCGGCAGTGGCTTGGTAAACATGTCAGCTGCTTGGTTCTGACTTTCAACATGCTGCAGCTCAACTTTGCCTTCTCTGACTTTCTCACGAATGAAGTGAAAACGAATGTCAATGTGCTTACTTCTTCCGTGATTGACGGGGTTCTTTGCTAACTCTATAGCTGACTTATTATCAACCCGAATCTCGGTCCACTTATCCTGAACCACTCCCAGATGTTTCAACAAATTTGAAAGCCAAACTGCATGACATACGCTGTAGGAGGCCGCCACATATTCAGCCTCACAAGTTGATAGGGCTACTATTGGTTGTTTCTTTGACAACCAACTAAACGCTGTCCTTCCAAGCATGAACACATAGCCCGAGGTACACCTACGGTCGTCCACATCTCCACCCCAGTCACTGTCTGAGTATCCTACTAGTCTGTAGTCATCTGTGTTTGAATAAAATAGCCCGAGTGAGAGCGTTCCTCGAACGTACCTTAAGATTCTCTTCAACGCCTTCCAGTGTGTATATCTCGGTTCTTCCATGTAGCGACTTGTAATCCCGACACTCAACATTATGTCAGGTCTTGTACTTGTTAAGTACCTCAGGCTTCCAACTAAGCTTCGATACCTAGCAGGGTCAACTCGGTCTCCTCTATCATACTTTGAGAGTTTAGCCCCAGGTTCCATTGGAGTGGAAACGGGGTTAGACTCCTCCATCTTGAATTTTCTCAGAATCTCAAGGGCGTACCTTTCTTGGGATATAAAGATCCCTTTCTCCGTCTGCTTTACCTCTAGTCCAAGGAAGTACTTCATCTCCCCTAAATCGGTCATCTCAAACTCATTCTTCATTATCTGTTTAAACTCGGTTACCAGCTCCGGCTTGCTTCCCATGAAAATTAAGTCGTCCACATAGAGAGCAACGAACAATACGTCTCCTCTATATCTTTTCAAATACAGAGCAGGTTCATAAGGACACTGCTCATAGCCATTCTTACGAAAATAGGTATCTATCCTCTCGTTCCAAGCTCTGGGAGCTTGTTTCAACCCATACAGAGCCTTCTTAAGCTTCAGCACTTTCTTCTCCTCACCTCTTCTCATGTAACCAAGGGGTTGCTCCACATATACCTCCTCCTTAAGTACTCCATTCAGAAAAGCTGACTTTACATCCATCTGGAAGATCGGCCAACCATTCTGGGCAGCCACGGAGATTAATAGTCGGATCGACTCCAATCTCGTGACAGGGGCGAACACTTCGTCAAAATCGATTCCTTCTTTTTGTTTGTATCCCTTAACCACAAGTCGGGCTTTGTAACGCTCGACCTCCCTTTCAGCATTCATCTTCTTCTTGTACACCCATTTTACGCCGATTGGTTTAACTCCTTTAGGAAGGTCGGTCAGCTCCCAGGTCTTATTGCGCTCGATCGCTCCAATCTCCTCATCCATGGCTATTATCCACCTTTCATCTTGCACGGCCTTTTCAAAGTTCAAATCTTCAAAGTCAGCCAATAGACATACTATGTGGACCTCATTTGTGGTCCCATATATGTCATGCAAAGTTCTTGTCCTACGAGGTTGAGGATCGTCCTCATCATCCGAGTCTCCTCCTGTTGAAGGTACGATCGGCCCCGAGTTTGGCACGGTCACACCCGAGGTTAAACTTCCTTCGACCAAGCTTTCCTCAGCCTCGCTCGATGTTGACCAACTCCAGCTCTTTGTTTCCTCCACCTGTACGTTTCGACTCACCACTATTTTCCTATTAACTGGGTCAATTAATTTATAAGCCTTTGACTTTTCATCATACCCGATAAAAACGAGCTTCCTGCTCCTGTCCTCCAATTTTGTTCTGTGTTGGCTTGGTATTTGCCCATAGGCAACACTACCAAACACCTTCAGATGGGCTATGTTGGGCTTCATCCCACTCCACATCTCCAACGGCGTCTTCTCACCGAGCTTGGCATGTGGGCATCTATTTTGTACATAGACTGCGCACTGCACTGCTTTTGCCCAAAATTTCTTTGGCATATTCTTTCCTTTCAGCATAGCTCGAACCATATCAAGGATAGTTCGGTTCTTTCGTTCTGCCACACCATTTTGTTGTGGTGAGTACGGGGCTGTCAGAAAATGTTTGATCCCATGCTCCTCAACGTAATTGTTAAATTCGGCAGATGTGAACTCGCCTCCTCTGTCAGATCTGATCGCTTTTATGACTTCATTTGTTTCTGTCTCTACCAGTGTCTTGAACTTTTTGAACGTGTTGAACACCTCCGACTTCTGTTTTAGAAAATAGACCCACGTTTTCCTTGAAAAATCATCAATGAAAGAAACGAAGTATTTCTTACCACTGAATGATTCTGGAGTTATAGGCCCACACACGTCAGTATGGATTAGTCCGAGCTTCTCCTTGGCTCGGTATTCAGAACTCCTTTGAAATGGAGACTTTGTCTGCTTTCCAATCACACATTCCTCGCAAAATTTCTTCTCGAACTCCAAGTGTGGTAGTCCGCGCACCATCTCCTTCTTCACAAGCTCGGTCAACCCCTTGAAGTGAAGATGACTGAACCTGGAATGCCACAACATTGCTTCGTCCATTTTTTCTACCTGCATACAAATGTTTTGTACTAATCTTAGCTCGAGCTTGTACATTCTGTTTCTTTTCATTTCCACCCGAGCTATGAGCCTCCCTAGTTTGTCCTTGAGTAACAATTCTCGATCCTTCATGAGAACCGAGTTTCCCTTCTCCATTAATTGCCCCATGCTCAAAATGTTGCTCTTAAGGTCGGGTACGAAATATATGTCTCGGATTTCTCCGATCTGTCCATTTTTCTGTTGATACAAAATCGTACCTCGGCCCTTAACAGCTACCTTTGATGCATCACCAAAGGATACCGATCCGCTTTCCTGCCTTGAAAGTGTCTTGAACAGACGCTCGCCCCCACACATGTGGTTACTCGCGCCTGTGTCCAAGTACCAGACCGAATTATTGATGCTCGGCTCAAACTCCGATTCTGGGCTGGTCACCAACAACAGTCCTTCATTTTCCTCCTCAGCTAATAAATTAGCCGGCTCCTCCTTCTTTTTCTCTGACCAGCAGTCCTTCGCAATGTGTCCGAGCTTTCCGCAGTTATAACACTTTACTGCATAGCAGTCTTTGGCCATATGACCGATCTTCCCGCAATTATAGCACTCGGTGCTATTCGCGTTTGTTCGGCCGGCCCGAACTTGACCTCGTCCGCGCCAGTTCTGCACTTTGTTTCCTCGGCCTCCTTGCTCAATGCCTCGGCCTCCTCTGCCTCTACCTCGACCTCGTCCTCTGTAGCCCTGGTTACCTCGACCTCTTCCCCCAGAATCTCGGCTCTGAGTGTTCCAAGTTTCTTTTGACTCAAGCTTTGCCTGCAGTGCTTGGTCAAGAGGCTCCTTCTTCTTCCTCCTCCTTTCCTCGTGGGCCTCAAGTGACCCAACAAGCTCTTCAACTGAAAATGTCGACAGGTCTTTTGATTCTTCGATAGCTCACGCAATGCTATCAAAGTCATCAGTCAGAGATCTCAAAATCTTCTCGACAATTCGATTTGCTGGAATTGCCTCACCATTCCTCCCAAGTTGATTCGTCACCTTTTCTACTCGAGTTATATACTCGGTTACGCTCTCCTTCTCCTCCATCTTCAGGCTTTCAAACTCTCCTCTAAGAGTCTGTAGCCGAATTTGCCTCACACGAGTGTTACCTCTGTAGGCAACTCTCAAAGTCTCCCACGCTTCTCTTGAAGATGCTGAATTTGCAATTTTCTCAAAGCTGGACTCGTCCACCACATTATACAGGAAGTATAATGCCAACTTATCCTTCATTCGGGTTTTTCTCAGCACACCTATCTGAGCCACCGTCTGGTCTTCGTCCTCCGCAGGTTCTTGGTACCCGTTCTCCACTATCTCCCAAAGATCTTGAGATCCCAGCAATGCCTTCATCTGCAAGCACCAATTTTCATAGTTGGTGTTCTTCGACAATTGTGGAACGGTCATTCCATTTACTACTTTTGCCATTCTCTTTTTTTCTTTACGCGTCCTTTCTCTACCCCTCCGAGACGTCCTCAACAAGCACGTCCAAGACCCACAACACCAATCTTCTTTTTTTCGTTATTGGGACAAAGAGATCCGCAGCACATTGCCGAAGTAGCAGTTTCTTTTGTCGAGAGCGTCACCGCTGAACGCGGCGGAGTCGGCAGCGTTTGTGAAACTCGCCTCTCAGAACGCGCTCGCCACGCGGTTGCCAGAATTCTGCGCCGCCGCGAAGCTCCTCTGTGGTTCCCTCCTGAATGCGCCGCCGCTTCTCCGTCTCCGCCGAATCTCCTCTGTTACTGCCCCCCCAATGCGCCACCGCCTCTCCGTCGCTGCCTTCTCTCACTGCTGCCTTCTATCCGTAGCCGGCCCCTCACGACTGCTTACAAACACACGGTGGTTCGCGGTGGTGCACGGTGCCGCGTCTGGTACACTTTTTTTTTTGACTCTATTTCTCTCACTTACTGTTTTTTTTTTTTTTAACTCGCACTCAGAGCATAATGCTCTGATACCAATTTGTAAATATTTGGATAAAACTTTTCTCTGAAATTATTATTTTCATCTCTTTATTCAATTTGAAACTGGCTTTATATAGCCAACAAAGTACTGATTAAATCAAAACAATCCCCCAAAAATCTCCTACAATAATGCAAATTCAAAAATAAAATAGAATAAAAACTGCTCTAACAAATTTGTTAAGATTACCCTAACAGGCTGCTCAATTATTAAATGAATTCATTGGCACTTAAAGAAAGATAGAAGTTCAAGTATATATGACAAATGGTATGAATTGATAATAATAGAAAGATAAGTAAAAATGTAGTGTTTGATATACACAGACAAATACTCATAACTTAACTTACTGTGTCATCATCTTTTGATTGAAATCAATACTCTACAGTACCTAATTAGCCTTTTTTTTTCTGTTAGGATAGCAGAAATTTGAAAAAAAAAATGATAATTTGGAGATATCCACCGATTGTTCATTGAAAAGGGGTGAGGATAAAACTATTAGAGAAAACTATAAATTATCTATTACCGTATACCAGACGAGTTGACCATTATTGCGATCTAAAGCCCATGCAATGCCACTTTTCTGGACTGCAACAACAATATCTTTCTTGATTCGATTTATATATGCGGTCAACATCATTGGTGCCTCCCCAAAATCTACATCTGGTTTGTCTGCTTAAGGAGGACAATCAGGACTAGGATTCGAAGAATCGGTACATACCAAGATAGATACATCGTAGTCTCCAAACTGGTGGTACCATCTGATCTTTCCAGAATCCAAATGAAGGGCTAAGATTGAGTTCGAGTGGTTGTCTGGTTCAACACAATTGTCTGGTTGAGTATGCTGAGTTCGATTAATTTGTCTCTCTCGACACTGGCGTATGCGTAATGGGGCAGAATAGAGGTTCCCGGTGCCAATATAGACATGGTTTCTTTTCTCATCAATGGAAGGACTACTTCCCCAAATGGCAGCTCCTGCATATTCTCCTTTTGTGTTATTGTTATCTGGTAACGTATAGGTTCTCCACAAGATGGCACCGGTACGAGCATTAAGTTTTACAAAACTTCCACGAAACGTGCAGCATTTCTCAAGGGGTACAAGTGACTCTAGGGAAGATGTCCCTACATAGAAACCTCTGTGAAGGGTTGAGAGCATAATGCAACGGAGGCAGAAAGATTAACATATGGATGCATATTAACGATATTTTACAAGGGTAATCTAAATAAATTTTATAAACTGAAAAATAGAAAGCTTGTTATGAAAATAATGCCAAGACATGTGCAAGTGCTGACCTGTTGTAGTATGTTCCAGACATGGTGATGAGTGCTTGAGGATGGTAATCCAAAGTGGTCTTCCACACAAGCTCACCTGTTGTTCTTTTGACAGCAAAAATAACAGCGGGACCATAGAGTCCCATTATCAGTAAATCCCCAGCCACTGTGGGAGTTGACCGTGACACTGTCCAATTTACATTCTCAACAAGGCCATCAGGTGCTTTCAGACCTGTCAATTTGTCCAAGTTCTGCTTCCAAACAAGCGATCCATCTGCTTCTTTAACTGCATAGATGTTACCATTCCAGCTTGGAAAATAAAGGGTACCATCATATATGGCTGGTGTTGCAGTTATGTCTCTGCCAGCAAAGAATTTCCACTTCAGACGTAGGTTTGGTGCAGTTTTGGGGCTGATCTTACGCTCGTTGTAAGCATATCTTCTGTTGAACAAATCTCCACCATGGTTTAACCAGTCTTGTGATTGATGTCTTAGCCCCTAAAAGCAAAAAATATATAGGAACCAACATTTTGATAAATTTTAACTCATGAGAGTAATCCTCAAAACTATATATACAAGAACTATAGGGAATAAACAATCGATAGAATGCTTATCTCGTACATCAGATTTTGCTGCAAAGAACACTACTGCATGGACATGTAATAACAGTAAACAAAGATCCAAGTGCATGCTGTATTTAGGCATTGGCATGGAATTGAAGCTGCAGATGGTGTTGCAATTTCCAAGATATATGTTTGAGAAACTTATTTCAAAGAGACTTTTATGGAAAACAAAAGTGGCCTAATTTTGGCCAAAAAAGGTCTTTTATATGAATGTTATCTAATAATCATAAGTATATGAGAATATGAAACTTGGTATATTAATAGATTAATGATGGTAATAGATATAAAATATTTAAGTAAAACAAAAAGTCATAAAGTTAAATTCAAAGTAGTTTCGCACTGTACCTATGCAGAGGGACAAACAATTTCTTTTTGTCCATGATCCATCTAATATTTATCCACGTAAATTCTATTTCACTTAATCAATAATTTTTTTTTTTTAAAAAAGATAAGATTAGATGAATCGTATAATTAAATGGATGAACGGTTATCCATTAATTTGATTTTAGAATTTAAAATATAAAGATTAAATCTCATTAACATTTCATGAATCAAAATCAATTCAATATAATTAATTTTATATTCTTTTATTTTTAAATTTATTAAAAACTTCTACAATAAGTTCAAAATATATTAATTTTACGACATAAACAAAATAGTATGATTTTTTAAAAATATTTTTTATTTTGAAAATATCTTAAAAAATAAATAATCATTTCCTTAAAGTGAATTAAACAAAAAAAAAGAGTTAAAATATTAGTTTTAAAAAACTTCACAGAAAAAAATGTAAGAAAATATACATCTAAATAATCATGAACAATATTTACTTTTTGAAAACAAATTTACGGATGAATTGAATATCAATTCATAAAAAAAAAGTAGTAGATCATAGACAAATTAATAAATTATTTTATTCCATTCATTATAAATTAGAATAAAATCTTTTAATTTATAAATATAAAAAATTTGAATAATATAAAATTGAGTAAGATATATAAACTTATAATTTTCAGATTTTTTTGAAAAAAAAATATTTTTCTTTATATAACTGTATTGGGTATGGGAACAAACGTTCTTTACAAAGAGGTTGTTTCAAATTATAGAAATTAAATATTTATGTTTTATGAAAATTATAAAAATTATGTTTCTGTTTAATTATACAACTCTTTTAATTTTGATTCTCCTTTAGTTCTATTCATTCATTGAAAATAAAGATGAAGATTACCCATCGGCACGGGATCTACTTTCATTCTATTCACGCAACTAATATACAATAAAATCTTTTACCCAATTATAGTAAGTGTATATGCAGGTCATAGTTATTAATAATCTTTTACCCAACTTGATTCAGGTCAATAAAATGATTTTTGTATGAATCAAAAATTAAAAAAGAAAAAAAAAATGAATTACTTGGACAGTTGATGAAGGAGTTTCTATTTCGTAAGTTACACACTTCTGATGGGATGATGATATTTGAAACACCATAGACAATACATAGTTCTGCATCATTTACAGCAAACTGATGCTTAAAAAGAGAATTATCATATCATAATTTTAAATTGCAATCCATGCATGCAACAGCAGTTACAACATGAAAGGTTTTTACTCACAATTTAGAACAATAAACTAATAGAAAGCTAAAATTTGAATGATTATAAAAATTATAAAATAAGTAAGAAATAATTACAAGTCTTTTTCATAATTAAAAATTTATTATGTAAAGAATAATTATGAGTTTAATTTATATTTAAAATTAATTTAAAAAATATTTATATTTTATTTATATATTATTATAAATCTCAATTTTAGTATATAAAAAAAACATAGGAGTGATACACCTAACTAATGTGAAATATCTTGTATGTGAATTTTATTGAGTTATTGCACACCTAATTAACTTGATCTAGGTCAATATACTAAAACTGATGACGCCAAATTGATTGGGTCAATATGAATGCCTAACTTGATGAAGGTCAATACTAAAATTAATGTGTGTTTGGCTTCTTGTTTATACTTGTGGTTCCCTAGGAACTTCAAGTTCTCACATCTGAATTATGAACAAGTGTTAAAAGTGATCGAGATTTAAAGTTGACTTTGGGTTAAAGCATATTTTCAACCTTTCATTATTCGATCATTAAAAAAATAACATCATTATTATGTTGATAAATTAAAATATCGTATTGTAATATCTCTAATCAATATTTTGATAAAGTAAGATGTTAGTAAAAAAACAAAAATAAATGTATTATGATTTTATAAACAGATTTATAAAATAAAATTTATATTTTATTTATATATATTATAATTTGATTATATTTTTACTTAATATAAATTTTTTAATATATTTTTAAGAAATTAATATTTAATTTAGTAATAATTATCTTAATTATAATTATTTATTTATTAAATAAATAATAACATTGACATTTGTTCTGCTTGAAAAAAAGAGAATCAATATTTGTTCATTTGCTAATAAATTGAGAATACGTATATGATAAATTAAGAAACTCAATCTTATTTATATTTAAATTTATATATAATTATATATATATATAAATTAAAATAAAATAAAATAATAAAAATAAGGTAATAGTAATAAAAGTAAAAAAATAATTAAGAAAATAAAATAATTATAAAAATAGTAAAAAGAATCTGTCACTATAATAAAATCTAAAAACATATCAGAAGTTGAAAATCGAATTATGTGTATTAATTGATTATATAATCTAATATTTCTTTTTCTGGTTTTTTTATCCTGGCTTATGAAGTCTGGTATATGACTGTTCTTTCTGTGTTAGGAAATCTTGTTCTTTCTTATTTATTGTTGGTCTTTTGGTTTATGTCAATAAGTTATCAGTTCATGTTATTTTATGTACTTAGTTATATAAGTCCATTATTATTTTTTCTTCATTTCTGGAACTTTATAAAGGAGAATATGAACCTGATTTATTTATATATTGAAGGTGTTTGATAATCCCATAATTTTGAAAACACTTATTTTTCAAAAGCTTTCCTATAAGAAAAAAATAGATTATGCATTAACAATTAAAAAAGTTTCACAAATGAATTGCTTTTTAGTTAGTGTTTGAATACTCGGGTGCTTTATAAAAGTATTTTAAGTTTGATGATATAATAAGAATAATTGTCATCTTTAAGAAGAAACTATGTTTTGATAACTTTGATAGGTTAATGTACGCAAGTCAAACTAATTAATTATTTTTTATTGAATCTAAAAGACATTTTTACTGATTCAAACTAATTAATTATTATTAATAATAATAGTTAATGGTTTTGAATAATTTTAATTATTAATCCTCATAATTAATGATATATCAATATCAATCGAGCTCCACATTAAACTTCATCTCTATCGTTTAAGGTGTGCTTGTAGACATCGGCATGCTGCAAATTCTTCATGATCAAATATTTAGATGATAATGTTAGAATCAATCATTATATTTAAGATATTTTCTGGCCTAGAGTTTGATTCTTCTAAGATAAATTTTATTTTTAAAAACAATGTGTCTTAATTAATTAAGACAAATAGGGTATATAAGTTTTTATTTCAATTACGTATAACAATTTTGCTATATCATATTCAATTTTTAAGATGTTATATAATATATTTTTCTTATGTTTAGTTTAAAAAACTTGGTCTAACTTGATTGTTCTAAGATAACATTGCTAACGTCAATTACTATATTTGAAACTCAATATTTTTATTATAGTTAAAAAAAAATATATATATATATATATATATATATATTTATTTATATATATTTTTTAGGTATTAGTAGAAGATAATGTAAATTATTTTTCTCGTGACTTTTAAGTTATATATAATTTTTAAATTTATCGAAACAAGTACTTGAATCGAGAGTTAAAAGATAAAATTAACATAAAATCTTTTTTTTTTTTTACATATATGATCTCAAATTTACTAAAATAACATCCTTAAAAGTTAATTTTTTTTAAGTTTAATATTTCCAGTTTTGTCTTCAACACTCAAAACTAAAAAATTATTCTAATATTCAAAAATTCTATATCACTTAAGAATAAAATTCAAAATAATTTATATATATATATATATCATTTTAATGTATTAATACATTTTTAAGAATAAAACCATAACAAAATATTAAGTTTTAAAAAATTGATATTATCTCTCAAATATAATAATTAATTCCAATCATACTATTTTAGAATATTAAAACGGGTTTAAAACTAAATAAAAATAATAATATTACGTACTTAAGCTCATTAATACTGAATATAATATAATTTAAAAAATATTTAAATTTTATTTCTTTATTTATATATAACAAAATTCGGTGACGTCAGTGCAAACGTCACGATATTTAGTAAGCCTGATTTCAGATAGTTTTCATGTCTTTTAACGTGGAATGCATATCAAGTTGATAATAACAGATTTCTTTATTTGCGGAAAAACATTGAATTTAGAGACCGATAAATTCGTAGGTTGTCTGACACAGAATTATTCTATATCTTGATTTAGAAAGTCCTTAAATATAATATCAAGCCATCTCTTAATTAATAGAAAAAGTATTGGTAGATAAGTTGTAGTCTACATTAGATAAAAATGAAATGACATATAAATAAAAAAAATCTATAAATATAAGTAACTTTAAAATTTTGAGT
Organism: Macrotyloma uniflorum; assembly: GCA_016859785.1. Classification (NCBI taxonomy): domain Eukaryota; kingdom Viridiplantae; phylum Streptophyta; class Magnoliopsida; order Fabales; family Fabaceae; genus Macrotyloma; species Macrotyloma uniflorum. The sequence goes on along the minus strand of BDMB01000008.1, from coordinate 2,759,602 downwards.
TGAACATAGAATCAATTCTATAATCCATTAGTATAATCTTTAAAATAATGTTTAAATGAGGAGTCATTTTGAATAACATGACTTTAAATAATTAATATCTACAAGTAATTATCTTGATTAGGAGAACCAAATCAACGATCATACGCAACCAAAATGCCTTCCATAAAATAACCAAGTTGACAAGGCAAAACAAAACCAAATTATATACCCGGGCATATGATAATAAAATAATAACCATATGCATACACGGTATAAAATGGTTACAATTTTACACCTATAGTGCATCTCCAACTTCATAACATCATGGCACAATTCGAGAAAATCACCTGTTTTATATTATCCATGCTTGTAATATGCCTACTAACAAGTTCATTATCCGAAGGTTCTGATGTAAGAGCTGCCATACTAACTTTAATTTGTTTCCTTCTACTGATTATAATCACTAACTACTTATGCATGCAATGCGCTGAATTTACAATTTTTGAGTGGTTTTAGGACATATTCACATCAACAGAAAAGACACAAAACTGGTTAAACCATGGTGGGGATATATACAACAGAAGATATGCGAGCATGGAGCACAAGATCAGCGATGAAACTGTTTCAAACCTCAGTTTGAAGTGGACGTTCTACGCAGGCAAAGACATAACTGCTACTCCAGCGATTTTCAATGGCACTCTCTACTTTCCATCGTGGAATGGGGATATTTTTGCAGTGAGAACACGAGATGGATCTCTGGTTTGGAAGCAGAACTTGCAGAATCTAACGGGGCTAAGTGCAACAGGGTTTGTGACAGATGTTAACTGGACAGTGGCAAGAGCAACACCAACCATAGCAGAGGATGATCTTCTGGTGGTTGGAATATATGGTCCTGCTGTTGCTATTGCTCTGAAAAGATCAACAGGAGAGTTAGTTTGGAAGACACGTTTGGACAGCCATAACTCAAGTGTTATCACCATGTCTGGAACTTACTACAAAGGGTCAGTTCTTTCTTTTCACACAAATTCTATGGTAGTCCTTCCGAAATTTAAGGGTTTTTGTTTGAGAAACTCATTCTTTCTCTACTTCTCTTCCGTTCTCTTTTTTTAATTTGTCCAAACTTACTTCTATTTCACCCCATTGAAAGTTATTTCACATCAATTATTTCTACAAAAATTATATTTATACTATTCAAAAAGACAAATTAAAATTTTATTAAGTCCCTCTCTCTTTTTATTTTTTTAAGAAAAGTGTAAGATGCAGAGAAATTAGAGTGTGAGAAGTTATCATAAAAAATTATGCTAAGACCAGACTCTTAAAAAAATAGGTATACTTACATATATCCATAGAACCTCTAGGGTAAGTCTAGAGAGAGGTTGAATAATATGCATGAAATCTGATATTTTCAAATATGCGACCATTGTAAACAAAACGTAGATTACAAGTTCACTATCTGGTTCGTTCATGTCTTAAATGATTCTTTGTTATTTTCATCTTTATTTTTTCTCTTTTTGATTAATTGATAAAAATATATTTTAAAAATCGAAATTTTGTTCTCGTTAAATATAAATATTTGGGAGAACGGAAAATAAAATATAGAAAGGAGACCAGTGTTTTATTTATTATATGTCAATTATTATCATGTTACGTTTCTAAATGATAAAAGCACAAAAGTCAACATAAACGTAAAACGTTGACTTTTCATTATATGATTTTGAAAAGTATTTCACAAATTAGTATATAATGCTCAAATTTAATTTATTGGGGGCGTGGTCTCATATATATATATATATATATATATATATATTCTTAGGAAGTTAACTATTAATTTTCTATGCCAATTTTAGTTGAATGCAAGTTAAATCATCATAGTTGTATAGTGGATGAATATAGATGTTATAAATATTAAAGTATTTGTGACTCGTATGAGTAGAAAAATGAATAAAATACAACCTAAAGATAAAATTGAAAATAATTTTGATTTGATTAGAGTGAATTAAATTTTTAATTTAAATTCAAATTGGTTGAATGATTTACAAAATAATAAAATTTATGAGATTGAATCATTTAACTTTTATCTCAAATCAATCCTATTCAATAAGCTAATATTTCTAATTTAATCTTTTGGTTTAACTCTTCCATATGCCACATGACATTCAGGGCATCTCTATTTTAAATTTTATAATTTTGAAACTATTTTAAATTAATCACATAGTTTTTTTTTATAATTGAACGTTTTCTTCAAAATTTATAATTTTTAAATTTTATTTGAATTAGTTATCAAAATATTTTTTTATTTCAAATAATTTATATTTATATTTTAGATTTGTAAAACAAATTAAAAATAACTATGCAATAATTAAAGGCTTTATGTGCATGATTACGATGGTATATTAAAAATTTAAAAATATTAGTATATTAGAAATTTAGAGGAAAATTATGGCCTCTTAATTTATGGGAAAAAAAAAACTCTGAACTTAAGAATGTTTGTAAAATATTTACATTTATAAGAGTACAGACTAATCCTTATATATAAATTTAGTATAATATCTGATTTTATTCCACTTGAATGAACTTTTAAAATATATACGAAAAAAGGATTTGACTGTTTTTAAGCGAGGAGATAAATTTAAGAAAAAAAAAATCATTATTGAAAAATCAAGCAATAATAATTATAATTAGTTCAACATATATACGTATCTTCTAAAAATTTTCATATGAAATCATTTTGTACTAACATGAAAAAGACTAATTAAATTAATATTAATTATAATGTCAACCGTTAAATTTTTAACTGATAATTATTATTATTTTTCATCCAATAATTCTTAATAAGATATGTACTGATATGGGGTTCATCCCTGGATAATAGTACAGCAAAACCGAAGAGTCCAGCTCCGGCCCATCGGACACCCCCAGGAACAAGACCGAAGAGTCCAGCCCCGGCCCATCATGACTGCTTGACACCAGTCAACCTAACTTAATCTGAAGGATTAACAATATAAACAGGATCATCCGCGCCTAAGTACCATCACCAAATGGAGGCCCAAGACAGAGCAACAGGCCCAATAAGCAGGCCCACCCAGACCACTATAAATAGAGGTAGTAAATGCGAGGTAGGTGGTTGTTAACACGGTATATTGACTTTGTTCCGATATCTTTACTGACTTGAGCGTCGGAGCGCCTTCGCAGGTACCCCCACCTGTCTGACCGAGGAGACCACGGTAATTCGAAATGAGGAGACCGAAGACCAAGCGTTCCAGTAAGACCATACCTTGAGAGTCACCGGTTCCAGTAAGAACAAGATAATTTAAGGTAATCTTGAATGAAAAACAGTTAGATTGACTTCTACGAAAATCAAAAGAATGAACTGCCACACAGAAGAAAATGATAACATACACGCACAAGAAATCACTAAAAAAAAAAGATAATCTACAAATATTCTTTACATTGAAGTTCCATAAATACAGGGCTTATTATGTTGGGACATTTTCACTAGAAGAAGGTCTCACACCAGAAGAATGTTGCACCTTTCGAGGAAGCTTCTCAAAGCTAGATATTAAATCTGGTGCCATTTTGTGGCAAACCTTCATGCTACCTGATAATCATGGAGAAAAAGGAGAATATGCTGGTGCAGCTGTATGGGGAAGTAGCCCTTCCATTGATGCATCAAGGAACCATATATATATTGCCACTGGAAACTTGTATTCTGCCCCTTTGGACATACGTGAATGTCAAGAAAGAGAGAATAATGTAACACGACCCACTCATCCTGATGAGTGTGTTGAGCCAGAAAATCACTCTGATTCAATCCTTGCACTTGACTTGGATCATGGAAAAATCAAATGGTACCACCAATTTGGAGGATATGATGTGTGGTTCGCTTCATGCAGCAATCTGTCAACACCTAATTGTCCACCTGGTCCTAACCCAGATGCAGATTTTGGGGAGGCACCAATGATACTCACAATTGATGTCAACAAAACAAAAGAGGATATTGTTGTTGCTGTACAAAAAAGTGGTTTCACTTGGGCTTTGCACCGCGATGATGGCAAGCTTATCTGGTCTACGGTAAGGATTTTAAGAAATAAGAATATTCTTATGAGAAATGCTAGTGATTATTATCTAAAATGCTTTTTCTTTTATAATAAAAAATTAAAAACTTACATATCATTATCATTGAAAACCTTGATTTGAATATAGGAAGCTGGACCAGGTGGGATTGCAGGAGGTGGAACATGGGGAGCAGCGACTGACAAAGAAAGGGTATACACTAACATTGCTAATTCGGAAAACAAGAACTTCACTCTCAGACCATCGAACAAGACCACAAGAACTGGAGGGTGGGTGGCAATGGAGGCAAAGAGTGGCAAGATCTTGTGGTCCACAGAAAACCCTAGTAATGCCACTGCTAATGGCCCTGTTACTGTAGCTAATGGAATTGTCTTTGCAGGATCAACAAATGCAAAAGGACCCATTTATGCAATTAAGGCTGAGACTGGCAACATTTTATGGTCCTATGAGACTGGATCTTCAGTGTATGGTGGCATGTCCGTGAGTGATGGGTGCATATATGTTGGAAATGGATATAAGCTAGGCGTTGGATTGTTTCTTGGAAATTATACGGCTGGAACTTCGCTCTTTGCCTTCTGTGTCTAAGCAAAAAAAATCTGTGGTTAGTGACTGAAATAAAGAGGCATGATCATATCATATCATGTTTTATGGTTTTTATTTGTGAATAAGATCTACTGTGAAATTGGAGTTTTCGACGCACAGATATGTTGTAATGCTATTGTCTGAATCTTATACTGAAATGCATACAATCTGTTCTATGTTTGGATGTTAATAAAACCTTTTGTAGTACAATTATTGCTTTTATATAATCTTTAAATTCGCATTAGTGTGTATATATATACATGATTAACATATAGATGTTTTTGTCCATAGCCCAATATTTGGGACATTAGACTGAAGCCCAACTCAAGAATTGTGATACATTGCTTAAAGCAATGGGCCAAGAAGCCCAAAGGTTCAGACCAGAACCAATCATGCTATATTTGGAAGCAAGTTTTAGCCCTTTCTTTTTCTTTTTCTTTTTTCTTTCTGGTGAAACGCCTTCAAATTTAGTAAGGATAAAAAAATCAGAAAACAGAACACACACGTTTTGAATAGTAAATTTAAATAATTTTTTTATTAACTTTAATAAAAAAATTCAGTTATTTAAATATGTGTGTGAATTGTTATTTTTTTACTTGTGATTAATTTCTATACATAAAAAAGTTTAAATGGGAATTTCATGATATAAAGGATCAAAAAATTGCAATCCTAGTCTTCTTTTAATTTTTAATTCGTTATATTGGTATTTCCATTTTCTATGATTTATTTTACATAATATAGTCTTAATTTGATCCTCACTTTTTCACACCTATATTTTTTTATCTTTGCATTTTAATTGATCAAATGCTTTTTTTTTATGATAGATTAAATGAATACATGAAGTGTAGAGTTTAATTAGATCAAAATAAAAGAACTAAAGGAAATAAAAAGTGTACAAAATAAAGTATTAATTGAACTAAAAATGAAAAAAAAAAATCATAGAAAAATTATATAAAAGTTAGATTTTAAAAAGATAACCCTAAACCTTGAAGATATAAATTCATCGAGTTGGGGTTCACACGAGGACAAACAAGTGCCTAGAAGGGGTCCACTTAACGTGCCGAGTCCGTTGGGCCCAACAAGCCTGCCTAGTCAGAGTATCATATAAACTCTGGCCTTAAGCCCGAAATAGTGAAGTGCTTTGTGACACTCTTACCCACTGCCTTTCAATTTTCCCATTTACCCCTCCCTCAATTTCTTCCTCTTATACCACATTACAAACTCTTCTTCTCAACCTTGCCTCATACCAAGTTCCTCTGCAAAAAAAGAATGACCAAGATTTTGGTGTTGTTGCTGTGTCTGATCTTAGCAGCTTCTGGCTTTGTCAATTGCTCTGTTGTTGGAAAGGAAAAGATAAGAACATTTCAGCTCAAGAAAGGCCACCTTTCTTTGACGGTCACCAACTGGGGTGCATCAATTGTGTCCCTCCTACTTCCTGATAGAAATGGTATGATTCACACTTCAAAACTTCAAATGTTGATTTCTTTTCCTTCTTTAATTTGCTTGTTTCTCTGTGATTTGTGTTCAGGAAAGTTGGGTGATGTTGTTCTTGGATACGATTCTCTTAAGGATTACACTGTGAGTCTACTCTCTGCTGAATTCTTCCTTAAAACATTTTGTTGTGGCATGATGTATTTGTTGATTATTGTGTTTTCAGTCAGACTTTGCAACCTTGTGTGATTTCTTTTCTTTTGCAAGGCTACAATATACTCCTGTTTAACAACTTGGATTTATCCAAACATGTGATAGCTATTAATATTTAGGTTTCAGAGAAATGCTTGTCTGGCTCAGATTTGGAGTATAGTTTGTCGCTTTCTCCCAATTTCAATATCCTTCGTATTAATTTTAGGTTAAATTATTTAGAATATATTCAACGATTTGAAAAATTTTAAATATATAATTAAATTTTGTATTGAATCTCTATATTAAAAAAAAATTGATATTAGATTATGACAATATTATCGTTATATCTTTACTTTGAGGACTAATTAAGAAATTTAATCATATTAGGATAGCTTTGAAGTTTATATCAGTTTATTGAAAAAAGGGTCCACATATAAGTCAAGCTTTGAATACAGAAGGGGTTGCGTTTTATGATTTTCGCTGTCCCTTTCCTGTTGTTTTCACTTTGACATTTCTATCATACCTGCTCAGCATGTTTGAAAATGTATTGGGCTCTATTATTTACTACTTCGTAGTTCACCCCTTCTAAAATATTTTTTATTTCTAGATTATACATAAAAATTTTAAAATATTCTTTTTTGAAATTTATCATTTTATTTTATTGATTTATTTATTTTTCTAATTAAAATTTTATATTTATAATAAATTAAAATTTTACAAGTTACAATTATTTTAAAATGGGTTTAACTTTTCTTGTATACAAGTAATGACGACTAGGTGAGTTGGCATACAAAGATGTGAAGAAATGAGATCCTGCAAATGAAAAAGGACTTGTGAGATCCCCGAGAATATTGGTTGAAATGATTCCAAGGTATAATAATTGGATGCAATATCGATATGAAAAATAATAAAAAATAATTTGGTTTTTTCTTAAATATTTGATGTGAATTAAACACTAAAGTGTAACTTCATTGGTAGAACATAGTGGTAAATTTCTGGTACATCTATTCAATGTCTAGTAATAATAAAAAATAAATTTGATGTGTATTAAACATATTTGCATTAACTATACATTAATCTCTTTGTAAACATTAAAATATTCAAAAAAAGTTTGTCTGTTTCAATAAATTTTTATATATTTCTTTTACGATTAAATACTGAGTAACGCACTCTTTGTGGTTAAGGTTCTTTTGAAAAATATTAGAAAATATAATATATTCTTTTTACTTTATTATAATATTTATAATATTTTTTATGTTAATCTTTTTATTCTTATATCATAATAAATACATATACCATAACATAACTAATTAAAGATTAGGTAAGATTAGGTATAGGGTAGGGATATAAAAACAATTAATATTATCTTAAATTTTAAAAGTGATAATTAAATAAAATTAAAAATAAGATAATTAAATTGACTCAGGGAGTATCAGATATACCAGTCTGTATGAATATTTTTACTGAAGTAATAATTGCTGCCTGAGTTAATTATCAGGTTTTAGGTCGATTTTTTACTACATTGACTCAAATTACATTTTTGAAGATATAAAGTAAAATAATAATCTGAGATGGTTGAAGACATGGTTTTATTACAGAAATTGTATATAAAATGTACATTCAAACAGGAAAGAAAAAGAAAAAGAAAATGCTAATAATATCTAATTGAAAAAGAAGAGAAAGTAAAGTCATTGCTTTCTAAATTATGTATTCTAATTTGAATATATCAATGTACTAAATCAGGGGTATAGTTTTAGGAAAATATAAAGATAGCGATACACGTTGCAGGTTTCCAAAAATCATTATTCTTCTGACATTATAGAAAGGACGCACTATACTGGTAGTGGGTGAAGTGCCCCTTCTCTATAATGTTGGGAAACAGATGGCCACAAGTCGCGTGATGCACGTGTGGCCTTAAACATTTCATAATATCACACCATTTGAGGTTCAGGGTACTATGTCTATTATTTAGAAGTTACATGGTGGAAGTTAGACATGGGAGGAACTAATAGAATTTATATTTTATTTTCAATTCAATATTTTTATTTTGTTTTCCTCTTAACCCTTACAAACATAGGATAGATATAGCACATCCTCTTTGTTTGCACCTCACATCTCATAAATTTTCACCAAGTTATGGCATACCAAACTATTTGCAGAATGATTCAACATACTTTGGTGCTACTGTTGGCCGGGTTGCTAACAGAATTGGGGGAGCTCAATTTACTCTAAATGGAACCCATTACAAATTAGTTGCTAATGAAGGAAACAATACACTTCATGGTATGTTTGACATAAGTAAAAAAAAAAACTTAGCAAAGAATTTACAGCATAGTTGTTGTATAGTCCATTTAGCACTAAACCTCATAGTCTCATAGTTCTCTGTCTGTCCTACTTATTAGGTGGATCCAGAGGATTTAGTGATGTTCTATGGAAAGTGGAAAGGTATCAAAACGAAGGTCCAAGTCCTAGTATTACTTTCAGTTACCACAGCGTTGATGGTGAAGAAGGTAAGCCATAATACCATTATTTTCATTGCTTCTAAATGGTTAAAATAAAAGATCAGAAAAGTGAACAATGTATTTGAGAGGGTAAAATAAGTAACCTTGGTTGATGATAAAATTTACGATTGAAATGACATACATGTATAATAAATGTGTTGAAATAACAGCAGATCTTCTCATCAACAACCGAGATTAATTTATTTTTGCTCACTGAGTCAAATCCTTACACTTGGATAGCTTAATAATTTCTGACAGAAATAGATGTGTTTCAGGATTCCCTGGTGATGTGATAGTAACTGTGAGCTACATTCTAACTGGGAAAAACCAATTGGTTATACTCATGAAAGGAAAAGCTCTAAACAAGCCAACTCCAGTAAACTTGGCCAACCATGTTTACTGGAACCTAGGAGGCCAAAACAGTGGCAACATTCTGAATGAGGTTGTACAGATCTTTGGTTCACAAATCACAGTTGTTGACAGCAAACTCATTCCTACTGGTAAATTTGCTTCTGTGAAAGGAACAGCTTATGATTTCCTTAAGCCACACACTATTGGAAGCAGGATCAACCAGTTGGCTGAAACAAAAGGTTATGACATCAACTATGTGCTGGATGGTGAGAAGGGCAAAAAGACCAAGCTAGCAGCTATAGTGCAGGATAAGAAATCTGGAAGAGTGTTGGAGCTGTACACAAATGCTCCCGGTTTGCAGTTTTACACTGGTAACTATATCAAGGATCAGAAGGGGAAAGGTGGATATGTATACAATGCTCATGCAGGACTATGTTTGGAGACTCAAGCCTTCCCTGATTCAGTGAATCGTCCTAATTTCCCTTCAACAATTGTGACCCCAGAAAAGCCTTACAAGCATTATATGCTTTTCAGGTTTTCCACTAAAACTCACTATTAGTTTAGAGAGACACAAGAGGAGTGAGGTTTCTCCCAATTTCAGTATACCACGGTAAATCAATGTAACATTTATAACTCTGGATCTCCAAACTTGAGGGTTTTACAATAATTAGAGTCCCTTTGTTAAGTCTCATAATTGGTGCCGCTTCAGAACCTTTGAAGCTGTTTCTCTGAACATGCCTTGGTTTGGATTTGTTGTTTTTCATTGATATTTTGATTCTGCATGACTGCTGCAAAGTTTTTTTTTCGATACATGTCAATTATTTTGAATAAGAAAAATCCTTCTCTTTTATTTGGTAGGAAAAGTAGAAAACCAATCTTCTATATGCTTCTTGATGTATATATTACGTTTTGGGTCTATTTTTTATTCACCACTTGTTTGCCAGAGCAAGTTTGTCTTCGTTATTCTTGTTAGACCAATTTTCCTCGTTTTATTTATCGTAGAAATTAGTTTGTCGCTTCTTTTAATCATTAGTGTCTAATGCATAAAATAAATAAATAATTATCAAATAGTGTATGATAATTTATAGAACTTAATGTAAACGATCACTCTTTCTCTCCATATATGTACACGTATAAGAGGCACCTAAAGTTTTGTGATTAATTAATGTTGGAGACGATGATAAAGATTATATATTAATTATATAAAAAGAGTTTAATGATTACGTAGGTGAGATTTTTTATTTTCAGCTAAACTACCATAGCAATGGATGGTAGTTTTAACAATCACTGCTGAGAGAGAACAAGAAAATATACGACAGATCTATTAATTACCATAACATTCACCCGACAAATTAAGATTCTAGAAAAGCAATTAAAGGCGTTGATAAATCCTCAGAAATAATAAGATATAAATTCTCTCTCTCATTTCGTATTAAACAGTTCCACTTGTCTCCAGAGATCCAAACCAAATAATAGAATTTTGACCTTCAGCATTGGTGAGGGAGCACTCTAATGTTTGGTTTCAAGAGGAATTTCCATAGCTGCTCGGAGAATCATCTCAAATGCACTTTGCATGCATGACTTTAATTTCTGTTCGTCTATGAAGTCTTTTTCCGTTTTGAGGGTAACTCTTACCACCCCCATATAGCTCATAATTGAAATGACTAGACTCTGCAAATACAATTAAATGGTGTTTACTGCAACCTAGTGTGGGAACGAAGAGATAAAAACTTCCCTTCTTAAGCCAAAAATATATGAGAAAACCTTCTTAAAGTGTCCTTCCAATTTTTGTTATTAAAAAAATTATCAAATTTATTTATGGTGTCTAGAAAAAGAAATTAAGGAATCAATTTCAGATTCTCAGATTAGTTGAAAAATGAAAGGGATTGAGGATACCTCAGGTCCACCAGCCAAAGTGAAGTACAAGCCTTTCACAGGATGGTTATCTAAAGCCATTTGTTGTACTGGTCCAACCAAGTTTGAAATCACTGCACTTGATTTTGTCAATGTGCCACGAATGCGTTTAGCTACTGCCTGCAACAACAAGAACTAACTAAACAATTGTAGCATTCTGATTGAAGTGCTTATATTCGTTACATAAGAAGCACTTAGTAATTATTGGTAGGAAAACATGTAATTAATAACATCATGATCAAGTTCAAGTTAAGTAACCAAATAGTCTACCTACCTCTTGTCCTCTCAATTTGCCCTCTATGTCCAAAAGTGTCCCGGTGAGAACAACACCAAAAGATTGTTTCTTCCTCTTGATAATATTATGTGAATCCCGAATAAATTCAAGAGGATTGGAAATTTTGGTTTCATTTAATTTTGGTATTGGAACATGCAAGAAGGTAATTTTGTTCCCCCATGGACCCTTGGCCTTAGTATTGAGCATATCATTGATTGACTGATAACCTTCAATGTTTCTCGTATTCAGTAATACTAATGCCGTGGAGTGTGAGGTCTTTGATTTGGAATTCATATCTTGCATATATAATCGAGTTCCATAGAAGACAATTCCAGTGATAACATCGTTTATAGTCTGCAATTAGATTGAATCATGGTAAGAAATTAAACAAGATTGTCTTATGTCAACGCAGCCAGGAAAAGTATGTGCCGTTCATACAAGGCTTTAGAAAGCAAATAATGATGCAATGTCATGATTTGAACAAAGTCATGGACCAAGTGTGTGCCGTTCTTTAAAAGTAGTGGTTACAAGCTAAGTTGTTTCATTACATAATGGAAAGATTTTAGAATGTAATTAGATAAATGATTGTATAATCTTTTCCTAAACTTTTAGGGACTAAAATACAGATGTCAGAAGCTATGAGCTAATCAGATTTTTAAATCTGCAAAAGTAAGAAGTAAATTCAATTGTATAAAAAAATGTAACATTTTGTCACACACACGACAACAGAAAAATCAAGTCGAACCAGTTCTACCACCACAAGTTGAATATTCCACGTAACATTGGATATATGTGTGTATACTCTGACAAGTGGGTGATCCAATAAAGACTATTTGTATTTCAATGGCTAAAGTCAAAAATAAAATTCAACAACCAAAAATTGTTTTCATACCACTCCAAGCCTTGATTTGATGTCCTTGATATGGTCAATGGAGAATGTCATGCTTGATATGGAAATTGGTTGAAAGTCGGCTCCATCATCTCCAAACCTTATTGGTGTTTTATCATCACTAATGATGCTACTCTTCAGTACACTCCATCCAAAATCTGAGACAGTATTGAAGGCAGAGGACAACATCCAAGAGAATTTTCTGCAAAAACTTTTAGTGGAAGGTTCTGGTTTAGATTGTTTGAGAGAAGGAAAGGACAAGGGAAGAAAAGGGTCATCAGCTCGGTGTAGACAAGAAAGAAGTGCACCCATGAGAGAATAGCCATCACCAAGTGCATGGTGAAGCTTGAATATTACAGTGCTTGCGGCATTACTTGTAGGGTAATTGATCATGTGAATTTCCCATAAAGGTCTGCTTTGTGGTAATTGTTCCATTGCTATGCTTGATAAGTAGTCATGGAAATATTTGTCATGCAATTCCACTGTTTCTCCTTCCGGGAATATGGGGATGTTCACATGGTCTTTCAAGTTTACATCAACTTGCTTCCATTTTTTCTCTCCATCTTTATCTTGGACCTGGTTTCATAGCATATATTTGAACAATTAATCAGAGTCAAGATAAACCATATGATCAATGCGAATATCAGACTTGATAGAAGATAAAACCAGGAATGTACTTAATAATCATGACATCACGAACCAAATATGACACATAATATACAAAAAATGATAATACAACGTATATATACAGAAGTTATCCCTAGAAATTAACTAAGAAAACTTGTGTTTTATAAACATTAATTGTCATCTAGCTATATATAGTATTCTAATGTCCTTAAACATCATACACATGAAAATAAATCAAACAATATAATAAGGGAAGCAAAAGAGAGAACCATGATGGAGGAGAAGCGTGGATTGATGGGAAGGAAAACATCTTTGAGAAGAGCATATGTTTGCAAGTCATCTAATGGAACTTCGAATTCTAAAACTCCAATAATGTATATGCATAGCACAGAACTGTTGAAGTATTGTCCCACAGGACTAACTGGTTCTGCTTGGTACTCTTTCTGGTGTTCCATAGTGCTCTATATTCTTTATGAAATTTCACTACTTGAGAATTAAGGGGGACATGAAACCATATATATAGTACACAGAACGAAGGTGAGGAGGAAAAACAAACGATAAAGACGTGCCAGAGTGACCTTAGATTGCTGTAAGTTACCAAAAAAATATTTGTTTTACTTTGATAAGAACAAAAGAGAGATTCAACCGTATATAAGAACCATAAATTTATTATGTAAACAAGTAAACATATTACCTCTTTTTGTTTTTAAGAAATTCGTGTGCTTCCTACTTCCAAACACTTAATGTTAATGACAAAAATAATCCATTTAAATAAAAAAAAGTACAAGAAATATTTTCTTAAATATAAATTAAAATTTATGCTGACTTTTTTGTTTGACCTTTGTTTTTTTTTTCTTTTTAAACAAAAATTATGAAACATATCCGGCGGCAGTTTTAAATTAAGTCAAAATATATTTATGGCTTTCATACATTCTGCGATAAAGACAAAATGTTTTGAAAATGGAATAATGATACCTGCAGAGGGTTTGCACTTACGATTTCTACCATATATGAAAATTCATTAAGACTAATTTTAAGAGATAAACATATTTAATAAAAAAAATCAAAGGATATATATACTAAAAAAACAAAACAAATAATTAGGTGCGATTATTTTGAGATCGTGTTTGTCCAAGCATTTGTACTTTGAATTAGGTTCACCAAACGCCACCGAATATTTCTGGCTAACTGGTAACAATATATCACCGAAAATTAAATAACGTAAGTACCTTAGCATTTATTGTCCAGTATTTTTCATCACAGACATTGTGTAATACTACTACAAACATTATAAATTCAACCATTTCATTAGATTTGTATATAGTGAATCGTATAACGTTGAAATGTATGCGCCTCCTATTATTCATGTCTTAGCCAAATTCAAAAAATGATTCATATACATTTTTCAATTAATTTAGCAATATTTTACTTTGAATTTGAAATTTGAACATTGGTTACTCATAAGTAATTTACATATGAAAGTATAAGGGATTTTTTTAGTCTCATCTTAATTGTGTTATATATGGGATTCTCTGATGTTCGGTCTAAGAAATTTAGACTCAACTTATTTGTTAACTAAGTAATTGTAATTGTGTTTTATAAATAAGGAGATCTACATGTTAAAAACTATAATGACAAATAAAGTTTTTGTTTTGTTCTATATCCATCTCTTTTCCTTTTCTTCCATATTTTTCTTTCCACTAGTTTCAGTTTTCTTTGTTGAAAGAAAGAAATTCATTCTTTTGCAGAGTTTAAAAGGTGAATTATGATTAGTTATAAAAGGTTTTTTTCTTGATAAATCTATTTAATCTCATTACAATTAGAGATAATATTAAATTAATATATATATATATATATATATTTTTTTTTTGAGTTAAGAGATATGTTGGAGTGTTAGTGTTAACCCTAAACCAACAAAACAAAACAATGATTTGGATTTGTTATGTATTTTTATTTAAGGAAAGTTTTAATTGTATTTTTAAATTGTGTTTCAATTACTTTAGAATTATAGTAATTTTTTTTCTATGCTCAGATTTAAAGACAAAGCTTTATTATTTTTTTCATTTATATTTTCTTAGAACTATAATTTGCATAATACATCACGTGTAATATAAACACATAAGTATCGTGCTAATGAGGTAATGAGTAAGTACAAGTATTCCCATACAATTATTTATGAAACAAATTATTGAAATAAAACTCTATTTTATTAGAAAACAACCTAATAAACACATAATACTGCATCTAGGTCTTTCTGTCAGGCGTGGCATGCCTGTGCTCTTCTTTATTCAATGCAAACTCTATTATATTCTGCATGACACGTTTCACATAAAAACCGACACAAATAAGAGCTCCTAATTCATCAATCATCACATAATCCTTCACGAAACAGTGTAGCGAAGAGATCCATCACATATTTATTCATAACCAGTTCAACTTCAACTCCACCACTCCCATATTTGCTCTCTGTCATCCCAATGATTGGAGATAAACCTCTATTCAACGAAGTCATCTCCACTTTAGCGGGCTTTCCCCAACCAAAATCAGTATCATAAAATCCAAATCGATTAGACATTGTTAATCCAATTATTTCTACACCTTGCTTTACCAAATCCAACAATTCAGACCACTCTTCTAAAACTCCCCCTTCGTCTAACATCCTTACTTTTCTATGAATGCACTTAGCAACAATCACCAACCCTTCTTCCTTTATATAGTCCAACACTCCTGCATCCGCCGAATTGCACCACACACAGTTTCCAAAATAGTTATCATTTAGTGGAGGCTCTAACCTGAACCTCCAATCCACCCCTAACCCGAAAGCAAACTTTCGTTTCTCCCTGTCAACTCCGTGCATGGCTTTTGCGATGCAAACTGTCACATAAGCACAGGTGACAACAAAGGAAGATAAAATAGGAGGCTTTGAAGAAATGGTTGATTTTGATTCTTCCACAACGTCCCACTTGGACAAGATCCTTCTCTTTATCTTCTCTAAATCCCCTCGTGTGAGAAAGAACGTGGCTCGAACCCCATCTTTAAGTACCTGTCCGAAAGGTAGAATCTTCAAGGATCGGCCGTCGCGGTTTTCTTGGGGGAACATATCGGGGAAGCAATCGAATAAGACGCCCTTGAAAATTTCTGTGAAGCCAGCTCGCAAATATGTTGGTACTTTGATAAGGGACCTGTCAAAGGAAGGCTTCAACTCTGGCAACAAAGATGTTATTTGCGTTTCATCCTTAGTTTGACTATGGCATAGAGAAGCCCAAGCCTTGATGAACATAACTGCAGATTTTCCATCAAGGACAGCATGGTGGCAGCTGATGCCTATGCTGAATCCTTTGTTAGGAAAGAGAGTGATCTGAAAAGCCACAACAGAAGCAAGAGATTCCGATGAGTGCAAGTGGGGTACCAAAGGATGAGAGCGTGCTGCTTCACGGGGTGAGTAATCTATCTCGTGACTGAATTCAGCATCGGACTCAGCAACCACCACGGAAACAGCATCACCAGGTGTGAATTGGACAATAGGTTTTGGGGAATCGGAAGGCCAAATGATATTTCCAGCAAGTGGGAGGAAGTGTTGGAGGGTGTGGGAGAGAGAGGTTTTGAGCTTTGGAACCACATTGGCAAAGAAAAAAGAAGGGTCTGATTGTTGAGGAGGGAGGGAATAGAAGAATGTGAGCTCAAAGGGTTGGATCCTGAGCCAGACCAAATCAAAGAAGGTGAGTGTGATGGATGTTTGGGTTGCTCATGGAGGAGGGGCAACAGTGCATTGCTCGTGGATTTTCATGTTGTTGAGAAGGTTTTAATAATAGATATATAGTTTGATATGAAGCTTGACTAAGAAAAAAAACTATATATAGACCCTGCTATAGAGAAAAACATGGAACAATCTTGTTAAACATTTACGTGTTTGTTACGGTTTAGTACTTAAAATTTATGTGAACTACGATGTAGTACTTCGAATTTATGTGAGTTAGGAATTAGTAGTTAAAATATATACGAGTTAGGAATTAGTACTTCAAATTTATGTGAGTTTAGGAATTAGTAGTTAAAATGTATGTGACTTAGGAATTAGTAGAATTTCTGTGAGTTACGAATTAGTACTTTGATGCTCTCCTTAGAGTAAACATTTTAAGTAAAAACTTTTTTTATACGATAAATGTTACAAAAATAAATAAGTCTTCTGTACTTCTAATTATAAAAAAAAAATTATTTTTTATTAAATAAATTTATAAATAATACTTAAAATAAATAAAAAATATATTTTTTTCTACGATCATAAAATTGTAATTAAAAAAATTAATAAAAAATATTTTTTAAAAAAAAATTATGAAAATTTTTTTACAAACAAATTTATAAAAAAAATTTTATAAATAAATTTATAAAATTATTTTTCATAAATAAATTATAAAAAAAAATTTACAAATAATTTTTTTTTTAATTTTTCATAAATATAAATATATAAAAAATATTTAATAAATAATTAATTTTTTTTTTTAAAATCCGTAAAAAAATATTTCATAACTAAATTAACTTATTTTTATAATAATTACTTTATTTTTCAAAATAAAAATATTACTAACTAATACTATTTAACTATATTTTCTTTTAACCAAATCAAACCTTTTTGTAATATAACTTTTGTATTGTTAAAAAAAATTAAAAAAATCATAAAATTTAGTATGATTTTTATTTAAAAATTAAAGAAAAAAAGGTAAAATCATGATATAATTATTTTTTTAAAATATTATATAACATAATTTCTATTTAAAATTTAAAAATAAAATAAAATTATCTAACCAAACACTTTTATTCAAAAATTAAAAAAAAAATATAAAGTTATATTTGATAAATAAGATTTTTTTTCTTCTTTTTTTATCATCAATTAAATTTTTTTAAAAACAATTACCATTTTAATAATTTATAAAAAAAACCCTAAACCCTTAATTTTTTATTTATTTTTTACTTCTAAATTTATAAGTTATTATATAGCTAAACTACTAAATATGAAAAAAAAATATATAATTGTATTTTTAAATAGAAAATCCATGTAATAGGTTTTATTTGATACGTAATTGTTATACTAATTTTGGATTCAGAAGAAGGAAGATAACATCATTAAGATAGGAAAAATAGAACAAAAAAAAGTCAACTAATTTAAAAAAAAAAAGAAGAAAACTTCCCAAGACTTAATATAAACATAAGTATGGTGATAATGGGGAAGTATACGTATTCGCATAATTATTCAAATAAAACTCCATATTTTATCTTGATTGAACATTTATAGTACTGATTATAAATTTTCTCCATCCTGTCCTACACTAGAAATTATGAAAATAAAAGAAAATTAATTGAAATAAAATAAATTTGTTAAAATTTAAATAATAGAACTATAAATTAAATAAAAGGCATTCATTATAATTAAAAAATATTGAAACTCATAAAAATAAGAATTAAATAAAAGAGATAATAAAAAATCATAAAAATACAAATTAAATAAAAACATTAATAAATACTTATAAAAATACAAGAATACATCACTTTCCATATATGTTTTTTATTTAATTTTTATTTGTATGAGTTCTCTTCTATTTAATTTGTATTTTATAAGTTTAGATTATGTTTTTTATTTAATTTATATATTTTTTAATTTCAATATTTGTCTTTTAATTAATAATTCTCTTTGTAGGTTTTTCTATTTAATTTGTACTTCTCTTATTTAAATTTTAATAAATCTATTCTATTTCATTTTTTTTAATATTACACTACTAATTATATATTATTTTAAATCTTACTTTTAATATTTATCATTAATTATATATTTATAAAACATAAATACTTATATTTATTAAATTTAAGTAAGTTAAAAAAATAAATAATAAATAATTTTTTAAAATTTATGTGACATAATAATAATAAATAAAGTAAAAATCGTGTTATTTGAGTATAATATCTCAAAATCAATTAAAAAAAACTACCTAAAATCGTAATTTCAAACACAATTTTTCTTTCTGAAATTATGTTTCACGATTTTTCGTAAAAATTAAAATTTTTAAAAAGAATACACCAAATCGTTAAAAAAAACCACTTGATATAATATAAACACATAAGTATTGGCATAAAATTATTTATGAAACTAATTATTGATATAAAACTCAATATTTTATTAGAAAACAACCCAATAACACATAATACTGAATATAAATTTTCTCCTTGATCGAACTGCCTGCAATAGAAATTACGAAAACCAAAGACATCTAAATAAACAGAAATGGTAAAGATAACCTAAAAAATCAATGACAGCTTTTATGGTATTTTATATTACTAAATAAGTAACCTCATCCAGAAAATATGCTTCCACTCTAGGTCTTTCTGCAGGCATGGCATGGCTGTGCACTCCTTTATTCAATGCAAACTCTATTCTATTCTGCACGACAGGTTTCACATAAAAACCGACACAAATAAGAGCTACTAATTCATCAATCATCACATAATCCTTCACGAAACAGTGTAGCAAAGAGATCCATCACATATTTATTCAGAACCAGCTCAACTTCAACTCCACCACTCCCATCCTTGCTCTCTGTCATCCCAATTAATGGAGAAAAACTTTTATCCAACGATGTTATCCCCACCTTAGCGGGCTTTCCCCAACCAAAATCAGTATCATAAAATCCAAATCGGTTAGACATTGTTACCCCAATTATTTCTACACCTGGCTTTAACAAATCCAAGAATTCAGATAACTCTTCTAAAACTGCCCCTTCGTTTAACATCTTTACTTTTCTATGAATGCCCTTAGCAACACTCACCATCCCTTCTTCCTTTATATAGTCCAACACTCCTGCATCCGCCGAATTGCTCCACACACAGTTTCCAAAATAGTTATCATGGAGTGGAGGCTCTAACCTGAACCTCCAATCCACCCCGAACCCGAAAGCAAACTTTTGTTTCTCCCTGTCAACTCCGTGCATGGCTTTTGCGATGCAAACTGTCACATAAGCACAGGTGACAACAAAGGAAGATAAAGTAGGAGGCTTTGAAGAAACGGTTGGTTTTGATTCTTCCACAACGTCCCACTTGGACAAGATCCTTCTCTTTATCTTCTCCAAATCCTCTCGTGTGAGAACGAACGTGGCTCGAACCGCATCTTTAGGTACTTGTGCGGAAGGTAGAATCTTCAGGCATCGCACGTCGCTGTTTTCTTGGGGGAACATACCGAGGAATCTATCTAATAAGAAGCCCGTCGAATTTTCTGTGAAGCCAGCTCGCAAATATGTTGGTACTTTGATTAGGGTTCTGTCAAAGGAAGGCTGCAACTCTGGCAACAAAGATGATATTTGTGTTTCATCCTTGGTTTGGCTATGGCATAGAGAAGCCCAAGCCTTGAGGAACATAACTGCAGATTTTCCATCAAGGACAGCATGGTGGCAGCTGATGCCTATGCTGAATCCTTTGTTAGGAAAGAGAGTGATCTGAAAAGCCATAACAGAAGCAAGAGATTCCGATGAGTGCAAGTGGGGTACCAAAGGATGAGAGCGTGCTGCTTCACGGGGTGAGTAATCTATCTCGTGACTGAATTCAGCATCGGACTCAGCAACCACCACGGAAACAGCATCACCAGGTGTGAATTGGACAATAGGTTTTGGGGAATCGGAAGGCCAGATGATATTTCCAGCAAGTGGGAGGAAGTGTTGGAGGGTGTGTGAGAGAGAGGTTTTGAGCTTTGGAACCACATTGGCAAAGAAAAAAGAAGGGTGTGATTGTTGAAGAGGGAGGGAATAGAAGAATGTGAGCTCAAAAGGTTGGAACCTGTGCCACATCATATCAAAGAAGGTGAGAGTGATGTATGTTTGGGTTGCTGATGGAGGAGGGGCAACCTTGCATTGCTCGTGGATTTTCATGTTGTTGGGAAGGATTTCAATGAATAGATATATATTTTAATCTGAAACTTGAATAAGACTGTTTGTTTCCAGGATATATAATCTGCAAGCAGAAGAAGGAAAGATAAGAGGAGAGAAAAAAAGAAACGGAAAATCATGGTCAGAATGCTTTTATGTGGGTTATTTATGGCTTTTGTACGTTATTTTTATTCAAAAAATTATCCCAGGATTATTTATGGTTTTTTTACGTTTTTTAATTTAAAAATTATCTCAGGATTATTTATGGTTTTTTACGTTATTTTTATTTAAAAATTATCCGTAAAAATTAAATTGATTCGTATTTATTTTTTTAAAATTAATTCCTTATATTTATCTTTTAGTCAAGTCATAATATTTTTTTTTTTTAATCAAAGTCGTGTCCACTTCATTCACTTTTTTTAAAAAAGCTTTATAGGTATTATGTTTTGTCTTTTCTTTTAATAAAAATAATAAATAAATAATAATATTTAAATAATAAATAAAATTATTAAAATAATATTTATTTTTGTTATTTTCTTATTATAATTTTATTAGAATAATAAATAATTAAAATAATAATTAAAAATAATATATATATTAAAAAATAAAAAATTTATTAATAATAAAAAAATATTTTTTTTTATTTTCATTCTCTTATCTCAATTTAAATAATTTTTTTTTTCTTTTCAACTAGCTAAAATCTATTCTCCAACAATTCAATCAAAGAATAACTAAAAAAACTATATATAAACCTAATGTTGGGAAAAACATAATGGCGGAGAGTAGAAAAAGGAATGGAAACAATAAGATATAGTTATAAATTCATTATTTTAAAATTTAGAACATACTTTTAGAAAATAAGATAAAAAAATAACATAAAAATAAAGAAAAATTTATACTCATACTTTTTTAAATTAACAAAATTTAGTTCATCATTATTTCCCGTCTTATACAAATTTTCTTCAAATTATATAATATATAGTATAATATCAAATATTTTCTACGTGTATATATATATATATAAGAGAAATTTATTTATTCTAATAATAAATATAAGAAAAAATAATTTTTTATTATTTACTTTTTTATAATTTAATAATTAAAATAAATTAATATTTTAAGAAATGAATTATGAGAGGAAAATGACTTCCTCATACTTATCCATATAAATGATTATTAAGTAGATATATTATGAATGTGTTAAATATATATGATAATATAAATATTTATTACTAGGTGTGTATTCACGGTTTAGGATAGTTTTTAATAAAAAAAAATACATTTAAATCAAATATAAAAATTTTATACTTTAACAAAAAAAATTTAAATCAATCTAAATTAATTTTATCAATTTAATTTGAATTAATTTTTATAGTTTTTAATTTTAAATTTTATTAAAAATAAATTTATTTTTATTTTCAAAATTAAAATATAATTATAATAAATATATTATTTGAAAAATATATTAAATAATAAATTAATAAAAACAAAATTATTACTAAATATTATATAAATATATTATTAATTTAAGAAAGATTATAAAAGAAAAAATTATAATTTAAATATAATAATATTACATTAAAATAATATAAAATATTAATAATCACATTATTTTAATAATTTAATAATTTTTAAAATTATTATTTTACTATTTAAATTTTTAATATTATTAAAAATTGAAATTATATATTATTTTAAATTAAAATAAAACTTTTACCTCTCATCGTTCTTCAATAAAATTTAATAATATATAATATATTTAAAAAGAGGAAAAACGTTTAAATATATGTAAATGCAACCAAACACCAATTTCTCTCTCAAATAATCTAAAAATTAGAAGAATTTTGTATCTAAATTATTTCTCAAAATATTTATTAGAGTAAAGTTATTTATTATATCAGTTCAGTTCAAAATTTAATTCCCACGAAAATGATTGATGTGAGGGAAAGATGAGTGTAGAATTTGGTTCTCAGACAATGTGAACTAAATGACAATTGATTTATTTGGAATTGTACTTCCATATGGGCACTCATCTACAACTATGAATGAATATTGAATTAGTTTTTGTCATGTTTGTATCACACGAGGACGAATATTATTATAATTTCAGTCACTTCATGTTGTAAATAAGTGAGTCTCAGAAGTATAAGCTTCTTATTATTCAGTATTAGCAAAATTCAAAATTATTTAAACCAGTTTCTATCTATAGTAAATAAAACTTTTATTTATTTTTAATTCTAAAATTTTAAGTTATTATACAGCTAAACTACTAAATATGCAAAGAAATAATAACTGAATTTTGGATTGGTGAAGAAAACATATTTTTTTACATGATGATAATTTTATTTTTTATTAAAGTAAATAAATTTTTAAAATATTATATTATATTTTTAAGAAAATTATGTTATGAAAACAGACGACGAGTGTAAGGTGAAATTATATTTTAAAAATATAATTTTTTTTCTATAAATATCAACACTCAATTTTATCGGGGATTAATTTAAAAAATAAATAAATAAAAATAATATTAAAAAATAAAAAAATCGTGAAAAAGAAAAAATATATTTTATTATTTAATTATGTTTGAGAAATACTATGTCCACCCAAATCAAGGAAAAAGAGAAGAGAAAAGCCTATAAAGGGCTCAAATATAAAAAAGAAAAAAAAAGGGGATAAAAAAAAAATAATCGAAACCCATTAAGAAAATAACCCTACAATTTAATTTAAGGGTATAACCTAAAAGGGGAGGCGATAATTAGGATGAGGCAGAAATTGAGAGAGACAAAAAGAAGGGAAAAAGAAAAATTAGAGTATTGGAAGTAGAGAAAATCTAATTTCGAGATATCATTTTTTAGTTTAATAGTTTGTCCTTGCATTGTCTTTGATTTTATTTTCCATGCTTTTATTATTATTATTATTTTATTTTCTCCCTCGTTCTTCCTCATCCTCAACATAAACCCACTACTCCGTGTTCATTCAGTTCTGCAATATCTCATTTCTTTTTATTATTGTTTCTTTTTTCCATTTTTTTTATTATTTATCTCATGTTATTTTATTATATATATATATATATATATTTTCATTTTATCATTTTATCATTTATTATTTATTGTTATTTTTTTATTCGAATTAGTTTATTTATAATATAATAATAATAAAATTTGACTATTTATATATAAAAAATTATTAACAAATATAAAATTTAATTTAATATTTTGCCTAATTTTCAGATTTATTTGATAATTAATTCTAATATTCAATATGTTACTACATTAAAAAAGGAATTAAAATTTTATGTTGAATTCTAATTATATATATGATTGCACAGGTAATTATATATTTAGTATTCAATTATATAAAAGTGATAATTTTAATATATTGATTTCGAATAATAATTTTAATATACTAATTTAAATTAAATATATTTTTCTAAATAAACTAAATTATAATATCAATATTATATCTGTTTATCGTAAGAAGGGTAAGAATCAAGTATAATCGTGTGCATAATCTTATATCTTATATATAATCTTTTATTAATATTTTTATATAAATTTATAATCATTAAATTATATGATTTATGTTATATATATGACCACACGCGTCATTGTATATATTTTGTATTTTTATCAAAGTTTACTCAAATTTTAATTTTATAAATATTCATTTTGTTAATGATTTCATTTAAAAAAAAATTGACCAGCTTTTTAATATAACTGTGAAGTATATTCTTCCTCTTCATGTTAAAAAGGTGTCTAGATGTGTGTATAATCATATGCATTTTCTTATATCTAGTGTCTATTATATTTAAGTATTTTTATATCACCTATATATAAAATAATTATTTAAATATATGTATGGCTATACGCGTCATCTATATTTAACCTTTAACTAAATTTTATTCAAATATAATAACATATTTTGACCTTTTTAAAGTAAATTTACATAACAATCCGCAATATCGATATATAGTTTACACTATCTTGATTCATTGTAGGATTAACATAACATCTATTATTAATCACCAACACAACACTTCTTATAAAAAATTATGTAATCTTGATTTTTCTATTTAATAGAAATACGTAGGACCAAGGCTAATATACCTTGCCGGGTCCATATTAACATTGTTTTAAATATTTCTTTTACTATAATAATTTAGAATGAATTCTGCACGTCTAAGGCAAACGTTGTAGAGGGTTGATACTTTCATCGACTCCCAAACTCATCTTTTGTTTCGAAGATCATTTTTAGTTTTTCCGTAGTTTTTCAAACTATGGTGGCGACTCGTCTGTTCTTTTATTGAAAATTTTATCTTTTCCGATAGCCGACCCATCGTAATCTCGGTTGCGACAATAAATATTTATTATTAATTTTTTAAATATTAAAAATATGATAGATAATTTATTTTTTATAATAATAATAATTATTATTATTTAAATTTTATTTTGATAAGTATATTATTTGTAAATAAATAAATTTATAAATAATATTATTAATTTTTTAAGATATTAAAAATATAGTAAGTAATTTAAATTTTTTTAATATTATTTTTATTATTATTTATTTTATTTTATTTTAATTGAAATATTTATTATTTTTTTAGATAAATAAATTTATAAATAATTATTGTTAATTTTAATAAATATTAGAAACCTAATAGATAATTTATTTTATTATTATTATTATTTTATTTTATCTTATTAAGATATTTATGATTATTTATAGATAAATAAGTTTATAAATAATAATTATTAATTTTTATAAATATTAAAAATATGATAAATAATTTAAAATTTTTATTATTATTATTATTATTTATATTTTATTTTAAAAAGATATTTAATATTATTTATAGATAAATAATTTTTATAAATAATAATTATTAATTTCTTAAAATATTAGAAATATGATAAAAAATATATAAATTTAAAAAATAAATATACTTTAAAAGTACAACTTATCGTATTATAATATTTTAAAAATTTACTTATTTTAATAAAAAAATACTAATATTACCAAGAAAACATAATTTATAATAACTTCCCAAGACTTACATCACATTTAAAATAAACACATAAGTACAGTACGGTGATAATGTGGAACCACATAAATATGAAACAAATTATTCAAATAAAATTCCATATTTTATTATAAAACAACCCAATAACATTTATTATACGGAATATAAAGTTTCTCCTGGGTGAAACTGCCCTACACCAGAAATTATTGAAATCCAAGAAAAATAAACAAAATGCAAGAGAGGGTTGCAAGTGTAAAATGGCATGACATGCTTCTTTATTCAAACTCTTATCTGGATGGCGAGTTTCAGATGTCAACAGAAAGAAATCATATCTGGCATTTCATCAATCATCATGCAATCCTTTAGGAAAAAGAGTAACAAAGAGATCCATCACAGGTTTATCCAAAACCAGCTCAACTTCAATCCCACCACTCTCATCCTTGCTGTCTAACATCCCAATAAAATTTTTAGCCAACGCTGTTAGCTCCACCTTAGCGGGCTTTCCCCAACCAAAATCAGTATCATAAACTCCAAATCGATTAGACATTGATATTCCAAATATTGCTACACCTTCTTTTAACAAATTCAACAATTTATAAAACTCTTCTAAAACTGCCCCCTCCTCTAGCATCTTTATTTTTCTATGAATGAGTTTAGCAATAATCACCACTCCTTCTTCTTCCTCTACATAGGCCAACTGTTTTGCTTCCACCAAAGTGTTCCATAAACAGTTTCCAAAATAGTTACTAGCGACTGGAGGCTCTAACCTGAACCTCCAATCCACCCCGAACCCAACAGCAAACCTTTTTTTCTCTTTGTCAACTCCCTGTATCGCTTTTGCCATGCAAACTGTCACATAAGCACAGGTGGCAACAAAGGAAGATAAAGTAGGAGGTTTTGAAGAAACGGTTGATTTTGATTCTTCTTTTGACTCTTCCACTACGTCTCACTTAGACAAGACCCTTCTCTTTATCTTCTCCAAATCCCCTCGTGTTAAAATGAACGTGGCTCGAACCCCATCTATGGTTATCGGTGGTATTTTCAAGCATCGCCCGTCGCTGTTTTCTTCAGGGAACATATCGGACAAGAAGCCCGTCAAATTTTCTGTGAACTTAGTTCGCAAATGTGTTGGTTCTTTGATGAGGGTTCTGTCAAAGGAAGGCTGCAACTCTGGCACCAAAGATGGTATTTGGGTTTCATCGTCGGTTTGGCTTTGGCATAGAGAAGCCCAAGCCTTGAGGAACATTGCTGCAGATTTTCCATCAATGACAGCATGGTTGATGCTCAAGCCTATGCTGAATCCTTTGTTAGGAAAGAGAGTGATCTGAAAAGCCATAAGAGGAGCAAGAGATTCCGATGAGTGCAAGGGGGGTACTAAAGGATGAGACCGTTCTGCTTCACGGGGTGAGTAGTCTATCTCGTGACTGAATTCAGCATCGGACTCAGCAACCACCAGGAAAACAGCATCACCAGGTGTGAATTGGACAATGGGTTTTGGGGAATGGGAAGGCCAAACGATATTTCCAGCGATAGGGAGGAAGTGATGGAGGGTGTGGGAGAGAGAGGTCTTGAGCTTTGGAACTACATTGGCAAAGAAAATAGAAGGGTCTGATTGTTGAGGAGGGAGGGAATGGAATACTGTGAGCTGAAAGGGTTGCATCCTCAGACACATCAAATCAAAGAAGGTGAGAGTGAAGGAAGTTTGAGTTGCTGATGGAGGAGGAGCAACCATGCATTGCTCGTAGATTTTCATGTTGTAGGAAGTGTTTGAATGAATATAGCACCTTAGTTGGCTTTTATACTCGCACCCTTTTACGAATAGGGTTGCTTCTGTACTTACACTCTTTTACGAATAGGCTTGGCTTCTGCACTCTCTTTTACGAATACAGTGTAGATACTATATAAGACTTTCTCATGATTTCTCTCTGTAAT
Source organism: Macrotyloma uniflorum (assembly GCA_016859785.1). Classification (NCBI taxonomy): domain Eukaryota; kingdom Viridiplantae; phylum Streptophyta; class Magnoliopsida; order Fabales; family Fabaceae; genus Macrotyloma; species Macrotyloma uniflorum. The sequence goes on along the minus strand of BDMB01000008.1, from coordinate 2,731,932 downwards.
TTAAATTTTCAATGTTAAAGTCGTGTTATTATAATTTTTAATTTTTTTATGAAGAAGTTGTATTATTATATATGATTTATTATTTTTTTCTTTTAATTTTTAGTGAAATCGTGGTATTATGTTTCTAATTTTTATTTCTTTTAACAGATAATATATGTGAACCAAATAATAAATTATTTGTACTGTACTGTATAAGTTAATCAACCACAGACACTAATTTCCAAAAATAGTCTGGAGACATCCATTATATTTTTCCAATAAAATATGTAGAAGTGACACATTGATATATTAGGTGTCAAATTGAAAATATTAAATTTAAATAACATATTAACGCTAGCAAAGTATATTTATCACCACAGTCCCAATATTGGATTTGGGATACAAAATTAAAACACAAGTTCCCAAAAATAAATTGAAAGTAAATATTCTTTAACAAGTATTATATAAAAGGTGTGTAATGATAGGTCTATACTTCACAACCAACACTAAGGCCGAGTAAACCTCGATCTGAAGAATAATTTAGGAATAAATCGAAGACTCATACGTATAATTAATTTGGATATAATTAGAAGGGTTAATGATTTAAGTAAAATTATTCACACCTAAGTATCATATTAAATGAAAATTTAAACCAGAGAACCAATTCAATAAATAGATCTATCTAAATAACAGTATAAATAAGAATAATAAATGAAAGATAAATCATTTTATAGTATATATTAATTATTGACTTAAGCGTTAAAGCAGATGTTTCGATGTTTTCACCAATCTAACCAAAAAGTTTCGATGTTTTCACCAATCTAACCAAAGAGAACATAAAATAAGGAGAAAGACAGAGCAACAATCCAACACTTGAAAATTGAAGACTAATTATTCTAATACACATCATATCCTAGGAATTACCGATTTGAAGAATAAGTGCACATTTTGTTCAAGAAAAGTAACAACTTGTTGTGTCAGAGATTTGTTTAAAGCAGTATTTAAGATGCTAGGAGGTGCCATGTGGAGCAACATACCACCAGTTGCTCTAAAGAGAGGCATAATAAGCATAAAAATTGCAGCAGACACAAGTCTTAAACACAAAATTTCTATCTTCTGAACCCTATAATGAAAGAAAAAAAAAATTATAAGTCATGCATAATAATATGATGTTAATAAAAAAATTATTTTGATAATATGCATAATAATTCATATTACATTAAAAGATAAAATAAAATTATTTTGAGACTTTTGTTTTTTTATGCAAAATTACAGCTTAATTAATGTAGTGGTACTCACCGTTTAAATTATTAGCGGAGTTAGTTGGTTTATCTCTGTCCTGTCATTATGACTGTCTAGGCTTTATTCAATAAAATAATATCAATATGATTGAAAGAATGATGGTATGATATTAATTGAAAAGAGGAAAAACATTTAAATAGTAAATGCAACCAACCACCAATTTCTCTCTCAAATAAACTCAATACTAAAAAATTTTCTATGTAATTTCTTTCTCAAAATATTTATTAGAATAAACATATTTATATAAGAGTTCAAAATTTAATTCCCACCAAAATTATTCATGTGAGAAAAAATCAGTGTAGAATTTGGTTCTTAGAGAAATGTGAACTAAATTTAGAATTTTTTGCGGAAAATAGTATGAATTTAAAAGAGAGAATTATGTTAGATTGGATTTATTTGGAAAAAAATTTCACCGACGGCTATCAATCCATCTACATTTGTACTTTTCATTCATTCACCAAACGCCAGCCAAAGATTAAATTAGTATTTATTAGGTTGGCACCACACCACAGACATTGTGTCATACCACAAATATTATAATTTCAACCATTTCATTCATGTATTAGAAAAATTCAAAATTAATTAAATTGTACCATGTATAAGGAGATTATATAACTCATACACATTTTTCAATTAATTTACTATACTAAATATTTATTCACTTTATGATATAGAAAATAAAACGTTATTAATAAATATTTATTCACTGTAAAATATAGACATATATGCATATATATATATATATATATAATATTGAGATTTTCAAAGAAAAGAAGAGGGTTTTTATATAAGAAATTAAATGATTGATTAAATCTAATTTTTTTTAAATGAAATGCTTGTTTCTTGGTGGAGGGATGAAAGATTATATAGTTTATTCTTCTGAATACAAAACATGCTATGTTTGGATCATTCGTGTTTTCCAATAAACAAATTCTTATTGAATTCCTGCATACCCTTTCGTAATAAATAGTAATATGTCATTTGCTAATAGGAAATTCGCATTTATTCAGTGAGATCAAATGGTTAATACTGGTAGAAAAACATAATTTCATATAAAAATCCACATTTATGAAGTTTCATAGCATACATACAACATATTGATTAATATAAATTAAGGCGTTAATCAAACCTATGAAATAATGGCATGATAGTTGTAAAAATAAAAATAAAAATAAGCAATTTCAATTATAAGAATTTTTGAGTTCTGTGGTGAGGAGCACAGTAATGTTTTGCTTTGTCAAGAATTTGCTGTAGCTGCTTTGAGTATCATCTGAAATGCATTTTGTATGCATGACTTCAATTTCTCTTCATCTATAAAGTCCTTTTCTGTCTTTAGGGTGACTCTAAGCATTCCCACATAGCTCATAATTGAAATGGCAAGACTCTGCAATTCACATAGTTAAATGATGTTTAAATACAGCTCATGCATATAATTGAAAATATTTGTCCTTCTTTTTGTTTCTCTCTATAACCTCAACACTCTCCACCATTACAATTTCTTCTCGCATAATTATGTAAAGTTGGAAGGAGATTTACGATACCTCTGGTCCACCAGCCAATGTGAAATACAAGCCCTTAACAGGATGATTAGCTAAAGACATTTGTTGAATCGGTCCAACCAAGCTTGAAATCACGGCACTTGAATTCGTTACTGTTCCTCGAAGGTGTTTAGCTACTGCCTGCAACAAAATTTATCAATAACCCTGTTCAAACATTCTGATTGAAGTTCTATATACTTCATTTCAGGCAAACAGAATAATTACATATATATTTACATGCTGAGACTGAGATGTGAATTTGAGAAAATAAAAGCTAAATTAATGAACAAAAACACTGAATGGAAGAACATATAATGACATCATGGTATATATCATATTCAATTTAATTAGCTCTAATAACACCAACCTCTTGTCCTCTGAATTTGCTCTCCATGTCCAAAAGAGTTCCAGTGAGGGCAACAGCTAAAGATTGTTTCTTTCTCTTGATTATATTATGTGATTCCCAAATGAAATCTAGAGGGTTTGACAATCTGTTTTGATTTAACTTGGGTATTGGTACATGCAAGAAAGAAATTTTGTTCCCCCATGGACCCTTGGCTTTATTGTTGAGCATATCATTTATTGTTTGGTAACCTTCGATGTTTCTCGTATTCAATAAGACCAATGCAGTGGAATCTGCTGTTTTTGACTTGAATTCCATGTCTTGCATATACAGCCTAGTCCCATAGAACACGATTCCAGTGATCACATCGTTTATTGTCTGCCATTAGAGAATCATGCAGAGAAAAGAAGATAGTCTGATGTCAAAATACACCAACAAAAGTTTATGACATTAATATAAGGAAAGCGGATAATGATTGAATGTCTTTAATTCGCACATACTATATATACAGTATTTAAGTAAATTAATGAATTCAGAACAGAATGTACTGAGGTATAGAATATATGGTCTGATGACAGATCATGTAAATAATTTTAATTTCTCATTTTTATGTTTTTTGTATGCAGATATTCTATCTCAAAACTAAAGGAATGACGTTTTTCTGTCTGAGTTTTGTGCATAAAAAACATTTTTCAATATTAAAACAGTTCAATGATTGGCATGCATGTACTTTTTCCTAAACTTTGACACTAGTAGATTTCAAGAGCAAATATTTTTCAGTAATGCTAATAAACAACGTGGGCAACTCTTATGTTACTATGTAAAAGGTTATTCAAATCAATTTGCAATAGAGAAGTAAAATTAATAGCATGAAAATGTGAAAAGAAAAACTGTGTATTGCATGTATACATCACTATAGGGCTTAAAATATGTGTACACTCATTTCCATAATGTAATTAATTTACTGTTAAGTTTTCACACATGATATATAAAGCATTGTTTCTTGGATGCATCTATGTACATGCCTTCTAAAAAGTGGGTGCTGTAACAAAAATGACATTTCTAAAAAGTTTAACTCAAAGAGAAAATGAATAGGTATAATCGTACCACTCCGAGCCTGGACTTGATGTTCTTTATATGGTCAATGGAGAAGTCCATACTTGATATGGAAATTGGGTGAAATTCGGTTCCTTCATCTCCGGACCTTATTGGTGTTTTATCATCACTAATGATGCTACTCTTCAACACACTCCATCCAAAATCTGAGGCAGTGTTTAAGGCAGAGGACAACATCCAAGAAAATCTTCTCCAAAAGTTTTTAGTTGATGATTGTGGCTTTGATGGTCTTAGAGTAGGAAATGATAAGGGAAGGGAGGGGTCATCGGCTCGTTGTAGACAAGAAAGAAGAGCACCAACGAGAGAATAACCATCTCCAAGTGCATGGTGAAGCTTAAATATTATACTGCTAGATGCATCTTTTGTGGGGTAGTTGATTACATGAATTTCCCATAAAGGTCTGCTTTGTGGTAATTGCTCCATTGATGTGCTTGATAAATAATCTTGAAAAAACTTGTCATAAGATTCCAGTGTTTTCCCTTTATGGAATTTGGGAAAATGCACATGATCTTTCAAATTGACTTCAACTTGCTTCCATCGTTTTTCTCCATCTTTATCTTGAACCTGGTTTCATATATTTGAACGATGCCGAAGTCAAGATATATAAGCCATATGAATGCCAGTATCAGACTTCATAAATTAATGTTCAAACTTGGTACTTATGAGATGTGTTATCGAGTAAACAAAGAATCAATATTAAAGAAAAATTATAATGCAAACTGTCTATAAAAGTGAATTAATAGCTTGTGGAATTAAAAAACTGTCTGTTATCTAATTACCATCTCGTTAATTATATAGTCTTCTAATTATGCTGGTAATCCTAATATAGACATAAAAGTAAATGAAATAATATAATAAGGAAGCAAAACAGAGATATAACCATGATGGAAGAGAAGCGTGGATTGATGGGAAGGAAAACATCTTTAATAAGAGTGAAGGTTTGCAAGTCATCTATGGGAACTTCAAATTCCAAAACTCCAATAATATATATGCATAGCGCAGAGCTGTTGAAGTATTGTCCCATAGGGCTAACTGGTTCTGCTTGCTCCTCGTTTAGGTGTTCCATAGTGCTATATATTTTGGTTCACGTTCAGAGAGAGATGAAATTACGAAACAACTGAAGTTTTATGACCTGAGTTAAGTGGGAAAATGGAACCATTTATATATAGGGTGAGAAACTGAACACAAACAATTTGTTGCAAATGCAATGTGCAATTTACCTTTAAAATTATAGGTGGTTATACTTTGATAAGAACACGCCAGGGCATGAGTGACAGATGACCAACAGCCAACTGAAATTTTGGTGCCAGTCATATATAAAATATTGAGAATATGAGAAAAGTAAAGGGATTATGATTTTCTAAAGGAGAATGATAATAAGTTTTACTAAGATATTAGATAATAGATAGTGTACACACCTTCAACTATATACCTATCTATTACTCTTATATTTTTACGGTTCTTGTTTATAACAATAGAATGTGAGGAATACACGTCTTAATGGATTATTTGTTCTCTTAAACAGGTAGGTGTAACAACATTAAAAAGAAAATATACTAAAGATACTTTCAAGAAATATATACTACAATTCTCTATTTACTTTTCATTATTTAACAATTTACGATGCCGTGTATTTTAACTTTATCAAACCTCTCTTAAAAATCCTGCAGTTTTGTAAAAGTCAAAATATGCGTATTGCCTTTCTTACATTTTGGTTTTTTTTTTATCAGCAAAGAGGATTTTATATATAAGGTCTACAAGTAGTAACAAAATTCACACCAAATACGCAAGAGCTCAAGAGAACAGTAGAAAAACAAGATAAACAACAAAGGAAATAAAAGATTGAGATACTGTATTCTTAACCCTCTTCTTACATTTTGTAAAAGCAGCTTTACCTTTATAAACTTTCAAAATGGCTTTAGTTCTTAGTTTAAGACATTATAATTTCTTTTTGCAAATATATTAGATATTTTTATTTTTGTCTATTATAAGTGCTTATATAAACTTATAGTGTATTGGTCCAATGTGTTTGTAAGTATACAGCCTTCATGTAATGACACATTTGCTAATAAATTTTATTATTCAAAGATTCATTTGAATCTGTAGAATTGTTCAAGATGAATGATATTCGTAGTTGAAACTCTACCCTGAACTAATATGAATGATATTGACCGTATCTCACAATTTACATGGCATTTTTTAACAATTCTCTTATAACATCTGGGAGTTTTGTAGACATTCATATTGCTTTTCATACATTCTGAAAAAGCAGTTGAGTGATTTCAGCGATAATTCTTAGTTTTAAAGATGCTGTGCTTGACTGCTAGGTTCACCAATCGCCACCAAAGATCGCTGGCTAACTATATATACCAGTGGAAATTAAATAACCTAAGCAGACAGTATACAATGTATATTTGTCCAATATGTTTGTCAATACACCACCCCATGTAGTATATGACACACATATTTGCTAATAGATTTATAATTCAACCATTAATTTCACAATACCGTTGAATTGTTCAAGATGAATGACTGAGTCAACTGGGTTAGATGATGCTCTTTTCTGATGTAGATAAAAATCATTTAGTATTTGGAGGAGTTCTTTGAAAATAGCTTATTATATATGTTAAAAAGTTGAATTCAACTTAATTCCGTAACACTTCTGAATATTCTCTCTTCAGTTTTGGAAGGCAGATAAGTGTTTGTATGATAAACATCTCTTTAAGTCCATTTGAGTAATCAGGTTGAGCCACTGTTTAGGCCATGTGTTCAACTGGACCGGCCAGGAAGTGCACAAGATCAGCATGCCATTATGGATGAAAAAGAATACAATTCATGACTCTAAAAGCTATAATGTTCAAGCCAGAGAGACTCTTGAATTCAAGAGTCTAATTACCATCATATGATTCTCCTTTTACATACACTGAGAAAACTGCTGGTATTTTCACCTGTGAATTCACTCCAACTCAAATAGACATAATGTTAAATTGAAATTAATAAAATTTGTAGCATACCTAAAAGGTATATATTATTGATTTAGTTCCATGCGTTTTGTGGGGGAAAAGAGCGTTCAAGAAGAGAAGGTTTCCTGTGTGCTTTGTTGTTTAATCAAAATCAGGACTCTGACGTACTTCAGGAAGAAAGGTTATATTTCAGTGTTTGGGATTGAGAAGATTTGAGGGAGAGGAAAGAAAGTGTCTATGTTTGATTTTTCTAAGGATGTGATTGACCCAACAACTATTGTCTCAACGTATTGTCACTAACGTTTCTTTTTCACCTGCTCCTTATTTCATTTCTACTCCCAGGACACGTATAGCTAGTATCAATGATTTGATATAGTTGCAACAACAACAAAAAAATGATGTGATATGGTTCTAAATCATATGATATAGATTCACTCTAGGCTGTGTATAGAATGTATTTAGACAGATTTCTGAACTTGATAAAATCGTTTTTTATAATTCATATCTAATCTGAACAAAACTAAGAAGAACTTGATTATGTTTGAAACAGGATCTGATTAATTTGATACGTTGATATAGTAAATAAATTTAACATGATATGAAAGTTACATTACTATATGTCAAACTAAAATTAAGATAGATTACAAAACAATAATACCAATATAAGTATAATGTTTTTCTATAAAGTTCTAGCTGATGGATGTCTGAAAAAGAATTCTTAGTATTTCAGTTTTTAGATTGTTCACACTATAAATTTACCTTTACATGAAGAAATCTAAAATTGTTACATGTATTATATATGATACGTGAGATCTTGGAATGTTATTTTAGCTTATATGGGTGACGAATTAGATGTATGTGTAGCTTAAAATGTTAGGTGGCCTATTATTATTTTTCCAAATAAAGTTTGAATGGCTTTTACGCGTTTCTTGCTATATTTTAAGCAGATCCTACGTATAAGAAAAGCAATGGAAGAGGATGAGGATTGAGTGTGAATAAAATTTAGGTTTGATGAAGTTGAGAAAGTATTTTAGATGTGTTTCTAAGCTTAGGTGAGGAAGATGCGAATTCATGTCTTCTCATATATCTCTGTAAAAAATATTTATCTAAGAAAAATTTTTCAATTAATTTTGATCATGAAATATTTATTGGAGAATCTATGAAGTATTTAATAGAGAATCTATTCAAAGTAAATAAATAGCCATTACTTTTTAAATGGATGAAGTTGATAAATTTACTGTTAATTTGTTTTGTCACTCTTAGTTGGTAGATTAAACAAATAACCACAAACATGAATAGCTTTGGTCAACACTTTCATTCTCTGAAATGCTAATGACAGTATAGTTTCAGTTGTTTAGCACATGCAAAGATCAGCAGATAAAAGTCATTGCTGTTTGTGGTTTCAAACTTCCATTATTTGCTGTTCAAGATTCTAACACGAGTAGCATTAAACCAGAAAGAATTTTGTTTTTCAGCTGTGGTTAATTTTGGTTAAGAATAATGCTATCAAAATTAAGTTTACCTAATTTTGAAACAACTTTAAATAGTATTTCTAGAAAATTTATCATTTATTCGGTAAAGTTTTTCTTTGGCAGAAACAATCACTTTTTAAAAAAGATTATTATTTCTCTAAAATAAATTATGCTGTGCAAACTTATAAAAAATATATAATATATAAAATTACTACAATAAGTTGATGATGGAACTGTTGGACATAGATTATATCTTCTTGGATTGTGTGCTGGCCATCCTCTTTTTCCTGGTTTTGGTATTCGTATACTTCTTTATAAACTACTACCAGCTAGATATTTGCTCTTTTTTCAGCCCATATATAGATGAGAGACATTCCTCTTTCAATTTTCATCGTTACACTGATAATGGTGAACTTTGCATGCACATTTCCACAACATGATATCAATGTCAAGATTCCAAAGTACCAATATGAAATAAAATATATGCTTAAAGAAGGCAAACAGAGAATCCAATTTTTAATTATTCATGGTCCATACTGCACTGCAGAGCTGGAAATCTACTTCGGAGGCACATGTGCTATAACTCAGCATTTATAATTTTTCTTTCACTTCTCTGCAGAAAGTAAATATTATTTTATATTTTCAATACAATAATGTGTATGGGAAGAAATTGCACTGCTTAAAGTCCACCGACTCCTCATGCCTCTACATATAATTAATTTGTTCAAACTTTATACACCAATCTACAGCATATAGATAATAATAAAAAAATACTGAAAGAAAAATGTTGTATAATTGATCCTCATATCGCTGAAACCAAAAATCATTTAAAGGGTCAATGGAAATGGTGGTTCTGTTGACCAGGCCAGGGCCAAAAGTTTTGTTGTGCTTCACTGTTTTGAAACATGTTGCAGAAGCCATCATCTTGAAGTTGTTGTTTTGACGAATATTGAAGGATCTGGGTTATGCTGGTGGGGTTTAAGGTAAACGGTGGTTGACAAGATATATGATTGTTCAAAATTGGTGATCTTGGGAGATCTAAATTAATGGCTGAGCTGTTATCACTTCCATTGCTCCATGAACCCTCAGTTTCTTTCTTAAGGCTGACTATTCCAGCTTCACACCAACCCCTACTTTTTACTGCTTGTAACTGCAAACATTATATTGTAGAAAAAATGTATAAACCAGTAAAGATGATCAAGTATCAATATGCCTTTAGTATCATATTCTAGTGTGTTAAAGGCTTCAAATATTACTTGGATCCAGTGCAATTGTGTCTGTTGGTCATAGTAAAAATTAAAAAAAAAAAAAATAACATTACAACTTGTTTGAGGTATGGGGTCTGAAAGTGACACAGATTCTTTACCAGAGTAATGATCAACTTATAGAAGCAAATATTTAAGTAGGAATCAGTCACTTAAAAAAGTCACTGACCAATACTGTGCGTCATTACTATTAAAATATGTTAATATTTCAAGAATTTTTTTCTATAAATTTGTAAAAAAAATTATTTCCTACAAAATTTTATAAAGAATTCATAGAAAATATGAATAATTCTAATAAGAAATATGAATTATTCTAATATTGCGTGATATAATAAATTAAACGCACAGAAACTCACACATGGAAAAGTTTTCCTCTTCTAATAAAGCCAAAAAAACAAGGTTATGTTTTTCTTCCAACATGAAAATCTCAATGTATATCCATTAAAGGAGCAGCACCGAAATAGAACCATGAGGAGTAGGAAAACTTTTTACTCACAAAATATAACATTGAATTCCATCAAGGATGTATAGAGGAATTGAGGAAAAAATTTTATAAGAAAATAATTGAAGAGGAATGATAAAAGCTCATTCTTTCATTTTCAGAAGTAAAAGAATCATACCAAGAACGAATATTTGAATATTGGAATCATACTCTCCTACACATACAAATGGTTAATTATTTAATGAATAGTGAATGTATATCTGAATCAAGATCAAGAACAACATTTTAAAAACATTAACCCCTAGATTCTGATCAGTAATTAAGTTAATGTTCCCCTTGTCCCATTTCTGCAAAAAGTTTATTACTTTGATCCAAAATGAAACCAGCATGGAAAGTTCAATGATTGATCCAAACACAAACTTGAAGTAAGCTAAACCATTATTACCTCAGCGTGTAGTTTCTGATTCTGAACCTTAAGAACATCATTATCAGCCTTAGCTGCCTCAAACTGCTTCTTGAGTGCTTCATATTCCTTCTCCAATTGCTTGGTTTTCCATCTGGCCCTTCTATTCTGAAACCATATGGCAATCTGTCTTGGCTGCAACCCCAAAGCCTTAGCTAACTGCACTTTCCTTTCTGGTTCAATCTTGTTCCCCAACTCAAAACTCTTCTCTAGAGCCTTCACCTGTTCCAAATTCAGCCTCTTTTTCTTCTCCCCACACTGAAAGTTCCCGTCGTCATCGGATAACTCATCATCTCCATTCACTTCATCGCACTTGTTCTCAATGCCTGAAAACGACATGGATCGCTTCAACATGAATGGTGGTACACCCCCTGCAACGTTAAGTCAAAACACAACTTTGTGATATCATCATATCCACAAAGAGTAAATAATATACGTAGCAATAGTATGAAAAAATTTACACTCTCATTCAATTATAAGTTATTCCGGTATTGCAATTTTCTTGATGTTTTAATACTTACTTTTAAAAATTATTAACAGCAATTTTTCAATGGTTGAGTAAAAGTGTATAGAAATTAAACTCCACCAAAAAGAAAATAGAATATGTACTTATATAGAATGTTATCTAATTCTAAAGTGTAATATGAGTTCAATATATTCTTTTCAATAACAAAGAATACATATATATATATATATATATATATATATATATATATATATATATTGTTAAAGACAGCTGCGTTGTGACAGAAAGAGATTATTGAACCTTGAAGGTGTTGGTGTGGGAAAGAGGGGAAGGCGTTGAGAGAGGTTGAAGGGAGGTGGTCGTGATCTTCTTGGTGAGTGTGAAAGGTGAAGCTGGGAGAAGGTGGAAATGCCATGGTAGAACAAGACGAAGAGGATGTGATGCGATAGTGATATATGGTTCATGCAAATTGATGTCTCTCTCTTACTGTTAAAATTTAAGGAGGTGCATGATCTCATCTCACTCTCATGATCACAAAACTTTCAGAAAGGGTGATGATGATGATGAAGATGTGCAGAGACAACAAGAGAGAGAGTGAGAGTTAGATCCCAGTTCGACTGGACTCTAAATATAGACTTTTAAATTCAGATAAGTATATCGATTATATGCTTATTTTAAAACTTTATATTGAGAAGATAGTCTTGTTTATATATAAAAATAAGAAAATGTGAGATAGATGAGAAAGAAAATAAATAAAGTACAAATATAATAAATGATATGATAAAAAAAACAGTGTGTTTTAGATCAAAATTAGTTTTAGTATTTTATCATTTTAACTATGGTAATTTCAATGCTCATTTTGAAACATGGAAGAATTTTGTTTCTAATCAAGTCAAAATAAATACGAAGTGTGAGATGAACTCCATCACAATTAAAAATGTGAGAATCAAAACCATTTTTTTTTTTAAATATAGTGAATACAAATATTTTTGACTAAATTTTAATAGAATTGAAATCATATTTATCCTAAAAGAATGAAACAAGTAAAGAAAAAGAAAATTTTTAAAAAGAAATGCATGAAAAATAAAAATCTTATATTTTGTTAAGAAAATCAACCAAATCAGCAAAATAATGCAAGAACTGGAGCTTTCATGGACCCCTACTCTTCAAGGCATGAAATCTAATTTTGAAATACGCAAGGTAATGACATATTTTGAAAGTATTTACTAATTAAATTGATTTTCTAATAAAAGAAGTAATGATTTCGTAGAAATATATATTTTATTGAGCTCAACCTTGCACTTTAGTTTTTACTTATTATCTAAAACATCTAAGTTTTGCTATAATATCTATCCTATTTTTGTTTACATAAGTAATGGTTTTTAATTGTATACAAAATTATACAAACGAATTTTAGTGAGTAAATCATTTATAAAGTCTATAAAAAAATTCAAATAAAAAATATATTGTAACACATAAATCTAAGTTTCATTAATACACATTAATATACATTCATATTTATTATTAATAATATACAATTAGAATAAAAGAGTAATAAATACTTTAATTTTCATTTTTTAAGAAATAAAAAAATATTGTATTAAAAATTTTACTGATTCATTATAAATCTTTTCTTTATTTTTTAGTACCTATTTTACGATTTATTTACCTATTTTTCTCTAAGCTGATTTTATAATTTATTTGAATTGATTCACTTTACTAGTTAAATGATTTTCAAATCAACTAACTGTATAGTCCAGTTTCCAAAATAGTTTTATATATAAAAGTCATTCTTTGATATGTGCAAGGTCAATCATTGCATCATATTTTATATAAAAGTTAATTAAGTATTGATACAAAATCTAAAGAATATTTTCAGATATCAATGCGTTTACATTGCCTTATAGATAAGTTCAAATTTAATTATTAGATAATTGAGCTGGATGACAAAATTCGTTATGCATGAAAATATATATATATATATATATATATATATATATAATTAAACTCAATTCAAATATACTATTGGAGTTCTCGTGGCCAAAAAATACTTTACGTATGAGATATTTTGACCTTTTATTGTTCACCATATTCAAAGTCTGGTTGGTATAACCCTGTCCACACCAAAGCAAAAGCAGATAGTTTTGTGGAGAAAAATGTCCCTTGCTATGAGCCCTGTGTCTATCTATAATTCCAGAGTTTCTTCGTTAACTCCCCAGTAAAAAGAACCAATTTAATCACTCACATGTATTATAAACTCAAAATGTTGTTTTAACTGTATTTTCAAAATCACCTATACAACTTTACACATATATACTATTAAGTTGGAAGATAGTAATTGAATTTGGTTTAGGGTTTACCATATTCATAGTCTTCCTCTTCATATTTAAACAACTCAAGGAAACAGCAATTTTATTACAAGAAAACTACAACTTGCACCATATGGTTGTTTACTTAATTTCTTATACGATTGCTCACTTATGGTATCATGTGATTGCTTCAGAAATTTCAAAAGTGTCTTCAAAATTTACAGCCTCTATATTTTCATCATTTTGAATGTAATTAATGATTAATAAAAATATTACAAAACTGTATTCAAAATCTATTACCAACATTTCTCAAAGTATTCGTGAGTTAAAGTAATTTATGCGAATCTGGCATAGATAATATATTTTTGGCTATTTTGTATGAAAGATACTTGCATTGGGATTTTGGAATATATTCACTGCTGTGGTATTTCATTGGCCATTTATGTGTGATGTCAGTAGTTTTAACTTTTGATGGCTCTAACGTGTATGGTATACAAACAGGCCTAAACATGTGGTTGTCAGAAATAAATATACATATGCAGAGAAAAATCAATTTTGGATGAACTCATTTTTCAGAATTCATTTTGTAGGAGAGTATAGGAAGAATAATTTGAACTGCATAAGAACACATAAATAGTTGTGTAAGAAACTTCTTAATCATCACTTAAAAAGTCATGTGTGATTTAAAAAACACAACTTGAATGTCTTATTACTGTTTAAAATAAGATCATTATTTCTCTTGTTCTTACAAGGATGAGAGAAAAAGGGTGTTGAAATTAAATATAGAGAATTGTATGGGATAAGATAGGGTGTGTCGTTTATGAATAGATGAAGAAATCATTGGGTGCTTTTTCACTTTTCCAATGCTAAGCATATCTATGGAACTGATGAGAGAGACCCACTTTAACATCATTTGCAATCACAATGTGACATGGATTTCTGTGCAAGTTAATGATGGTGGAAGGATGGGGCACGTAGTGGGTATCCTTAGCCATGGCCCATCTTCTCTTCTGCTTTAGCAGCTACCAATAGAAAATTGAGAGCAAGCTCTTTGAAGTAAGGTGCAAACATGCTACTCTTTGTTCTCTTCTATCCTAAAGATTAATTGTTCTGAATCTTCTTCACATATTTTTCTGCTCCCATGTGTCTGCTTGCAATTAATTTTTCCTCTCACTTTTCCTTGTCTTGTAAAGTAGAAACATTTCATAATCAAATTAAACCACTTACCCAAATCAAATTCATTTTTTATTTATATACTATTTAACTTTCATGAAATTTTATATAGTTAATTAAATCTTTCAACTATTAATTAGAATTATGCATGCAAAAGTGTATGAGTACCATTAATTAGCAATCAAAATGGACAAGTCCCCCATTTGGTTGTAGCTCAAGTGGGTTAGGGTAAAAATATTGTCCTTAGGATTTATATATATAAATTTAGGAGAACTTGATTTTGAAACTTACAATTTGATAAATGGTTTTGTACCTTTCTCAACTCCAGGCTCATCTAGTTACAAGTTTCTCATTTATAAAGACCGAAAGTTATTATGGAAGTTCAACTCTCTTATTCACAAGAGATTATTCAAATAATAAAATAAAGTTATAACTATAAGAAGGTAATAAAAAAATAAATCTTCAATTACAATCACTAATTAGTAAGAGTTAAAATTGAACTAATAAAAAAACAATCCAAAAAGTTAAAACTTAATATTTTTTTTATTTTCTATTTTTTTTAAATCAAATTATTAAATTTAGATTAAAATTTTAAGTAAAAAATTAAACTAAAATAAACTAAACTATTTATTATATTTAAATATAAAATTAAATAATAACGATAAACATATATGAAATTTATTTCAATTATTTAAGAATTATCGTAATTTTTCTATGCTTAGATTTTAAGACAGAGTTTTATTATATTTTTCATTTATATTTTTTTAGAAGCATAATTTCATAATATATATTTCTTCAAGTTATATTAAATTTTTTTATTTATTTTATACTTCTAAAGTCTTAAGTTATTATATAGATAAACTACTAAATATGCAAAAGAAAATGATAATTGTATTTTTAAATAGAAAGTTCAAGTAATATATCTTATTTGATACATAATTGGTATGATAATTTTGGATTCAGAAAGAGGATAGAAAAAAATAATAACTTGTTTATTTTAAACATATATTTAAATGATTTATTTGAATTTTAAACATTTTAATAAAATCCATTTTTACTCAATCTTCATCACACAACCCTTCACGAAAGAGAATTGCAAAGAGATCCATCACATATTTATTCAAAACCAGCTCAAGTTCAACTCCACCACTCCCATCTTTGCTCTCTGTCATCCCAATTAATGGAGACAAACTTTTATCCAACGAAGTTACCTCCACCTTAGCGGGCTTTCCCCAACCAAAATCAGTATCATAAAATCCAAATCGGTTAGACATTGTTACTCCAATTATTTCTACGCCTTCCTTTATCAAATCCGTGTATTGAGAAAACCCTCCAAAATCTGTCCACTTGTCTAACATCTTTACTTTTCTATGAATGTGCTTAGCAACAATCACCACCCCTTCTTTCTTTATATAGTCCAACTTTTCTGCTTCCACTAAATTGTTCCACACACAGTTTCCACAATAGTTATCAGGGATTGGAAGCTCTAACCTGAACCTCCAATCCGCCGCGAACCCAAAAGCAAACTTTTGTTTCTCCCTGTCAACTCCCTGCATGGCTTTTGCGATGCAAACTGTCACATAAGCACACGTGACAACAAAGGAAGATAAAGTACGAGGATTTGAAGAAACGGTTCATTTTGATTCTTCCACTACGTCCCACTTGGATAAGACCCTTCTCTTTATCTTCTCCAAATCCCCTTGTGTGAGAACGAACGTAGCTCGAACCGCATCTTTGGGTATCTCTGGGTAAGGTAGAATCTTCAAGAATCGCGCGATGTTGTTTTCTTGAGGGAACATTTTGGATAAGAAGCCCGGCATTTTTTCTGTGATCAGGGTTCTGTCAAAGCAAGGCTCCAACTCTGGCAACAAAGATGGTATTTGCGATTCATCGTTGGTTTGGCTTTGGCATAGAGAAGCCCAAGCCTTGAGGAACATTGCTGCAGATTTTCCATCAAGAACAGCATGGTGGGTACTCATGCCTATGCTGAATCCTTTGTTAGGAAAGAGAGTGATCTGAAAAGCCATAACAGAAGCAAGAGATTCGGATGAGTGCAAGTGGGGTACCAAAGGATGAGAGCGTGCTGCTTCACGGGGTGAGTAATCTATCTCGTGACTGAATTCAGCATCGGACTCAGCAACCACCAGGAAAACAGCATCACCAGGTGTGAATTGGACAATGGGTTTTGGGGAATGGGAAGGCCAAACGATATTTCCAGCGATAGGGAGGAAGTGATGGAGGGTGTGGGAGAGAGAGGTCTTGAGCTTTGGAACTACATTGGCAAAGAAAAAAGAAGGGTCTGATTGTTGAGGAGGGAGGGAATAGAAGAATGTGAGCTCATATGGATGGAGCCTGAGCCACATCAAATCAAAGAAGTTGAGAGTGATGGATGTTTGGGTTGCTGATGGAGGAGGGGCAACCATGCATTGCTCGTGGATTTTCATGTTGTGGGAAGCGTTAGAGTGATTATAGCACCTTAGTTAACTGAGCTACAAAAATGGTCAAAATGAATAGAAAGAGAAAGAAGAAAGAAGAAAGAAATGAATGAAGATATGAAGGGTGATTAAGAGAAGAAACTATATATAGACGCACTAATGCTTAGGGCAGTCATATTAATTTCATAGGAAACGATTAACTAAATCTAATTTAAAAAAGAAATGTTTCCTTATATCCTGGAGGTATAAAATATTTCTTCATGCGCAGCACACATATATTTTCTATTCTTCTAGGGACAAACTAATTAACCTCTGACTTTATTTTATTGTATAAACAAAGAATTGACTTTAATTTATAAGGAGTATGTAACGGAAATTATGAGATGATTAATGATTTTGCTACAATTACGGATCTTATGCGTGCACCATACTTTAACCAGTATACAAGTTTTGAAATTTTTTAAAAGTACAAAACTAATTTTGCATGTGAAGAAATAAAATATCCCTGAAGCTCATTGACAATTTATTTTAAATTAATCATCCCATCGTGATTATCATTACAACTATGGGCACCCAATGGAAGAATGGAAGAATTGGTGTAAGCCGAAGACCTTCAAAAAAATTTGAAGAGAGGAGAAGGTAGTCAGCATGATAACTTTCATTGAGAGTATTTTCTTGTGAAAAAGAAGGATCTGATAAGTGTGATCATTGCGGGTGGTATTTCTAATTCGTCAAAAAAAACACTATACACTATAGTCTTACTTTGTATCATTTTATTGTTCAATGCTGTTTATATTTAATTATGTAGACTCTTTTATATTTAATGAGCTTTTTATACGTCAATCAATTATTTTTTCATATTTTATTTCTGATTATTTCTATTCCTTTATTTTTAATAGTTTGTGTTAGATAATTTTTTTATCTTTGATGCCCTAGAACCTTCATTCATACGGAATATTTTTATAATATTTTAATCTTACCTTTTTTTTTCTTATTTTTGTTTTTTTATTGAAGTCTTTTTATTCTAATTTTTTGAACCGACTAATATTATTTTTGTAATTTTCAATTTTTTTTTTCAGATCTCATAATTTTTATACTTCATCTTCTATTTAACTAAAATAATTTATTACAATTTTTAATTCTGTTATCAGATAGACTATTGTTAATAGAATGAATTGTTAACTTTTAATTGTCATTACATTTGACTTTGAAAAGGTTTTCTTTATTGTATTGTCATTATTTATATTGTGATATGTTTTCAATTTTTTTCTACTTTATTAGAGTTCATTGAATTATTTATATTGTGATATGTTTTTAATTTTTTTCTATTTTATTAGAGTTCATTGAATTTGTTATCATCGATCGACTTTCCTAGTATTTTGGAATTACCTTCTTTCCTTTTTCTAGTCTGAATCCTCTTTCAATTACTCAATTTGAATATTATTGTCTCTTTACTTACCTTTTTATCCATATATGAGTGTTCTTTGTGAATTACTTTTATTCTACTACTTTTCATTTTATTTTCCTTTCTTACTATCTAATCATTTGACATTTAGGTATTATTCCTTCGCAATGCCTCTAATTTTTTATGGATGGTTATCCTCTAATATTTATGTTTGATGGTTTTAGAAAATTTGGTGGGTTCAAAGTATAATGATAATACTCACTTTTTTCTTGTCCTTCATTGTTCTGAGGTTAAACATGGATTTTATGTTCGATTCAGAGTTTGGGTACTTAAACAATCAACGCTGGGCTTATGAGTCAGATTAACTTATACGGCCCAAACTGCTTTTAAACATTTTGAATTTCTTGTGAATATACATTCTTTTGCACCCATCAAACTCTAAGCAAATTCTTGAAGCTTTCAATTGAATATTTCTAAATTTTATTTTATAGAAGATGATCTTAAAGAAAAATTATTAAAATTATTTCATAGAAATATTAAATTAAACTTAAAGAAAAAGAAAAAACAAACGTGTATATACTTCCCATTCCTTTATTAATAATCAAAGACAAGCATCTTATTTATATTAAAAATCACTTATTACTGTTTAAGTACTGGTTTTGGTTTTCTACACATCTTTCCCAAAAAGCACCATTAAACACTACAATCTCTTCTAACGAGAATTCAAAGCTTAATTCATTATATTGTGAGAGACTAATATATTCCATTAGAATCAAAATATTTCTAGAATGGCAAATAATTAAAATACTTTAGACTCTGCATTTTCTACATAAAATAATGAATGGGTGTGTATATAGAAAAATCGTATATGTTCATAACTGAATTGAATAAGAATGAAATACATCAATTGTGGCCACAATTTCAGGTGTTTGAGGACAAGCTGAAGACATAGATGGTGGAAGTGTCCCATATTTCCACCAATAATGAACAAACTTCCAAACCACTCTCTTCTCTTCATTCAATAATCAATATCTTAATACCTAAACACCATAGTGGCCTAGGAAGTGGAGTGCATGATTTTATGCATGTAGCAAGAGCCAGACAAACATAACATCCAAGAATTAAAATCCACTAAACTAATTTTTCTTTCCAACAAGCATGAATATTAATTATCTTTCCCAGTTTTCTTCTCACTAAATCATGTATTTTAATCAGCATACTTGGTTAAATTAATTTATAAAGACACTTTGTCATGTCTTTATTTATATATTTGCAGAGAAAAATGCATGCCTTTTAAGTTTTGACATAAACGTTGCAGCGAAAGAAAGAAAAGATGACCTTTAATTCCATGGTAACTTCGAACGAGATAAGAGATAGATTGTTACGTGCCACCTAGTGGAGTTCTAAGATTTTTCTGTGAGAAAATGTTAATCAATGTTCTTAATTAAAACCATGTTTTTTTTTATGTCAAAACTCGTGGGGATAATAGCTTATCTGACTCATTGAACTGAGAGATAAACATGTTACAGAATAAACAAAACATTCTTAAGTAAAAATTAAAATATTTTATTAAAAGATTTTTTTATTCACTTCAACGTAGTTGTTAATACCGATAAAAATGCATTGCATGTTTGCAGTGGTATTTGGATTCTTGGATTCATGGTTTTTGAATGTTAAAAATGGAAGTTATTTAAAATAATTTCAACTTGAATACGACCATTGATGTTCATTTGATTTGATTCAATGTGAAATCAATCATTTTCATCAATATTTTTCTACAATCATGTCTTTACGACTTTTTGGTGATTTTTAGAAAAAATTCAACATCTTCAAATTGTTCTTGTCACTCGTGATATTAGACACATGAAAATGAAAATAAAATAATAATAAAAACATCTAAGTATCATCAATTCATTTATTTCATTTGAAGAAATTTGAACTATTACGAAAAAGAAAGAAAGAAGAATATTAAAATATCAACAAGTGCTAAGAAAAAGATCAAGAGAAAAACAATAAGAGAAATGCATTAATGAAAAACGAAAACAAAAAATAAAATAAAAGATAATCAGAATAAGAAAAGTAGATAAAAAGAAAAACTCAGTGCAATAATATGATGCTGATTAAATTTACATTTTTAGATCAATTATACTATTTGACTTGTTAGATTTAGATCTTATAATTCTTTCAATATATTAAATTGATGTAAGGATATCCCCAGAACATTGTATAACTGCAAAAGGGAAAATTAATATGTGTAAATCAGAATGATTAGGCATTATTCTTAAATATGCATTTAATAAATAAAGCATTTAATAAATAAATTAACTAAAATGATATCTTTATTTTACCAAGAATAAAAAATGTTCGTAGGAAAATAAATAAATAAATCATCAAAACTATTACTTAAAGTTTAAGGCGAAGGGTAAAGTGTAACATTATTATTCATTATCAATTTAGCGTAGATGATCCTACTCAGCAGCGGGGTTTCTTCGACGCGCCAAAACACTTTCTTGTTATCACGCGCGAGGCGAACAAAATGAAAAGCTCTGAAAATAATTTCACGCTATACAAAGTGCGAGTGGTCGTGGCATCACTCTTGACAACTCGCGGTAACTGTATCTACATAAATTCAACATTTATATTAACAAAACAATAACGAAGAAAAATAAGTTTTTGTTTGATAACATAACGTGTAAATGAGGTTACAATTATTGTTTCTGTGGACAATAAGAAAGAGAATAAGAGAAATTCAAGGGATGATCCTCGTTCTTACCCATTTTCATTTTGTCCTAAAAAAAAATTTCCTTGGACCCAAAAATAATTTTCTATCAATTTTGCTTTCTATTTTTTTTATTCTGTAAAATATATAAAGAAACAAATGTTTTCGTATTGCATTGTATAAATTCATGTAAACTGAAGTTGCGTACTTCAAATCTTGCAACTTTCTTTGTTGGTTCTTCTTTTACGTGCTTATCTCTCTAAAATTCTGTAGTGAGAAAGGGGAGAGATCAAAGTGGTGCAACAGTTCAATTGATGAATGAATGAATGAATGATTGATTATTGATCTCTCCTTTTGACTTTCCAATTCATGTTTCCATTTCCTCTTTGCTTTTTCTTTCTGGGATTTTTCTCCCTCCCCTCAATTTGATACTCATTTTCACATCGAACAGTTGTGGAAAAAAATCTTTAACGGTTTTGTTTTTCTTGTTCTTTGTTTGGTCTTAAATGTGCCAGCCAACATGGTCATGAGAACGAACAGAATATGAACCTAGTGGGGTTTGCTAGGAGCTATGTTCATTGGATTGGTGACTAACACATTTTTCCAGAATTGGCATCATCTTAGGAGGGTGTAAGTTAAAACACAATCAAAGAAACAATTCTACCTTGTGAATTTGTTATCTTTATACCATATTTTAGCTCCAAACTCACCTAATTAAAGTCTCAAGATTTTTGTTTTAAATCAATTCAGAATTGTTTTCTAGTGATTATGGGTTGTGCAAGTTCAAAGCAAAAGCGATGTCGGTGTTGCAATGCTCCGAGAAGCTACTCAATGCACGTTCATCACCCACCTCAAGCAGAAGGTGATAGCTACCATGTTGTGGCACTCACTTCCACAACACTGGGCACTCTCAAACTCAATTCCCCTGCTTCAACTCAAAATTTTGCTGGGAATTGTGATCACGATTTCAATATTTCCAATGACAAGGTTAGTAACACTAAAAGTTTAAGGTTTGATAATGAAAGCTTTGTCCAAAGGCTGGAGGAGAAAGAGAAGAATGAGGTATTTGAGAAAGAGAGCAAAGAAGAGTTCTCAATAGGACTAATTGAGGCCAAGACTTGGTCCAACATGATTGAGCAAAAGTTGCCAAAAGCTTTTCCAAAGACCCCAATTAGAACACCACCTGGTGAGCCTGAGACAATCAACACATGGGAACTCATGGAAGGCCTTGAAGACACGACCAATTTCCGCTCGCCGAGTCACCACCGGAGTTTCTCTTTTGATGTCAATGGTGACAATGTTGGTGTTGATGATGGAGATATTGATGTTGATCCACCCAAAATGAGTGTTGTTGTTTCTCCAAAACCCATGTGGCTTTTAATGACAGAGGAGGAATCAAGACTCAACTCTGCAATCTCAGATTTTGATCCTGAAGTGATTTTCTCATTCAGGAAGTCCTTCCAACATCTCTCTCCGGATAGCCCCTTCCACCTTCGACCTGCGTCGAGTGATGAAGAGACGCAAGGAACTAAAAAGGGGTCCCCATTTAAGGAAAAGAGAACAACAGATGATGATGTTTTTGCGGATGATGTTAATGTTGATGATCCATGCGGAAAGGATAAGGTGGTGTTGTACTTCACTAGCTTACGTGGAGTGCGAAAGACTTACGAGGATTGCTGCCAAGTGAGATTGATTCTGAAGGGATTGGGAGTGAGGGTGGATGAGAGAGATGTATCCATGCATTCAAGGTTCAAGGAAGAACTTAGAGAGCTATTGGGTGATGGGTATGGTGGTTTAGTATTGCCAAAGGTGTTTGTTGGGAAGAATTACATTGGTGGAGTTGATGAAATTCAGAGGCTGCATGAGGATGGAAAGCTTGAGAAGCTTTTGGGTGGTTGTGAGAAGATTGAGGACAGTGTTGGAGGTGATGGAGGGGGAGTGTGTGAGGCTTGTGGGGATATGAGGTTTGTTCCCTGTGAAACCTGTTGTGGAAGTTGTAAAATTTACTATGAAGGTGATGAAGATGAAGAAGAATATGTTGATGGTGAGGTGGGGGAGTGTGGATTCCAGCGTTGCCCTGATTGCAATGAAAATGGATTAATTCGTTGCCCCTTATGTTGCTGTTAGTTTTCAATTCCGGGTGATTCTCAACAAGAGGTACTGAAAACCAAATTGAGTTTTATTCTTCAGGTCATTTTGAACTTTGTGAGATTTTGTTGTACAGTCAAGTATTTCATATGCTAGATACTAGTGGAAAATGAATAACGTGTTCTAATCACTACCCCATCATAATCAGTGTAGTTTGAAACATAGTGTATACGTTTTTCGTTTTCCTTTCGGTACACAATTGCCTTCTTGCAAAATGTAGAAGAAATGCAAGAGAGAATTAAAATGTTCTATAGTTGTATCATATTCATAGAATATTCTACTGTTTTTCAATTTCAGAGATGTCATGTTTGAAAGTTATTGCATTGGGGTCTTAGAAGCATTCTAAGCCAAGAGTTGAGCCTGCCGTAAGTAATTGCAGAATGCATTTGAGAGTGTGGGGTTTATGAACTCCACGCAATATCATGCTTGTAATATTTTTATTATCAAATATTGACCACAAACCGCTGATGGTTAGCACATCTTCTTTTAGTCCCTGATTTTATATTGGATTACAATTGATTGGTTACTGATAGGTGAACCCTGACCAATTTTTTAAAACATCAAATAGTTTATTCATTATTTGCTTCTTTTTACATTATTTTGAACTAATCTTTTCTAAGCATCGTGGCACGTTTTACATATAAAGTCAGTTAAGTGGGGGCATAAGATAACGTATTCGGTGAACATAGTCTAGGTCAACTTCGATGAGAGACTTTTGTGATTGAGTCAAATCATGTTTCTTTGGATGGAAAGCACTAGACTTACGTGTATCCTTTCCAAAAGTAATAATATATTATTTCAAAAAGAGTGTTTTTACCATTTCAACTAGTAGACAATTTCTCTTCTAAAACCTACATATCAGTTCAAAAGCACATCCAGTTTCTTTTTCAGTTCATTTTTTTTAATAGCAGCATATATATGTTTCTTTCTTTATATTCTTCTCAACCATTTATTTAGAGGTTTGATTTTTGGCTTTCAAGAATATTCTTCGGGGAGACTAATCTATCAAATTACTTCAAATTCGAAAGAAAATACAGTTGTTGATGAACTTTATAATACATGTATACAGTTTAACATCAAGATAGAGGAATTTTAGTCCATTTCTTTGAATTCTGATGATCTATTCAAGAAAATGATATTGTATGGTTCAGATGGTCCAAAACTTAGTCATAACACCAATGTTGAGTTCAGGTTTAACCCCAGCATATTTCTAGAGAGGCAGTTAAAAATTGAAAAGGGTGTTTTAGACATTTTCTCGGCTAATCATTGCATGGCAGTGCCATAGGAACCTTATATTATGTGAAATAATTGCTATAATCCATAGAATTTACGATTAAAAGTACATGTGGTGCCATTTACAAAACAATGCACCACTAAAGAACATCTGAATCATACAAATGGTCTGTGCCAAAAAGAAGCAAAACTTTTTTTTTCCTTACTATGTCCTTTTTTTAGCATCTTCATATGTTAATGTAATCAATGGGCCTTGATGAAAGAAAAGCTACAAGAACCTCGCTGTCCAATCAAGATCACAACACATTTAGGTGGTTAGAGATAGATGAAAACTAAAGTGCTGAAATTGTTGTAAATGCCAATATCTTATTTATGTGGAGGGCAGTGTTAGATGTAGAATACACAAATGATACATTATTTTTCTTATGATTTCTTAAAAATAACCCAACATTTTCAGTGACCCCGACAGATATAAACAGTTCTGATTTATAAGTTCTGATTTAAAAGGGATCAATGAATCATCGCAAAGGTATTATTTACATAACTAGAATTAATAAGAATACATCAAATCTACTACCAACATTTAGAATTTGCATTTAGAATTCAAGTAAGTTATGCAAATCTGGTGGTATTTCATTTGTCATTTATATAAAACATAAAGCTCAATCCTAGAAACTGTGTATTCGGAGTAAAGGAAGGAAAATTCTTAAAATTTATACTAATCAACATAGAAGAACATAGACATAGAGGTCAATTCCAACAAGTGTCAAACCATCATCAACCTCTTCTATTTTTCAGCATTAGCTCAAGAACAAAATGGGATATTGATCTTTAATAACACTATAAATTCAGCTCAAGAACAAAATGGGAAATAAGACCTGGAATCGGATCTTAAGTCCCGAGGGTCGAGCTGACATTCAGGCTCGTCACTAGCTGGTTGGGGTTCAGGCGGTGGATCTATGTAGGTGCAGCTCTCTTCAGGGACCTTTCTCTTCTCTCCTACACTAGGAAGAATCGCCTGTAGGGGAGGCTTTAGAGAGAGCGGGGTTACTACACTCATGGGAGACTTGCCCTGAATGAGAGGATCACTCCAAGCCAGTATTTGTGCTGTGGACAACATAACATTAGACATGCAGAATTCTTTGAACTTACTTAGTGTATCCTGGAGATCTGGGTTGTCAGAGAAAGTGGGAATCTGGGTGACGTTGGATGTTTCCTCAAGTGTAACAAGATGACGCTCCTCATTGATCGGGTCCATAGCACACTCAGTTTCTGTTGAAAATTATCTCAGGAATGTAGAATCTGCTCTCTTTTGTTAAGTAGGACAAACTTAGATACATTACATTTCTATTACAACAAATATTGGCAAACACCACACTCTGGCCAGAAACACATACATAAGCTAGTTCCATAAACAGTACTTGAGAACACTCATTTATTGTATTACATTTGAAAGAAAGACTTCAGCATTTAGACCCTCTCGAGGCAAAGGATTGCCAGCAGGCCCGTCATACTGTAGAGCAGAGAGTGATGCTAAGTGTAGCATTAAGCCTGCTTGGTGTGCTCATCGGCATTTCCATCTCCGGCATGTGATTCTTCATCAGTCAAGCTCGCCAGAGCAGCCAGTCTCAGCTGCCTGCCCATGTGACGATAGAACATTGCAGATAGAGCACCTTTAATTTCCAAACTTGTTGACACAAAGGATGAGAATGAGCTTAGCCTTTTGTCACCATGTTTGAGTGAGCCTTTGTCATCAGATCAATAGTGCATGAGGCTATTGTGAAGTGGGAGAAACTCTCAAATCTAGACAAAGTGAAGAGCTT
This sequence comes from Macrotyloma uniflorum, assembly GCA_016859785.1. NCBI lineage: Eukaryota > Viridiplantae > Streptophyta > Magnoliopsida > Fabales > Fabaceae > Macrotyloma > Macrotyloma uniflorum. Next base: position 2,705,338 of record BDMB01000008.1, on the reverse strand, counting down.
TGCATTAGGCCAATAAAAAGTGTCTGGAAGGGCCATGTGGGAGAGGTCAGGAACCACAGTCAATGCATAAAGTGTTTTTCCGTCAGTGTCCAGTCCGGATACAGACTGTAACACAATAGATAATATGGAGGCAATCGTAGTGAGAGATCCTTCAACAGTTTTGTCAATTGGGTAAAATGAAGGAACTGGTAGCATACACGCGGGGAAACTGGTTTCGGATAACAGAGAAGAAGCTAGAGAAGCACATTCTTCTGTCATAGTCACAATCCAGAAACTTGAGTGCTCCATCTTTCCACTAAGCATGCAAGCCGTTTTATGTTCAGATAGCCGGAGCAATTCCGCCCTTTCTAGAGGTGTACATGCGTTCACTAGGGCGGCGGACAAGAAGATGTTTTTTACCATCTTTCTGCTGTCAATTGTCTCTCATCATATTAGTGATCAGTTTCAATAAGAAGTTGACATAAAAATGAGGTTATAGGCACAGAAAAGAGAATAACTAGAAATTTACTTTCATAAATACTCCATAATCTGAGTCAAACAAGTTAATGGAAAATGTAACTACCCTTGTAAAGCACAAAATTTGCAGTACAATCCTGCCAACCTGATCATCGCATATAAAGTAAAGTGCCATATAATGTGTTAAAAAAATTGCCTAATGCGTGGTTTAGAAAATAATATCTGGGCTTCAAATAAACCAAAATGTAGTTACAAAGATAAAGATAAGATATTTACCGACAAAGATAAGATATTTACTGAGATGCTATATAGGTTTCAAGCTTCAAGATTCCTGAACTCCCCAACTTACTGAGATGTTATCTAGGTTTCAAGTTTTAAATTTTCTGAACTCCCCAACTCCATAGATACATCTATACCCTAATTCACTATTATAATAGGTATTGAAATTAAGTTATAGTAACTAAAAATGGACCTAAGGATCAATAGGTTTTATGGGTAACTAAAAATGGACCCAAAGATAAGTGGGTTTTATGGAATGAATCTTATAAGATGAAATCAGAAGATCATTGACACTTTAATTTTTATTTATTATTATATATAATTATAATTAAATTATGAAATATATTATTTAAAAATATTTAATATAATCTCAACAAAATAAATTTTTATATTTATACTGTATATTTTTTAACAAATATTTATAACGAAAAAATAAAGTAAATTTTTTTTTTATTTTTATTTAATATTATAACATATTAAAATGTATAATATAATTTTTTTTATTTATTATTAATTCGTTAATCCTAAAATTACTGGTTGTGTCCTGTTTGGAAGAAAGGTTCCCACATCAGCTTCTACTTTCTAAAACATAAGTAGAGAGAAGGAATTTTGCTACAAAATACAATCTAAACAAAATCAAAATATGAATCCTGATGATTGATTGGTAGAAGTAAGGAGGAAGGTAACTTTTTCCACATGAAACAATTCAGTAAAGGTAATTGGTTCACAACTCAACACCTCTCACGTGAATGCCAATTTGTATGAATCTTTCTTAGTGGCCAAATCTTTCCAAAACCACGTCACGAAAAGTTAAGAGAAGATGTCATGAGAACTGATTAAAGCTATATCGAAAGCATACACAACCACATATGAATTGAAATGCCAGAAAAAATTAAAAAAGAAAAAATTTACAAAATCAATGGCGTCGCCCGGACTCGAACCGGAGACCTTCAGTGTGTTAGACTGACGTGATAACCAACTACACCACGACACCGCTGTTTACTTTTTTTGAACTGAAAGATTAAAATAATAAATACATATACAAATGAATTTAGAAAATTTTTTAAGTCAAATATATATATTAATGTTAACTATTTAGAATATATCTATAGGAAGTGATGATGGTGGTGGAAGGATGGGACATGTAGTGAGTATCATTAGCCATGACCCCATCTCTTCTGGATTAGTTGGCCTTACAATAAAGCTATCAACACAAACACAAAATTGATGGGAAGAATTTTGAAAGTATTTACAAATAAAATTAAATTAATGTATAAAAGTGGGTATAAATTTTATTTTATAAAACTAGTTTTATAAAAATAAATTAGATTTAAAGTTCATTTTTATTATTTTATATTTTCTTTCTATGTTTTCCTGCTCCCATTTGCCTCTGCTTTCAAATTAGTGCCATTCCCTTCCAATCCTATTTCATATGTCTTTTAAACCAGAAACATTTATAATATAATTATGTAAACAACTTAAACATAGGTGTTTATATGATAAACACTTATTTAATAAACTCTTAAACTATCTACTTTATAGGACCCTAGATATAGATGAAAATAGAAAAAAATTCTTCCTATTATTTCTTTCACCAGAGGTGCTTTTAGTTAAATATCACCATGTCCTCATGAAAAGCTTCACAAAGTCTATGATGTGTTAAACATGGGTTTTCTCTATGACTCAGAGTTTCGATGGTTAAACATCAACGCTGGGCTCATTAGACCCGTTATCTTATTTGGCCCAAACTTCTTTGTAATATTTCATTCACTTGGAGCCCAAACATGCCTTAGGATACCCTTTTTTTTATTAAGGTAAATTTAATTTCTGAATTTATCCTGCTATTATATTAATTTCTAAAAATAAAAAAAAAGTTTCTAAAAATATTTAGGTCTTCATTTAAATTCTTTTTTTTCTTTTTTTTCTTTTTTTTTTTTACTTTGCTCTCTGGTCTTGAAGCTTAAGTGATAATAATAATGCTTAAAAGAAAAAATGAATTAATTTTAGAGATTTAGATGAAATTCTAAAAAATTAAGGGACTTTGAGTTTTCTTTAATTTTAGAAACTAATATAATAATAAGATATAATTATTGGGACTAAATTTTAATTTTACTCTTCCCTCATTAGCTGTAATTTTACTCTTCCCTCAGTGAATAGTTATATAAAAAAAATGACAAGTATCATGTAATTAAAATGCTTTATAGTCTGCACATTCTACATAAAATATAATAAATGGGTGTGTGTGGAAAAGTGTTATTTAGTATGTTTGGAACTGAATTCTATAGAAATGAAATGCATGAATTGTGGGCGCAATTTCAGGTGTTTGTGGAGAAGCAGATGCATAAAGAGCTAACATGATTGCCATCCCAAAATCAGATTGGCCATAGATAGTCCCAGTTTCCCACATTTCCACCAATTATGAACAAACTTCCAAACCACCTTTTTCTTTTTCTCTTCATTCAATAATCAATATCTCAATGCTTCTACACCATCCAAACTTAGGAACTGGACTCCATCACTTATGCACCTAGCAAGATCAGACAAACATACCCTCCAACCATTAAAATCCACTCAACTCTACCTTTTTTTTATCAAACAACCTTCAATATCAGTATAACTGTATATTATATTCATGTCTTGCCCTCTTTTCTTGGCACCAAATCATATTATTAATTAGCATATACTTTTAAACTAATTAAGATTAGTTGTGGTCAAGGTTTGAAATTGTAGTCATGATTAGGGTTTGTCATGTTTTTCTTTACTGATAAATGCAATTGCTGTGGTTCCAACTGGTGTTATTACAGCTAAACCCTAAACCCTAAACCCTAAACACTCTAAATTGATTCAGTGACCGAAATTGTTTTTGTAAAACTATGATGGTAGGTTTGTAGGAATGGGTTTTCTACGGAAATTCAAATGAATAGAGACCAAATGTTTTGAATGAGGCATTGATTAGGTCAACAAGAATGGTGTTCACTTTATAGGTTTCAGCATACTATGAATGTTGACTTACAAAATTAACAATAAATTAAATCGTTGAAATGAAATATAAATGGAATGTGTCTGCCTTCTGAGTTTGGACATAAATGGTCCAGGCAAAGAAGAGAATATTAATTCTGAAAATAACTTTGACTCATTGACTCAGTAGATCAACATGGAATTAAAATTTTGTATGAATAAAAATACTAATTCTACTTAGAAGATAGAATATTTTCGTTTATTATTTATTTTTTTATGGTCGAATATTTTCTAAATTGCGTGAGATAATATTTATATTTACTCTTATTTTTATTTATTCTATTAATATAATATTGATCAAATTTAGTAATAAATTTTGGATTATATTTTTTCGTGTATTTTAAATATAAAATATATTATGATTATATATTTTTTTTTGAGATTATATATAAATTTTTTTATTATGATAAATTTATACATAATATTATATAATATTATATGATTTTTTAAAATTGTATATCTCTTAAAAAAAATATATGAGATGAATCTTTAATCTATAAAAATTCAATCCAATTTTTCCTTTTGGATTGGAAGTATCAATATTGATTGAAAAATATTCTGTACACTAATCAATATTATTCTCTTAATTAAAATTTATTATTTATTTGGTGTTATATCTTTTATTTGTTTATTTTTTCCTATAAAATATATATAAATTAATAAAAGGATAAAGAGAAAAGGAAAACCAATTTAGGCGTTGATAAAGGGAAATTGAACATGTTGAGCCATAATTGGAGAAGCAGTGAATCAGCTACTGGAAAGACCTCATGCATGTCCACGTGCCATCACGTGTATCTCCAAATACCAAATCATATTAATTAATTAACTAATTCACTGCCATTACTTATGTAATCATGGATTCTGATTTTGCACCTGGTTCGTATTTTTGGATAATGTTGCATTGATGAACCAACCATCCATATATAACATTGTTCACCTGAATATCTAAGTCTATCACTGTGCTTACCATTACCTCCACATTATTAAGTTTCCTAACAATAATTTTTCTTAATTTTGAAATATAACTCATTTTTATGTTTTAGCAAAATTATTGTTATAGTTTAATTAACAAAGTGCGAATACTCAGCGGTGAGATTATTAAATGTGTTGGTTGGTGTATCTGTGTCCCGTTATTATTATGACTTCTTCTACTCTTTATTAGATAAAGTAATAACAATATTATTGAAGAAAGATGATATGATATTAATGGAAAAGAGGAAAAACATTTAAATGAATTAATAAAAGTCTCTGAATGCAACCAACGCCCAACGCTGGTCGCTACCATTTCCGCAACGTCCACCTACATCTGCAATACAAATAATTTTTTAATTACTCCTATATTTAATAGTATTTATTTATGAATAGATAAATTATAAAATGGTTTTTGCTACTAATTTAGAGAATCATTAAAAATTATAAAAATAGAATTATTTAAATACAGTTGATTGCTTAATTAGTGGATATCCATATACGGAAATCTAATCAATAAAATGCTTAGATAAGGAGGTTATCGTTGTGCTTATGTTAATCTTATCTTATGTAAGAAAAATCATATTTATGTCCGAAGCTTCGTGCCAAAGAGTAAACTCGTGATGTTACACGTAAATCTACATTTTTAGATTAGTTATAACTCACATTTAAATCTTGTGTTCTTTTAGTTCATCAAATTGATGTTAAGGATATTCCATAACAACGCATAATTAAACTATATGGTGTGAGTAAAATGTAAATGATTAGGTATTATTCTTGAAGATACATTAAAATTTGTCGTGTAAGCGTATTCCATTGCGTAAATTTCCCAGTTCCATTATGGGACATGATTCTTCTTTGTCAACAACTTGTGTAAACTACTTCATATTATTACTTGTTTGGTACGCAATGATTTAGCTATTTATTAAATTGGTGCCTGTTAAAGATTTTCCTTTTAAATATAATGTAGTTAATTAACTGAAGTTCATGGATGCTTAATTATATTTTGAAACGGAATGTTGGGTTTTTGCTTCTAAAATACGAACTAATTTATTCAATGATTTGGCAAGTCAGAATCCAAATGTAATATAATAATTATTAGTACATTAAATCAAGATTATCAGTTTGATGATTGGTCTATTCGTCATAATGCTAGTATTTTGTTAGTTACATTGGAAACTTGATCGATCATAGTAAGGTATGAATTTCGATCTGAACATACATTGTGAGTTGTACGCAACTGAGTGGTTCCTTTTAGTTTGGTCCCTGTATATATAAAAACACTTTCTTTCTTTACTTTTCTCCCTCCATTTACGCAACTTGGCCCACCCCGTGTGTGTGACTCTGAACTCCCAATCTAAAAGCGGTTCCTTTCTTCTTCTTCATCTCCTATTCAACCAATTTGAATATCTACTCAACACAAAGGTAATTCGTTCTTTATTATCTTCTTTTATTTTTTTAACTAACTTCTGACGCTTATTTCTTTTCCTCGTATCTCCGTTTAATGTGTGAAACAGAGTAACTAAAGCAAGAGAAGCATGTATTTTGTTTTGTTGTAGGCAGAGGAAGGGGTGGAGATGTTTTGGGGGGTTTTGTAGTGATCATGGGTTGTGCGAGTTCAAAGCAAAAGCGATGTCGGCGTTGCAATGCTCCCTATTCTCCTGCTCCCAGAAGCTACTCAATGCATGTTCATCATCCACCTCAGGCGCAAGGTGATAGCTACCATGTTGTGGCACTCACTTCCACAACATTGGGCACTCTCAAACTCAATTCTCCAGCTTCAACTCACAATTTTGCTGGGAATTGTGACCACGATTTCAGGCTTTCCAATGGTAAGGTTGGTAATGCTGAAAGTTTCAGGTTTGATAATGAAAGCTTTGTCCATAGGTTGGAGGAGAAAGATAAGAATGAGGTATTGGAGAAAGAGAAAAGAGAAGAGTTCTCAATGGGGCTGATTGAGGCCAAGACTTGGTCTAGCATGATTGAACAAAAGCTGCCAAAATTTTTTCCCAAGACCCCAATTAGAACACCACCTGGTGAGCCTGAGACAATCAACACATGGGAACTTATGGAAGGCCTTGAAGACACCACCCCTTTCCGGTCGCCAAGCCACTTCCGAAGCTTCTCCTTTGATGTCAATGGTGATGATGTTGGTGATGGTGTTGGTGATGTTGATCCACCCAAAATGAGTGTTGTTGCTTCCCCGAAACCCATGTGGCTTCTGATGACTGAGGAGGAATCAAGACTCAATCCTGCAATCTCAGATTTTGATCCTGAAGTGATTTCCTCGTTCAGGAAGTCCTTGCAGCAACTCTCTCCAGACAGTCCTTTCCATCTTCGGCCGGCACCTAGTGATGAAGATATTCAAGGGGCTACAAAATGTTCCCTATTTGAGGAAAATAAAACAAAAGGTGATGATGTAGATGATGTTTTTGTGGATGATTTTAAGGTTGATGATTCATGTGGGAAGGATAAGGTGGTGTTGTACTTCACTAGCTTACGCGGCGTGCGTAAGACTTATGAGGATTGTTGCCAAGTGAAATTGATTCTGAAGGGATTAGGAATGAGGGTGGATGAGAGGGATGTGTCTATGCACTCAGGGTTCAAGGAGGAGCTTAGAGAGCTACTGGGTGATGGGTATGGTGGTTTAGGATTGCCAAGGGTGTTTGTTGGGAAGAATCACATTGGTGGAGTTGAGGAAATTCAGAGGCTGCATGAGGATGGCAAGCTTGAGAAGCTTTTGGGTTGTTGTGAGAGGATAGAGGACAGTGTTGGAGGTGATGGAGGGGGAGTGTGTGAAGCTTGTGGAGATATAAGGTTTGTTCCTTGTGAAACCTGTTGTGGAAGTTGTAAAATTTACTATGAAGGGGACGAAGATGAAGAAGAATATGTTGATGGTGAGGTGGGGGAGTGTGGATTCCAGCGTTGTCCTGATTGCAATGAAAATGGACTAATTCGTTGCCCCATGTGTTGCTGTTAGTTTCCAGTTCCGGGTGACACTTACTACAAGAGGTATTAAAACAAAATTTTGCGTTTTATTCTTCAGGGTTTTTGTACTTTGTGAAATTTTGTTGTACAGTAAAGTTTTTTGTGTTGGATACTAGAGAGAAGTGAATAACGTGTTTTCATCACTCTACATTATCAGTGTAGTTTGCAACATAGTGTATACTTTTCATTTTCCCTTTTGTATACCATTGCCTTTCTTGCAAAATCAAGAAGAAATGAAAAGGAGAATTATAAAGTTATTTGGCATCATTTGCATTCTTTCACTTCATAATGTGTCCTCGTTACAATTTTGAATATGTAATGTTTGAAAGTTATTGCATGGGAGGCTTTGAAGCTTTTCTAGCCTAGAATTGAACCTTCCCTAAGCTAATTGTAAAATGCACTTGAGCGTGTGGGGTTTATAGCTCAATGCAGTTGTCATGCTTGTCATCTTTTTGTTATCAAATGTTGACCACTTCACGAGTTAAGAACTTTGATGGCTAGCACATCTTTTCTAGTCCCTGATTTTATATTGGGTTACAATTGATTGGTTACTGATAAATGAACTTTGACCAATTTTTAAAAATTTTCAAGTAATTTATTCATTCTCTGCTTTAATGGCTTATTTTTATATTTGTTTTGAACTGATTCTTTTCTAAAGCATGCTTGCACATTTTAGTGGGGGCATAAAATAGAATATTAGGTGGACATAGTCTAGGTCAACTTTGGCAAGAGACTTGTGATTGAATCAAATTATGTTTCTCTGGATGGTAAAGCACTATATTTACATGTGAAATTATCTCAACCTAGTAGACGATTTCTTTTAAAACCTACATAACAGTTGAAAATATAAAGTTTCTTTGAAATTAAAGAAGTTTTAAAAGCAACAGACAGGTGTGTGTTTCTTTTCTTCTTCTCAACCATTTAAGTTAGAGGTATGGTTTTTGGCTTTCAAGAATATTCTTAGAAGAGACTAATCTATCAAATTACCATCACACAACAAGGATAAAGACTTTTCTTAAGGGGTTCTTTTATTTTTTATACACGTATAAATTTGAACTTGGCTTTAATATAAAGGAATTTAAGGTCATCGCTTTGAATTCTGATCATCTATGTAAGAAAATGACACTGCCTGGTCCAGATGGTCCAAAACTTAAAGAGACAAAGAAACACCAATTTTGACCTCAGGTTTCATCACGACATATCTCCAAAGAGGAGGTGGAAAATTGAAAAAGTGTATTTAGACTTTTTCTTGGTTGATCATTACGGGGCGGTGCCATATTTGAGGCACCCTATTATGTGAAATAATTACTATAACTCATAGCTTCACAATTAGAAATCCATGTGGTGCCATTTACAAAAGAATGCACCACTAGGGAACGCCTGAATCATACAAATGATCTGTGCCAAAGGAGCAAGGCATTTTTTTTCCTTACCTACTTATGTCCTTTTTTAATCATCTTCAAATGTTAATGCAATCAATGGACCTAGATGCAAGAAAATCTCGATAAGTACATGTTCCTTGCCGTCCAATCAAGATCACAACACATTTAGGTGGTTAAGAAGTAGATGACAACTACTGTGCTGAAATTATGGTAAATGGCAATAGCTTATTTATGTGGAGAGCAGTGTTAGATGTAGAATACATAAATGATAACATTATTTTTCTTATGATTTCATAAAAAACACCTAACATTGTCAGTGACCCCTAGAGATACAAACATTTTTTATTTAAAAGGGATCAATGCATCATCACAAAAGCTGTAGTAGTACTAGATTGGAGTGAAAAATAATCACTTAGTTTCTTTTTATTGTGTTCTTGGCATGTTAATCCATAGAAAAACTCGTTATACCTTTTAGTGAGAGTAAAGTTATATATATCTAATAGCCTGCAGAATATGAGTGAAAAAGTTTACACTGATATAATTACTAAAGAAAAGAGTCCATGTATGCAAAAGAAACCAACCACTACCTGGCTTTGGTGATATATAAAGTATTGCAGCAGGCACATTGTCGTAGGAATACAAAAGGAGGAGACACACTTTGACAGTACCCATTCAACAAACCAAACCCAAAAGTCTATCCTCACGGATGCATCAGATATGTAATCAATGTGTACTTAACAAAAAAATGAAAAGAGTTGATAAATGTGGTTACATTTTCCTATTGACACGGTATAAAGGCCAACGAGAAATAGTACATTTAAATAATTGAGAGCAATGCATATAAGTTATTATTATTAGACCAAAGTAAGTTGGCTACGCAAAACAGTTGTTGGGTCGTATAGAAAATGATAAATTGCTTGCAATATATGCTGGCTAGGATGCCTTTAAAAACATAACAATGAAGTTGGCAGGGAATCAATTACAGCATACAAATATTAGAAAGTAGTTCACATGTTATAATGTAAATTGTTAGTTACTTATGTTTTGAAAGTAACAACCATGGGTTGTTGATGCAACAAATCTTCTGACACCTTAAATTAATTAATTTTTTATGGAGGAAGCCAAGGAATGTCTATTTTGCATGTTTCTTGCAACAGCATTTGGCTAAGTGATTTCTCTGCGAACAATCCAGTATCTGGTTGGAAGTTCCTTCTTTACTACAGTAGTCCTTTTCTTTGTCTGATTAACTCTTGATTTTTTTTATTTATCTTTTAAATATATCAAATGTGGTAGAACAAGGACATTCAATAATGCCAAACATAGTGTTAATGAAATGTTTGAACCGCTAACAGAAGCTCATTGTTAAGCATCACTCAAATCACTTTAAATGTGTACATAAATTAGGAATTAAGCTATGGTTGAGACTTACCTCGTTATTTAACATCTCTAGTGTAAATAGAAATATCTTTGTAATCATTCGTCATCTTTTATCTATATTCTGTGACCATATTAAATGGGTGTGACAGCATCTCCAAATCACATACATGCAATTTTATTTAGTCGCACGCAACTACTCAACTAGTCTTTAGACGCTAGGAAATCTCCCTAAAAAGGGTTACTATTAGCTAATTAAGAGAGGTTTAAAGAAAAATACTATTTCCACCAAAATCAATACACCTCAAGAATGCCCTTATATAAGTTTAGGCTCAATGATAAGGAAGTATAGAATAAGAAAATTGGTACAATTTAAATTTGTATCATATGTCATATTTTATAAAACGGTACACAAATAAGTGGCTGCTAACCATGGATTCTCAAAAACTACTGATATGAACATTTGCACCAGATGAGTAGCCACACATGTAAAGTAAGTTCAGGCCTCATAATACACTATCAACAAACCAACGATGCTATTTGTTTGTGTCCCAGAACTCAACATATTAGACAGCAGTTTTTGTTTGGAGTTTCATTTCTTTTCATTCTGACCCAAATCAGCAGCTGCTTTGGCTGCACGTGTCAACATATCTGAAACCCAAAGAGCACCTTTGGCAAAGTAGCTACTGTTGGCTATAGCATTTCCAGCTGCCACAGCAGCTTTCCCGGTAACTGATGCCACAACTATAGCTGTTGTTCCTGTCACTGTTGCAGCTGATTTGGTTAAGTCTGTGACATGATACTTCTCATCCACAGATTTAAAAGTTTCAATGCCTGAATTAATGGTATCAGTCAACCCAATTTTGTTGCTGATCTCAGCAACCTTTGATGATGCTGTAGATGACACATTATGAGATTCATCAAAAGCTTTTGCCATGACAAATGCATCTTTGCCCAACACATATCCCTTAGCCACCATTGTTTTGACAACCATCTGGGCCATAGTTAGTGCTTCTCCAGGGGAAGAAACAAACTTATCAATTTGAACATCCTGTCAATGAAAACAACCGTTAACTTAATCAGTTATTGTCCTCAAACAGCAACTACGTGAGCCACTATTTACACTTTATAGAGGTGGATTGTTGTGAAGATTTTAGGCTAAGTTGGGTTTTGCTACCAGATTCTTTTACTTCTTTTTCTTAATGATAAATTAAGGTAATATGTGAAACTACTATCAGCAAGAAATGATAAATCAAGATAGAAATCCATAAGCCAACTTCGATGTGCATTAAACTTACCTCACTAAACTCATGGAGTTACCATATTCTACAGACCATAGATGACCATACCATTAGCTAAGTTACTCCTAAAATAAATGAAAGACACAGTGCTTGACATCTATCTCAATCAAATTATGTTAGAATCACTATATTCTTCAGTACATGAAAGGCAAGTCAGAAATTTCCAGGTTGAGTAGTGCTGAGACATTCTCAAAGATTTGAGTTGCATTTATATCTTTCGCTGTTTTCTCAGTGCTCTTTCTTTCCATGGAGAGAATTATATGGGTGAAAAGCCTCTAGGAGACATGACATACTAGTACTCATGAGAAAATCCCATTTTCCAAAATATAAATTCCTATTTGTTTTAAGGATATATATTTTTTTTCCACCAAAAATTACAAAAAAAACACCACTTTATTTTCATGTTATTTCATGTTCTCCTACAAACATAGAAGTGATTTCTTTTAACATTTCCGTGAAAAAAATAAACCATAAATTCCCCATAGTTGATATTGAACCATATTGCAGAAAAACAAAGATTATCACTCCCCAAGTTTCAAACAACTGCTAATTATTTTTCATAATAAATAGCTTTTCATGTGTAAACCAAAGGGTAAAAAAATAACCTAACATGTGCAGCATGTTTTATGAATATTTTTTAATATGTATAAAAAAACTTCTTCTGTGACTTTGGTCTAACTAAAAGAAACAGAGCATTCTAAAGATTTGAGGCATACTTGTGAGGTTGTAATACTGTGTTCAGGCTTTGATACATGACTGCTCCAATCATCATAGTCATTTATGTAAGCTTCATAGCGCGAAATGAATATACATTGGTCCAATATCATTGATCCCTGAAACAACATTGAACCAAATATGCAGGTTAGTAAACAATATATTCAAGTGAGACCAAATCAACAATGCCACATCACTGATTTTTCAAGTAATACAGTATTTCAATAACAAATTTTCTCTAATGCAATGGAATTTAAATTTCATATATACTTATTTTTTAATCATCCTTTCTAGAGCTGTGTTAAGGACATGATGCAATAATGGTACTCATCATTATCTACATTCTGAAATTGAATACATCTTGCAACAAAATACAATATTTGCCCATCAGAAGATAAAAGGAAAAACGTATATTGCGAGATTTCAAATTCATCTTGCACTTCATTAGGAAAGCAAAACACCATCGTCTATTACACACTATGAAGCATAGACATTATTGACAAGGAAACGGAAATGGGACAATCCAAATTAAAAAAGTTGACGGGCATGAACTCAACCTTTGTATGTGTGTTCCTGATTTGGAATGACCATGTCTATGCTATGACTCACCATATCAGGGACATAACAATAATAATAAAATAACAACTTATGGATGTGTATTGGACGTGTTGTTTCTGTGTCATACAACATGAGTTAGACACATGTCCTGCACACAGATGTGGCACCAAAATGGTTTGTTCATGAGTTATATAGATTACATATCTAAAGCATAATTATGAGAAACAAATGAACGAACTTGCTGTATATTTTGTCAATCCATGATACTCTACAACAAGAGGGCAAGGAAGTAAGAGAATAAGCAACTTACATTTAGCAATAGTGCAGTTTCCAGGGCATAAGCATCCCGATAAGTCACATATGCAGTAGATGCATTTTCACCAGATCTGTATCATGACAAAAAAAATCCAATAAACCTTGATATTGTAACTACAGAGTCACCTAAATGTGCTATCCTTTAGGCCCTGCAACTTGCAAGTATACAATCTTTCTATATAACCATACTGCGAAATAAAGTAACACATTATTAACATCTTTAAAATATTCGATCCATGCATGCTAATTTTTATTGATCGATTAGAAAAAAGAATATGACAATAACATTGTAGAAGGGAAATTTATAGCTCCCATAAATTTACTGTAACGATAAGTAATTTGAAACCTGAGAAATTTTTATCCAATTCATAGTCGAAACCAAATCTTCGTTTCAAAAACAGGATAATTACACTGCAAAAAATTCAATCTAATTTATGTCCAGATAAAGAAAAGAACTGTTTAACTAGAAGACATTATATAAAAGGAAGTTGAAATAAACTGGAAGTCTGGAATCTATCAAATATGAAGTTATGGACACAGAATAAACAGCCGTAACAACAGTTTTTGAATTTGGTCAGAGACTACGTAACATACGGATCAAGAGTTGATTTTCTACATCTGTCACGTTGTTTCATGACTTGTCACAAATATTTCAATTGCTGCCGGGAAGGATTAGGTAGTAGTATAGGTGAAGCACAATCACCAAAAGGAGAATGAAGATTCTGATTTTTTTGGCCATGTTTGTAGTCCACCATGCTAATCTGAGTGAGGGGTTCATAACTCATACATTTATCCTAGCAAAAGTTTCAATTTTGATACACAGAAATTTTACCCGTAAAAGTAACATTACCTTATTATTTCAACATGCTCAATTAGACCACAGTAAGCAAAAAAATTGTGCACATCATTCTCTGTTGCTCTTGGAGATAAGTTTGTAACTAGAGCAGTGTAACCGTCAGTATACATACTTGTCAAGTGACTCAATCTCAAAAGGGAAAAAATAGGAGCAGGTTCATCAAATCTGCAGAAAGCAAAGTAAGTAAAAAATTTGCCAACTTTATAGAAGAAACAACAATGACCCTGTAAGGATTATTCTTGTAACTTAAGAAACTGATAGTGGGAATAGGGATTGCCTTTCCCTTTGATCTCTCCATTAACAGGGCCTTGCATTGGTAGAACAGACAATGAAGATAAGCAAAACTACACTAACTGATAGAAAACATTATCTATCATTCAGTAGCATTCACTTCATCCTCAAGATATTGTAAATTCCAAAATATTTGGTGGTCCCCAACAGATATCAGCCTCAAAAACACACAGAACTATGCCACACAGATCACATGTCTATCATTTTAATTGTTTTATTTACCATTTAAGCACACAAATTAGAACGAAGCAGGCCCATCAACCAAAGACAGAATTTTTTCACACTCAAGCAAACAATGGAAACGAATCCAACTCAATCAAATTCTATAATGTTAAACTGGATTTGGATAATATGAAGAATCACCCAAGCATCAATAAAAACCATGATAAAAAAAAAAACTGCTTTGATCCACAAAAGATACAGAACAAGAAAATAAAACAAAAAAAATTGAAAAAGGACAACATCAATATGGGAAAGCAAAAGAAGTTGAAGAAAACTAGAAAAAATACCACAAAGAGATTGAAACTGGTTAGATGTTTTACCTGACAGTTCTTGTCGGTGAACTGAACCAGAAGAAAGTATAGAGGGAGAGAGAGAAAATGTGTCAGCGGATAATGAATCCAAAGTGGAATTGTTTGGTTTTGTGATTGGAAGAATGGAAAATGATAATTTTGTGGAATCTCACGCGCCTTACATTTGTCTTAAGTAGCAGTATAGTTGGTTGATTATACTCGTATAAATTCCATAAATTTGATTCTAGATGTTTATTATACAATAAATGTTTTTTTTCCTTAGAAAACATTAATTTAATTTTTTACTATTAAATCTAGTGATAATTATTAACGAAATTTAATTTTAATATCATTAAATTAATCAATTCGAGTTTTAAATTCTTGTGAGATAGAGTTTTAAATTTGATGACTCTGATTAATTTATTTCTCAAATTTGATAATGATAGCTAGTAAAAAATATAATTTCTGACAAAAAAAATTGACTTACGGTAATAAGTTAAAATAACTAATTTTTGACAAAATATTATCGATGGTTATTAATTTTAAAGAATGGTTTGCTTTCTAAAAGTTTTAAATATTAAACATGAGTCAAAATATACTTATTTAAATTTTTAAATATTATTTTTTTACAAATTAAGAAATTTATAAATGACTTATGCCTTCAAATAAATAATAAAAATAGTTGTACAATACTAAACAATAAAAAAATAATAAATAATAACACTCTATATTTAATTTTGAAGATGGACTAGAAATATATTAATATATTGGTCAAAATAATTTATTAATATATTTCTAAGAAAATTTCATAATAAAAAATTAACAAATGGTTTCTTTTTAAATCCCTCTGGCGCGTGATAGTTATTGCTCTCGTAAGGGCGTGAGAAAAAAAAGCTTGCGCCATTGATTCTTCATGATGTATCATTATTATTGTGAAGTTGAATTGATGGAGGAATATGGTAGTCTGGAAAAAAAATTAAATTTGAATTAACCCTTATAACTAAAACTAAAAAGATTGAAAATTGAAAAAATAAAAAAATTGGAACCAAAATTATATATTTATTATATAAGATTCAAGTTCCTCGTACCAACTTCACTGAAACGACCATAATCATCACAAATCACAACCTCCACCACCAAATTGGAACCACCACGAGACACCAACCGAACCACAACATTTTTGGGTTATTAACACAATTTCTGGACTCAAACTTAAAAATTTGATTTGGGCTGTGTCATAACAACATAGTCCAGCACCAAAAATATTTTTGGATCACTGCATGGTTTTTTTCTCCCAAAATATTAATGGACCGAAATCTTAAGACAATGAGTATTTGTACTTCCCTATTTTACTCATATACCTCCATTTTATATATATATTTTTTAAATATCGTTTTCTGAAAATATTTTTAGAATGTTGAAATTTCTACACCTTTCTAAAAAAGTAATAGGGGACTCTATTTTTGGTCTAAAAATTGACTTTTGAAAAATATTTTCTGAAATTGAAATTTTAACATTCCAAAAAGTATTTCTTGAAAGTATTAAAAAGTTCATGATTTACTTTTAAAAGTGTTAAAAAATTAATATATTTAATAAAATAATTTTCAAAATTTATCTTCTGAAAAGTATTTTCGAGAAAAATGATATCTTTAGAAAAAATAAAATGAAGGTATATTAATAAAACTAGGGGTGTAAATAACAATTATCAACCTATATGAAGTTTTTGGGTTCCTTTGAACTTGGAAATGGAAGATAACTATGTTTTTAAATATTACTTCTTGTCTTTATCATTCTTGAGATAAAAGTTATGAAAGTTCTATATTTTCAAAACTATTAAAGATAAATTATTATATAAATGTTAAAATCAAATTTCATAATGCAATTAAATATAAAAATTGACAAGAATTGACAAATAATCATTATAAACATTTATAAATATCTAAGTCTTGCAATTTAACCAGATATAGAAAAAAAATAATTGTTTAATACATAAATAGTTAATTAAATGTAACTCTGGTTTAATCCTAAGATTTTGAGAGATATAAGTCATGGTATTATATCTAAAGCTTTTGTTCTAAAATAAAATTTTAAGTTAAAATTAAACTTCACATGTTTTTTAAAGTCTATATATACACCAAAATTCCCATTCACTATCACATGAAGTATACTTAGTAGTTAATAGTGTTGTTATACTTAAAAGGAAGAGTTTTCACAGTATAACAATGATTTAATGTGACACCTAAGTCATCTGCAACAAAAATATAAAATGAAAGAATGTGACAAATTTTAAGGATAGACATATTATTGGTTTGGTTATAAATTATATTGCAGCTGTTTTTGAACATTTTAATGTATGAACTAATTATCCAAAAGAAGTTGCTGAACTTTTACCACGACCATGACCTCCACTGATCCTACGGATCTGCATGATTTCATTTATTCATGAGAGAGTCACTTTTTAGGCATAGATAACACAACACAAGCCTTTGACTATCAAATAAAAACATCAACTTCCTGTGCTTCATATGTTACATAATTTACAGTAAGTAACTTGCATGGAGGATAGTAGAAAGGAAAGTGAAAAAGGTTAAGTTAAGAAGTAATAATGAAGGCGTTGTTGGGGCGATTGATTGGGTTATGATTGGACCACATCGAAGCTGGAGCCATGGTGCAGTGGAGGACAGATGATGTAACAAGCTGAGGCTGTGTGTGTGTTGTTTTGTTGAGAGATAAAGATTATCCTTTGCAATGCCAATGCCAATGTACGGTCTCTTTAATTACTCACTCTGACACAAACAACACACTTGCATCTTTGTCTGTACCCTCTCTTAAATTACCACTACACTCATCATTCTTCACCCTTCTTTCCAAATCTATACCAGATCCTATATTATCTGCATAAACAACTTACTTTCACTGTAATTATTACTAAACCATTTTATATGTTGTTTAAAATTTTCTAACACACATTACACATGTATGCTTAGTGGAAGTGGGAGGAGTTTGGGTAGAGAAGAAGAGGATTAGACAAAAAAGAAGGAAGAATATATATGACAAAGGAGAAGGTTCTTCATGATCTTGGTGATAACAAAGGAAGGAAAGATGTGAGGGAGACAGTATAAGAGAGGTGAGGATGCGACACAGAGACAGAGGAAGATGATCATGGTGGAGAAAACATCAACTTTACACAAATTGTGTAACAAAATTTAGAGAAAGATGAAAATGATTTTTTTTTTCTCTTTTTAAGGTAGATGACGTGGAAATTTATTTAAATTATGTAAATAAATAAAAAATTTAAAATTTACAAATTTAGATAAATCCTATTTTGAAAAAAAAATTATAAAAAAAGAGATCATAATTTAAATATGACTTCATTTTTAATATTAAAATTATATTTTGAAATACAATTTTTATTTTGTTAAATTAAAAATATGTTTCAAATAAAACTTTAATTTAATTTTCAATAAATTAAATGGTGTTTTAAAATACATGAATATGAATTAAAATTATATTTTGAAACACGATTTTGTGTACTTTTTTTTAAATATTTTAATATAAATTAGTTCTAGAAATATAATTTTATTATTTAAAATTGATATTATATTATAATAAAGAAGGAAAATATTATTAATATAATTTAATATTTTTCTAATTAATATTATTAACTACAAGTCATTAATAAACTTTGTATATATATAATATTGAATAAATTTTTTTAATATAAAATTATTAAGTAAAAAATTATTTATAATAAAATGAATATTTACAAAAATTTAGAATAATATTATGTAATTTGTAAATATTTAATTTTATAATCTCTAATATGTAAATATTCAATTTTTCCCCACCAAATTTTAATATTATTTTATATTTTTACAAATATTCATTATATACAATATTTTAACTTGATAATTTTATATTAACAAATTTTAGTCATCATTATATATTTGAAATTTTATTAATAAATTTTAGGTAATAATAATATTAATTAGAAAGTATTAAATATATTAATAATATTTTTTTTCTTTATTATAATATAATATTAATTTTAAATTATTTTTTACACAGTAAAATTGTATTTTTATAATTAATTTACATTACAATTAATTTTGATTATTATAATTATATTATAAATATTTTAAAATATTTTCCAACACAACTTTAGTTCATTTGAAAATAAATTAAAATTACGTTTTAAAATAAAATTTTAGATCATTTAAAAATGAATTAAAATTATGATTTGAAACATAATTTTAATTTAATTAAAAAATCAATCCGTATTAAAATTGTTTTTCGGAGTATAATTTTTTTTTAATGAAATTGAATTTCAAAACTTATCTAAATCTATAAATTTTAAAACTTTTATCTACTTGAATACATTTTAATTTTTTTTATACTATTTACATAAAAATAACAAATAAAAAATCATATATATAAATATATATATATATATATATATATATCAATTAGAAATATTATATCAATTATTAGTCTAACCGATATAATATTTATATACTACATTAATTTCTCTGATAATACGGACATTACATTATTATTAAATTAATAATCAATTTAGTATATTGCTTTTTATTTAAAATAATATCATTATGTTTCTAATGATAATTATTTAACAATCAATGTTGTTTATGTATGGTAAAAAAAGTTTATTTACACTTAATATTCTTTTTTTACTTTATGCGATTTTCTTAATAAATTATTTAATTCAGAAGTATCTCCTCTCTCTTTAATATTTAATTTTTTTTCTTATAATTAATATAAATGCAAAGTAACTCAAAATTAATTATAACTAATTAAAATCGCATTTAACAGACAAAAATAGTTTTTTTACTCTTATTGAATATGTTGTGAATCATTTATGTTTTTCTTTTTCTATTTAATGATTTGATTTGATTTCTTGTACGGAAGGGACAACATCTCTGAAGAAAATCAAATTTCAGAGCTCAGCTGAAACCAATCAACTTAAAACTTAACGGCACGCCAGAAAACCAAAAATATCATCTCATATCATTCTCTTCCATCACATTACATCTTAATACTATAACTCACTTTTTAATATTTCTTTTCATAAATTAACATGGCCAAATCTCAAAGTTAAAAATAGAAACTACAAGTATCAGAATTAAATTATACTCAAACAGGGTAGAATAACAAAATTTGCATTCTAAATATTCAAAACAATTTCATACTTAAAACTCTCTCAAAATTACTTATTAAACTAGATAGTATGTGTCCACCAATATTTTTTAATATAATATAGTAGTACCATTCTGCTACAATCAATTGGTAAACCATATAGTTTGTTTTTTAAAAAATACATGGTGATATAAATAGACGAGCATAAAGAGCCAAAATTATAGTTACATGTTTCACTACAATCTAAATATCCATGTACACGAAGTTCAAAATTTCAGTTATTTGAACTTGGAATCCCTGTGGCCAAAGCCTTGGAAACAAGTGGTAACACAGGCAAAACATATAAATTTCTTGACTGACATTGTTGATCCATTTGGGCAGGGTTTACAATGAATGGCCACAAGGCTTCTTCTCACGTATCATTTTCCAACTGCAGAGGATCAACCATGTGAATGGATCATATGGCTCAACCAGATCTTGCATAAACGTTTAGTCCCTTTCCCCTATTGTAGGCCTAACAAAATTTGCAGATTTTTATTACCAATCCTACCGTTTTCTTCCAACTTCATGCAACTTGCAAGGTAAAGCCACACTTTGCTTGCAACATGCACACACCACCTTCTTTCTGCTCAAACCATAACTTCTGTACCGATAAATAAAAGATTAAATGTCAGAGGCTATTCTATTCAACTAGCCAAATTAATTTGTGGTATATGTAATACACCAGCACCTTTCTCGTGCTATATACATATGCTTTTTAAATTTGAATTAAATATTATATCATACTGTTATTGAGTCAGTAATATGATAATGTATAGTTGATATATAAGTATGTTCTTTAAGTATCTACTCAGAAGTTTAATATCTATAGTCGTGTATTTATATATATACAAATGGCATCTGTTAACATGTGTTAACCCAAATCATCAAATAGCATGAGGCACCGACAGTATATTCATACCAGTTTCTTGTATATTATATACAAAATTATTTGTATGATAGATGATGAAGACAAGCAAAGTACATATCAGCATAGAGAAATCTTAACAACTAATCGTTATATGAAAAGAAAGGAGTGAAACCATAGTGAATGAATATTTGATCGTTGTTTAAGTTGATAACTTTTAACTGAAAAAATAAGAGGGGAAGTGATTGTGTTAATTAGGTAATAACTACTAAGATTGATTCAAGGGATGTCTACTTTTTTATTATGGGAGTGGTGCATTTGGGTGATGGCATGCTTATAACAAGTTGGAAATGAAGAATGGTAAGAAAAAGTTGAAGAGGATCGGAATTGGAATGCGTTTAGGGAGATCAAAACTTAACTTCACCAGTTGGCTCCATGTCAAGAATTGTGAGGTAAACAAGTATAATTTCTGAACAGTTCTTAGTCTTAGGTGATGAAGCATTTTGATGTAATATTTGAATAAAAAAGGAAGTTGATTATAACATTGGTTACTTTCAATATGCAAACTGAGCAAATCGCAAAAGACTATTGATTTTTTTTTCTTTTCTTTTTGTCTTTAAAAAATAAATCTCCTTCTTTTTGAGTTGTTTAAAAAAAAAATCAATACATTTGATCTTTTCCCTTTTTATTCTTTTCGATTCTTTAAGTTTCTGATTTTATATATAAAAATTGTAACTATTTTCTATATATTTGAATCTCTTTTAATCTTTGTAACTTCATCTTATTGATAACTTCTTCTCTTTTATTTTTATGTTGAATTTACATTATTCATTGACTAATTTTCTCGTTAAGTTATATTTCATTTTCACATACTCCATTTTATTTGTTCTAACTAGAAAAGCTATTTGTTTTATTTCTTTTTATTACATGATAACTAAGTCAAAATTAGTTGGTCATTCCTATTTGCAAATTAAGAATTAAGATTTTGACTCGTACACATGTAATTAATGTTGGTGCACCGAAACACCTAGAAATTTTGATATTTAAATTTCAAATTTCTATTTAGAACCTAACAGTGAAAGAATCTAATTAAGAAGTGAAACCACAAATGGAAAAGTTAGAACACCTCAATGTTGTATTAGCAGCATTGATTTGAGTAGAATGGTGGAAATATTTTAGTGATTTTTCTATAGTGTTCAAAATTTATTGAATCGTATTGCATTGCCTTTAATAGTGTTGATAGGACAATAGTATTTAAATAGAAAACATTAAGAGGAAATGTAGTCTTCCAACCAACCTCATTTTTCCATATTTGAATTGTCATTTTCACCTTACATTTATTTATGGCATTACTAATTACATTTGTCATTTTGATCTCTTCCTTTGTTTTGAATCCTGTTTTCAAGGTGTGTACACTGAAAGAGATTGAATATTGTGTATCCGTTGGTAACGGAGTAAACATTCATTTCACTATCATACTGTTGTTGTTACTTCCCCACAATTACGCTACTGCTTTAGGATGAGAACAAAAACAAGAATAACCAGAAAGAAAAAAACGTTGAGTAAATGGTTCCATCGAAAATGGGCACAAGAAAATAGAGCACGCTTCCTTGAATATCCGCTACATTCCAAATTCTTTCACTTTTCACTTGTAAACGAAGACACTTTCTGAGGGTATTTGTCTCAATTAAGTGTCTCTTACTAAAAGTCTAAAAGTGTGGATTTCTATATTATTTAACCAACCGTCCAACATTAGACCAAACCACTCACTCACGTCAAATACTTTCAGGCCTTATTATAGAAACTTGAACCCAACTTTACCGACACAATCCCATGTAATTAAAACCGGTCTGCATAATGTTCATGTTACAACCTCCATTAACTAACAATTTTATCCACATTAACAAAACTTTCCGTTACATTGAGTAGTCTTTAGCACGAGTTCATTCTACACATAACCTCATAATTATCTTTTTTAAAAGAACACAAATTAAGATTGTGACAGACTAAACAACCACTAAATAAATATATAAATATATATCTCTGCATCAAATATGAATCTCTTACAACCCTGACTTCCAAGTTCCAACCTCTAGGTGACTGAAGGCATACAAATTAAAGTACATAACTAGTAAGAACCTTAATAAATTTAACAAGTGCTACATTTTGGCCATCCATAAAAAGAGGCACATACATATGTAGCTGGAACAAACACTTAATTTTTATTGGCAAAAGAGAAAACAACTAGTTATGAAATGCCCTACCTGCCATATGGGAGGTACAGCCTCAAACTGCACTCTAGCTATCAGGCTCTCAGCACACCTAGAATGAAGTACACTCTTATAATAATTAGCACTCTTTGAATGAAAAAATCAGAACACTCATGGCTTATTGATTAAGTAGGCTCCTAATGATTCCAGCCTCGGCACTATCAGCATCAATTGTGGTCAACAACTGAGACAGTCGCTCACTCAAGTCACTCACCTCTCTGTGCAAGCTTCTGATGTAGTTGCAGGTTTCTTGTAGGACCTTGGAGGCTGAAACCTGCATTGCAAAAAAGTCAGTATCTCGGTTACCTACGAGTCACTTTCTGCAACAAAACATACACATACTCACACATGCCGTACTTTGCATGAAATTAAAACTGCTTCCGTTGAATGAGCAGGAACAAGCATATTAGACTCCAACACATGCTATCTGACCAAATTGTTATCACTATATGCTCCAATTAGTCCACACGGAAAGATTCGTTTCTTGCATGAATTGGTCAAAATTAACCACTTGACTACTTTCTTCGTTTTTTATGGTCTTTTTTCTATTCTGGGGTTCTGCATTACTCTTACATACTGCTGGTACTGCCAGAGTTGTTCCGGTTTAAGCTTGATTGTTCTTCTTTTTAAACATGTAACTGTGCTA
This sequence comes from Macrotyloma uniflorum, assembly GCA_016859785.1. NCBI lineage: Eukaryota > Viridiplantae > Streptophyta > Magnoliopsida > Fabales > Fabaceae > Macrotyloma > Macrotyloma uniflorum. Next base: position 2,681,348 of record BDMB01000008.1, on the reverse strand, counting down.
AATAATAATTTAATTTAAATGTTAAATGTATATAGTTAAGTTAAATATTATAAAATATTATTCACAGTAATTATATCAAGTTCAAACATGATTAACTCTTTTATAAAGTATTAGCAATATTGTCGTGACTGTTGCTCGCATTTTTTTATGAATTATAGGCTAAAACTATTTCAAAAATAAACTAAAATTAGTGAGTATGTAATTATAGCGCATCACAGTAAAAACAGTAAAATGGATCAAGAAATGTGTGCACTAAAAATTATTATAATTAATATATATATATATATAAATATATTATCTTTATCTTTTCAAATATATTTATACAGTCAATGAGGAGGCTTTAAAGTCTAAGGGATCTGTATAGATTTTGGAATTGTTTGAAACTTGGTCCTCAATATGCGGGTCAAATTCTGACTATCCATGGACTCTTCGTTTATTATATTACAATTGACATGTTCTGCACGAGACATGCCACTATGATCGGTAGCATAATCCTACTCTATCACTTCACATGTTCTTCAACAAAGAAGCTATAGCTGTTTCTGTGTTTGTATAAGAGATACATATATATCTCTATCAGCATGCATGAAGTTGAAACTCTTATGTTTTATAAGAGCCTGGAAAAGCTTCAGCCTAAGTTAGATAAACATGCCACACCATGTCAAGGAACCCCTTTAATTTTTTTAAGAAAAAAATAAAAGAATATGTATTAGTATATAGAGTTTTAATATACTTTAATCCTCGCTCTAAATGTGATTTTTCAACATTTTTACTGCGAGGTTAATAGTAATATATAACTTTCACATTTCAGAAGTAATTTGTTGTTTCTAAACACGCATTACATTTGTGTCTAAGGGGAGAGATTTAGTTTTGTACCTTGTCAGATCGCCTACTGCGAATCTCAGGAACAAGTTGGCGCAATTTGGACACAAGCTCGATGATTTGGTCATCGGAGATCCTTGTAGACCCTGAATGTTGTCTGGATCTTCGGCTAGACATGTTGCTAGGTAACTAGCTAGAGCTTGGTGTACTTGTGTATGTATATAATTGTTCAAAGTGCAAGCTAAGATAGCCTAGTTTTGCTGCTATAACCAGAGGTATGTGTGTATGTATGTATGATGAGTTTTACTAGGTAGTAATATAGAAGCAGAAGGAAGCAACGAATTAATGGTTTTGGGCTGGGAAGTGGGAAATAAAACGCATGGTGTTAGTTGAAGAGGGGGAAGGGGATATATAGGAGTAGGAGGAAGAAGAGAAGAGTGTTGGATACGAGGGAGAGAGAGGAGAGAGTGATGAGAGAGATATAATGAAGGAAGAGAAAGGACCAAGAGGACAGGGGAGAGATAGAGAGAGTACAATAACGTAGACAGCTATGTTGGATGTCAAGAAAACATTGATTTGCCCATTTCCATCGTGAAAGCACTGGACTAGCCTTAGTAGTTAGTCTTTGAAATTTAGATAAGGGAAATTCTTAATTAAATTAACACTCAAGATCAATTCTCACTTTCCTAAACTCTCTTTATTTTCTACTCTAATTTTTATACATTCATACTTACTTCCTTCCAAAACTTTGATTGTCTGCTTTCTAATTTTTATTTATTCTTTTCATTACTTACTCCAATTTGTAATTATGTTTCTAGAGTATCAATGATTAAGATCTTTAATGAGATTGCTTATCACTAATTTTCTATGAAAATTAAAGCTATTAACTTATTCTCTTAATTACAAGCTAAAACAATCAAAGTTTTGAAACAAAAAGTAAAAGGTTAAAACACCAAAGTTACAAATGGAGGGAGAAAGGAAAAAAGTTAAAGTATTAAAATTGAAAGCGGATTAACACACCCCAACCCACTTTTAAATTGTTTTAGTAGGCGTGAGACAGATTCATTTTAGAAGAAAACATGTCATGAAATATAATCCACCCCATTTAGAAATGAGTTTATAAGTCTGTCAAATGGTAAAATGGTGAGTTTACAATTTAACCCACCAAAATCTGTTTACGAAATCATCTCAGCAACCATCAATTATTATAATTCAATTTCATTCAAAGAACCACACATATATGATCTACTACGCATTGATATGGCAATCCTCGAGTTGAAATTAATCAATCATTCACAAATCTGAAACTGCAGAATTCTAAAATGGTGGGTTGACGGCTTTAGTCGGATTGAGCTAACAAGTTTAACCCTTTGATCCGTGCTATGTTCCTCGAGCAGTTTGATCTCCATAACTATGTATAAAAGATTATTTGGTGTGAGATATATTAGTCTTTTGCAAAAATCTTTGTAATTGAGAGATTTCTAATTTACTTTAGGAGATTACCTCAAGTTTCTAATTAACTGCATCATTAGCTAATTTTAATATGAATTTTACCTTAATAATCTATTTTAAGATTTAATACAAGCTTTTATTATATGTAGAATATCAAACTAAAATTGTATGTTTTTAGAAAACAACTCTGAACATACTTAAAGAATTACACTGAACATACTTTGTATATTTATTCTTTATTCATATTTCTTTAATCCTCAAAATTCAATGGAGTGGGGAAAAATAGTTTTTGTATATTCTTTTTCTAAAATTTAAGCTGCAATAACAATCTCTACTCTGCTGGTATTTTGATTTTTTTAAATATTGAACAAAAGAACCTACATCCATCTTTGAAAAGGACAAAATGGCTTGTTCAATTAGTGTGTTATCTTCCCTCATTTCTTAATAAAAAAATGGCATGTAAAAATAATTATAAATAAAAGGAACAATGTTTTTCTTATGCCAATTTACTCTTTTAGAAAAGCAAACATGTCGTCTTTTTGCAACAAGAGAAAAAAGAAGAAGAGAGGTTTGGACCAAGGAAAACTCACTTATGATGGTGTAATTATAAAGGAAAATCTTGAAAGAAAACATGGAACGAAATAGTTGACAGAGTAGGAGAAAATATAATGCGAATTATGAGGATTAATTTCCAAGTTGAAAAGCAACAGGTAAGGTTTGGATTGTTTTTGGTTGCAAAAGAAAAAGGAAAATAGTGTATTTTGGTTGGTGTAGCAAATAGAAGATGTTAATTAAGATTGAGAAGAGTTGATTTGAGTATTTGAAGTTTAGTGAGTATGGAGAGAGAACGTAGGTTTCACTTCCGTGCGTGCCCCCAAATTGGGGTTGGATCTCAAGTGTGATTATAAGAGTGTGTTTGCTTTTAAGTAAACAAAGTGGACCGTCATGTACATGTCTCTATAAGCACGATCATGTGATTATGGAAAACTGACGCTCCTCATTCAGGGGCTATATCAAAATTTTCTCCGCAAATCACAGAATTCCATGTGATTGTACTTCAAAACACTGCTGTCCACATCATTCACGGATTTCTTTCTCCATTTCTCTCCTTAAACCATTTTTTTTATCACCATTACTTAACAAATACCTATTTAATCACACTGCCCTCTGCTTAAATTCTCTTCTCCTTCATACTATACCTTATGCTCATCTAATTTTCATCCTCACTTTTCTTCTGACAAATCACTATGTATGTCTTATGTTTTCCATTACAATAATAGTCTATTCAAATTATTTCACTAGATTTTGTTGTGTTATATTGGTCATGATGTGACATCTTGACATGAAAATTCACGTAACATTCTCACATTTATATTCATATATTATTTGAAAATCTAAAATTCCACATTTGTAATTCTTATTAATATAACATCTAATTAGTACAAAGATATGAACATAATTAAGAATATTTTATCATTTAATTATTTTTACCAACGTTTTAAAAAAGGAATAAAAGCTCTACAAGCCATATTTACGTATCTTTTATTTGATTACTTGTAGAAAGCTAAGGGCTTTCTACAAGCCTTACATTTTTCATAGAAAGAAAATTGGTTACACATATGACCCGTGAACCATTACAAAAAGGAAAACATATGTAATAGAGAAAAAAAAAATTGTGCATTGTAGTTATTATTTCAAATGAAATGAAAACATATTCACATAGAAAAAATATAGTCCTAAAAAAAAACATGTAATGAATCAAATATGACAGATTCAATCAAAGATGTTTACGTAAAGGTAATGGAAACACTAAAACCATTTGGAATAGCCTAGAATAGAGACCTTACTGTAAGTTGATGCTAGGTCATAGGTGACAATGTGGTAGATAGGTTTAAACAATTAATAAGAGGATGATGCTTAAGAGGCAGATGTGTACCATGGTAACCATGCACATGGCACAGTGATGAAGCATTTGGTTCATTAGTTGGTGTGGCATGAATCTGTGGTTCAATGTGTTTTGGTGCTAGATCATGGTTTTCATTGGTCTTGTCAAGTTGGTGTAGTTTGATGGTTTGTGCTGAATGATCTAGTTAAGGTTGTGCATGACAACGAGAGATCTTTGTGGTTCATGACCAATCTTTGGTGTGCTCTTGGTTTATTACCCATGATAATTATGTGGTGTTGTTCTTATGATTGTCGGTTGATAGGAGAAAAGCCGAGCCTATGGTGCTTAGTTTGGGTTATGACAAAGTGTAAAGTCATCGTGCTAGCTTGTCAATACCACACTAGCAATATTCATTAAATTTTTATGACAATCTAACAAACAAGACCGAAGTTGTACAATAAACAAACACTAACATGTAACATCATTTAGTTAACAAAATACAAAGTTATTAACAAAACACTCTCTGTCATAAAACATTCATATCTCACTAAAGTTCTCCTTAAACTCACCAGCAACATATAACTAAATAAAACCACCAACAAATCACGTACAGTATGAAACCTCGATCTAAATTCACTACTCCTTCTTAATCTTGATGTTCTTCAATACTTTCAGTAAAAGTTCAAGTTCTAATTTATTGTGCTTAATTACAGACTACTTTTTAAGAGGAGTTAGAACTATAACAATTGGTCAATTAAACTATTTTGTGTTCAAAACTTTTGGACTCTTCGCATTTGATGAACTTTAGACTTAGGCATTAAATCATGTCAGTAAAAATTACTTTGACTAAAACAACACAACATTACATTAAACACCAGCAAAGCATGTTATTCCCATTCCTATAATAATGAAAAAATCATTAATCAATGTTTCATTTCTATCATCACTAAAAACGCTAATTAAATATGATAATTTTGGTATCACAGTTTCATAAAATAACCATTATTTATTTATAATACGATAATTTTAAATATGATCTTTATAAACGTTAATGTTTAACTACAAAAATATATATGTAAAATATGATATTTTTAATCTTTATTTATTAAATCTTCCTTCTAAGAAGATTCATTTTTTTTTCTCTTCTCTAATATGACCTAAACCTCATGAATCTTGTGAAACTTCACAAACTCTTCCCGTTGAAGGAACTATGCCTCAAAACGTTCTTGGTGTCAACGTATTGAAGCGTGGAGAATCCCTTCTCTGCGCCTTCGTTACATTTCAGGTCTGTGTCTTGAATGAGTATAAATTGTGTGTTTGAAGATAGGGATGAATGATTATATAAAATAAAGAATGAGAAATAAAAAGAGGGAATTGGAAATGTTAGGAAAAATGGAAAAGGAGTGTGATAAAGAAAAGAGAAAAGAGTAGATAAAGAGTGAGAAGCAGAAAATGAAAGAGAATGAAGAAGGAGGGGCCATGAAGGTGGATGGAGATTGTGAAGGTGCACGTGACGATGCTCCATAAAACCATCAAATTCCCAATCTTTCCTATCCCTTTCATCATACAAGCCACTCCAACATCAACCAACTCCACGTGGCATGTAGTCTGCTCCAGGAAAATTGCATGTGATGACCTCAGGCTCAGATCAGACCAACCCTTCCTTCACTCTCTTATTCTTCTTTCTCTCTCTCTCTTCCTTCATACATATTCATTCCCCCACAATGTTTCTTTTTCTTCTTCACTCACTCTTTAGCTTCCTCTCAAATCCGTCAAATCAACACAAACACTTCTACTTCTTTCCCTTTTGTTCTTCTTAATATATGCTAATTTCCTCAAATTAAGAATTAAGAGGCTTTTCATACAACAACACGTTTCCTAATTAAGGACATTAAACTCATCTGAATCTTCATTTCGTTAATTCACTCCAAACAAGTTACTATATATACCTTTTAGCCTGTGGCCAAATGCAGTGCTGACTCAAAATTAATACACTAGCACTTGAAAGGAAATAGTTTTCATTACAACTTATAATTTTATTTTTAAAATTATAATTACCATATTTTTTTATTAGTAGATATAATATTTAATTCAAGCATAAAAATATTATAAAATGAAATTTATATCTTAATTTTATATTATAATTAAAATTAACATCATTATATTAAGAAGATATGTGATTAAACCAATAAATTTTATGAAACGAATTTTAATATTATATAAAAAATAAATAAATGTCTACTTAGTTATATATTATAATTTTTCTATCATTAACATCTTATATTCCATTCAATTTATACTCTTTCTATTACATACAATTATTTGATTCTTATTTTTTATGAAATAATATAAATTTGATTATTATATTAGTCTGATTCTCATAGCTTAGAAATAATATTTAATTTATCAATTATCGTACAAATAAGATAAAATCTCATCTATTATTTTGTTACTTGCACAATTTTATACTTTAATCAATATTTTTTAATAAATAATACTTAATTCATTTTAGGAAAAAATTTTGAATTTATAAAATTTAACTTTTATATAAAAAAATTGTCTAGTAAAATTAAGATTTGCTTATGTCATTCTCTCAAGTAAAATTGGTCTTTTTTTTCGTGGTAATAACTTAAAATCTAACCTTTCTAATTAGTTAAATTTTTTCTATAAAAACTTGAGCTAATTAATTTGATAAAAAAATATAAAGTAACTTAAGTTGTAAGTGATGGAGAAAATACTTATTTTCATCGGTTTGAGAGAAGAGAAACGTCTTTAAAAGTGTAAAACAAGTAGTTAGAGGTCAAACACTTGTTGTTCCATACTCCTAGTTATCATTAACTTAAATTCCAATACAAAATTATTATGAGCTCATGCTTAACATAAAAGTTTGAAGAGCACACTTTGGTAAAAATGCATAATGAATATAAAATAATTTATATTTAATATATATTTTAATGTGTGATATAAATGAACTTTGTAGGAGAAATGAGAAAACGATTTTTCTTGATTTGCTATTAACAATTTGGATCTCTAAAAAGTAAAATAGAAATGAAGTATATTGAGATTTATATTTGAAAGAAAATCACAGCTTGGATATAGCTGCATTCTCTAACGGTCATTGGTTAGGATGTTGGGTTCTTTGTCCAACTATTGCTATTCATCATTTGTCATTTTCATTCTGTTACTTAGGCCTTCTTTCTTAGCTTCCCCAACCCTAATTTTCTTTCTACAAATACATCTTATCTAACCCTATTTCCTCACCATATATCAACATCACAATGTGCACTTAAATCCAAGCTATGATCACATCCAAAACATAAGTAATAGTAACAATATTAAAAAAATTACGTTTATTTTTTTAAAAATATTATGTAAGAAATATGATATAAACTAAGACATTTATGTTTTTATACTTTCTTAAACTTGTTTTCCTCTTTTTGTTTTCTTTAGACTCATTAATACCTTCTTTTTTTTTCTTTGTATATGTTTTATCATTTTAAATAGGAAAAAGACTACAGTTTGACATGATTTCTTTCTTTTCTTTGATCAATCCTTTCACCCCTTTTCTTTTGAACCAAAAGTAGCATAAGGATTTCATTGAAATAAATGAAAATAGATAGATAGATTAGAAAAAGTTATTTATTTTAATTTTTTTTTATTAGTATAGCTGGTGAGTGAATTGGATGAATGAAAAACATTTGAGAGGTAAGAAGAAGAAGAAGAAACAATGTTATTGTGAAAAAAAAAGATTGAAATATCCTCCTTTTACATATTTTTTTATTAAAAATATTGTATTATAATATATATATAGATACTTTTCGAACAATGAAAAAAAAAATGTATATTTTTCCTTTCTATTTTATCAAGTAATCCATAGCATCTCTTATTTTCTACTCTTTTTATTTTTTATTTTATTTTCATTCATTTTTCTTCTTAATTAAACATACCAAAAAAGAATAAAGTATGTAGGGACTATGTGTAGAACATTTTATTTGAAAATATAAATTATGAACATGCCTTTTTTTTGGTGAGGAATTGTGAACATGTCTATTCTTGATTTAATGAAGGAGTAGGCCCCAATCTTGCTTTACTAAGTGGGATGCATAAGCTTGGTTGCTAACTGAGAGTTTAGTGCTGATAGTGACGCAGATGTCGGAAAAATTAAGAAGGATGGGACGGTGCTACTTTTCGAAGAACAAGAAATTTGAGGAACATAAAGGATAGGACTCTCTAGAAAACCTCACTATTTAACAAAACAAGTTTCATGTTATGGAAGGGGGACACTCATGTTTTAATCGAGAGTTTTTTTCTTTACCAGAAAAACATGTTTTATCTTAGATGACTTTAGGTTTCTGCACATTCATATTCATCAAAGAGAGATGCCAATATGAATGAATGAAGTCTATTTCATCTAGCTATTATTCATGTGAAGAACTCCAAGTTCAGAAACAAAAATTGTAATTTATTTATCTAGCTAGAAGAATTCTTTAACTTTTCTATAGTTGTTGAAAAAAAAAAGTATATGTATAGTTAAGCTTTGAATACCTAGGTATATGATATAAGTAGCATATTCCACTTTAACTGTCGAAGCAACCCCATCATTTTATTTTTCTCGATCTAGGGTTAAAAAGGAGTAATTACTAGCCTATTTGAATCCGACAAGAAGTTGGAAGTTAGAATCCAATTGAAAGCCATGATAAACAATCGAAGAGCAAAGGATAGATAGAAAATCTTTAAAGTACTTTATGTAAAAGCCTTTACCACAATTCCTCAAAGCAATGCGTGCGCAGTTACTTTAATTTGAAGAAACTCTCCAATGTTAATCCGAATTCAAACCCATCAGAAATAGTAATTAATGAATATTGTCACGCTAAATAGTAGCTTTGATGATTCAGGATGCTAATTATAAGTCCTTTTTTTCTTCTTTAAGAAAAGAGCAATGTGTGTATGGGGTTCCGACAATTACTTAAAATTTGTCTAAACTCATGCTTCAACTTTGTTGAAGCCAAATTGATGCATGTATCTCTCACCTACTACTTCTACTACTACTACAACACTGCTTCACGATTTTGAAACTTTCGGTTGGTGTGTCTAAGGGTGCAAACGGATAACAAATCATTGTCTTGGTTGACCCTGGTTTCAGATTGTTCACCACTCACTCTAAAGTTGCTATGATTCAGATCCTCAACTCACTTACCCGATCATAACTCAGTGCATGCAGAAGCATGCAGTTTACTTTTTAGGTCAAATATTAATCACCAAAGGACATGAATTACCATTCTTTAATTAGAAAAGATGGTAAAGTTTTTTTTCTTTCTTTTTATATGCTTAGGTTTAAGAGAAGACTCTATCCCTGTTTATGTTATCAAAGCAACCATTATTCCTGTGTTATTTTTAACTCTCTTTTTTTCATAAATGAGAGAGAAATACTTACAGAAATCACATTAAAATTTTATAAATGTTTTTTATGTAAAAAATATTTACATTTCTTAATCCGTCTGTGTTGTCTTTTAAAATAAACAAATAAAAGAAATAAAGGCAATTAATTCATGTTTTTAGTGTAAATAGAATGCTGATAAATGCTGGAAACATTAGTTAAGAGATAAAAAATTTAATATTTTTACATGAAAAATATAATATTCAATGTTATTAATGCACCCCATCATTGTTTCTAATAAAAACCTTTTGTTTATGAATTTATTAATCAAAAAACAATGGGAAACTTGTCAATAATTTATATTTACTTAAAGTATTAGTAAAATATGTTTAATGTTTTTTAAATAGTACTATCTATTTAACAAAATTAAAATTGATGTATCTAAAATTTAACAGTTGACCTTGATCAAATTTTAGGTTATTTGACTTTGAGTATTTGCCTTATAGATTGAGGTTCGAGGTGTTATGGTGGTAAAAGTACTCTACAATAGAGTTGAGACATCATAAACAAAATGAATAGTTGTAAAAAAATTTACTTTAACATCATAAATAATGGTTCGTGCCAGAAATTTGGTACCTAAGTGACTTATTGACCTTAATCTTTATACTCTATGGATTTTACACATGAATTGGGCCTTAAGCCCAATATAAAAAAAAAGTATATTGTTTAATATGCATGTGCTTAATTTACTATATTCACCATACCAAGCAATCAGAATTTTTAACAAGGCTCACATTAATTAATTTAAAATTTTCAATCCCAGATCCACCAAGAGAATCTAGTTCATATTTTATCCCGTCTTAACCATGAATTTTATTTTTATTTTACTTCACCACCACGCAATAGGAATGATCTCTGAGGATAATTAAATTTTGATATCAATTTAATTTCTCATATAAATAAATTAATCACGTTGCTTCATTACTCACAGCATGAGAAACAGGTAAAATACTAAGATCCTTGAGCGAGAACTAAAAGTATAAATGTTTAGAGAAAACAAGATGTATTTTAAAGCATAAATATATTAGTAGCAAAATTTTCCGTATATTATAAATAAACAATTAAAATATCCATGAATATTTTTATTTTATACAAAATAAATAAAAGTTTAGGTTCCTATGATGTGTAAATTAAATATATGTTTATTTTCAAAACTCAGCATAGTTGTCAAGATGGCCGAGTTGGTCTAAGGCGCCAGTTTCAGGTACTGGTCCGAAAGGGCATGGGTTCGAATCCCATTCTTGACACATAATAGATATTTTTAAATTTATAATAAATATAATATTATATTAAACAAAAATATTTTTTAAGATAATATTAAAATAAAATCGGATTGAATAACTTGAAAGACTGTGATTTTGTTAAATTTTTTTTAGCTTTGTAGCATCCCCTATTTTGATTATGTTGACAGGGGTAATGAAGTTGAGGTGAGAGCTTAGTCAAAAGTAATGGCTAGGTAAGGTTTTGGCTCAAAATTCAAATTAAATTAGCATTTTGGTGTTCTTCTTTGTTATGTAAGCAACATGTGACTGGATTTTGGTGATCTTTATTTAAAATCAATTAAATTAATTAAGGTAAATCTTTTACATACCAAAATTTATTACTGAAATGGTTCAATTTAAAAGAGGACACATAAGAGTGTTGCTTAAAATTTGAAAATAGTCACAACTTACAACTACAAATAGAATACCACATTTTCTTACCTTCCGTTTTCCTTTCATATTTATATATATATATATATATATATATATATATATATACATATATATTTCTTTTAAAAAAAATATTAATAAAAATTTATATAAAAAGTACCCAAAATAATTATAAATAGTGTAAAAATATTACTTATGAAAATATTTCTATCCGTATTTTTTATATTAATAAAAAATAGTTAATATAAATAAATATTTAATTATTAAACGATTATAAAAAAAAATGTTAAGAACAAAATTATGTAAAAAATAACAAAAAAAAAATGTAAAATATTAATAATAAAATAATAACAAAATGTTTACAATTTTTTTTTTATTTTATTTAAACCCAAAGTTTTATTTAAGGCCAATTTGGGACACATTAATAATATAAAATAAAAAATATATTCTCATAATTTTTTATTTTTCTTTCTAAATTTACTTAATGATTAATTTATAAAACTCAACAGTTGAATAAATTTAATACATATATTTGTTTTAATTTCAATAAATTTGTAAATTATATTTAATCATCAATAAATTTTATTTTCATTTTAACCTTTATCAAAATTATTTCAGTTCTGATGTGTCACTTACTTAGATTCTTTAAATAATAAATTATTTATCTAAGTAAAACTGAATTTTTCAATATCTCCAATAAATTCGCAAATTTTTAATCCTCAGATCCTTAAAATAATTATTTCAGATTTGTACGTCAACTATTAAAAAATTTAAATGATAAATAGAATTATAAACCCCTGAACCATATCAAATTGTTTATTATCCGAGTGATTTAGTTTGAAGTAAATTTAAAAAAATCTAAATCAATCCAAACCCTAAAAAGTTAACTTCATCAAATTTCATTTTCGTCGACATCCTTTAAATTGCAAACTAATTTGATTAAATTGTTTTAAACTTCCTACTAAAGAATCATCAAATAAAATATCAAATTTCAACAAAAAAGAAAAGTCTCAGACTTCTCTTCTTGAAATATACTACATTTATAAAAACCTTTTAAATTATTTCGAATTTCCATTAGACTAACAAGTTACGCCTACTTAGAAACATTTAAATTATTTCATAACATAGATATAAGCTACCAAAAAGACTCAAGAATCTTAAAATCAATTTCAAATTAAGTTCCACATTCATGGTTAACACCATTCAAAGTCAAAATTCTTTAGCACAAATCTTAACGACAAGATATTTTTTCAATCATGAATCACTCATCAGCTTAACTCTTTGACGCCTGCTTTTCTTTTGCCTTCTGGATCTTCAATACCTTTTTCACAATTTTCTGCTCTTCGACAAGGAAAGCACGAATAATCCTATACCAAGATTAAATAGCCGTTAAATTTAACTTAAAAAAGAAAAATTCAAAATATTCATCTAATGATTTCTGAGCATTAACCTTTCTCTAACAGCACTTCCAGATAAAACACCTCCATAGGCCCGGTTTACTGTCCTGCGGTTCCTAGACAATCTAGACCTCTTGTATTCAGCAGGTCTCAAGTGTGGGATCTGCAGATTAAGTCAGGATCAGAAAATCATGTAACTATAAGGCATATTGCTCATCACTGCGTAGGATGAGTCCCGACAAATAACTTAATTAAACACATATGGTACATTAGGATAAATTGGTAGATTAAGAACTTATCAAATAAAGAAGTGTTTATTTACAGTTTAGTTGAATTTGACATTAAACAGTTACGAAAATGATTGGGAGAACTTTTGAGAAAGAAGTAATGTGCCCATAAGTTCAAACAATATTTTCGGTTTATTCCAATAAGCTCTTAGGATTAATGTGCTCAATAAAATTTTTTATTCAAACACATCCCATGCGTTTATCATGTAATGTTTTGTGTACAAATTGCTTTCACATGTTATCCTATAGAGTTTATTGGAATAAACTGGAAACAGGTTATCAACATATCATAAGATAAACCCTCCCAAACTCTTTTATAAGAGAATCTGTAAATAAGCTCCCGGAGGTTTCATATTAAATCGTTTAAATGATCTAATTCATAAGATTGATTGAGAAGCTAACTATAATAATAATCCAAAACGAGCTTATTTTATTAAGCTTCTCCATAAAGCTTATTGAAAAATAAAAACAGAACTTATGGAATGTCGTAAACCACTTTTAAAAGATCAAACTAGCTCTTTCAAACACCAAAGAAAGAAAGAACATATCATAAGATAAACCCTACCAAACTGTAAATAAGCTATACGAGTTCTAATTAAATCATTTAAAAGATAAGCTTCTCAATAAGCTTAATGAAAAATGTAAAAAAGAGAACTTGGGGGAATGTTGTAAACCACTTTTAAAAGCACAAACAAGCTCTCCCAAACACCCTCTTAGTCAAAAAAAGGAGGGTAAAACGGCACAAACAAATGAACATGAAAATATCAAATCGGCACATGATGGGTAGCAGGTTAGAACACAAGAACATCATCAGGGAAAAGAGATGAAATTTTAGATGGAAATTACAACCTGCAAGAAGTAATAGATAGCAGAGGGTTACTCCTACTATATAAGTGGGAAAAGCATTTATAACATGGCCCTTTTAACTCATTCATATATTCATGAGCTGAATTTCGTTATATAAGAATTACTGTTGCCATTGCCAACAAACACCAAAGCACAAGAGAATTACAGCATCCATGAATCCTCCTCACGAGACCAACAAACAACAACTCATTTCAATCGGATAACTCACAATAATCATAAAAAAAATGGATCAATCTCATTCCCACAACCAATCCCTCAATAGCCCATAACAAAATCAAACACATTGACACATACCCGTAACCAAAAAGACAATCTGATAAACAATTAAGCACCAACCAAATGGCAGGAAAAATAAATAACAGCCCTTAAAATTTTCCAAGGAAACTTTAACATGATTCAACATAAACAAATTCACGCACAACATATATTAGGGGGCATTCAGTAATTTTATATATACCTCACAACTCTCTATATATCATTTTCATTCTTGACAATGAATTACTGTTCCTTACTCTTCAAAGGGCATAAGCAAAAAGCAAAAATAGCACACACTACATACCCCTTGGATCCTCTTCCCAGTGACAGGGCACTTGGGTCCACTTGCCCTCTTCTTAGTGGTCTGGTAAACCAACTTCCCACCTGATGCATACCCATTTGTTAGAACACCAAAGAACAATAACAAAACCAAAATTTGACAACAAATTAAGGAACACAATTGAGATCAGAGCAGAACACAAATAGGATGAAAAAAAAACACACAAAAAGAAAAAAATAAAGAAGGACACGTACCAGGGGTCTTCACAACCCGGTGCTGGTTCGATTTGGTGGCATAGCTGTGGCGCTTGCGATAAGTGAGCCTCTGCACCATTTCTGTTGTTAATGGGGTGAAACCTAGAGGACACGAACTAGGGTATGAATGCGTGTGTGATGTTTTATAAATGGAGGCTTCTCTCCAAACCCTAAATCTAATTCATTACCCTTATTTTTGTTGGGTTGGGTCTCTTTTTAAATTAGCCCAGTCCAAATGCTTACTCGGTCCATATATTTAGTGAGCTTATAAGATTTTTAAAAGAAAATATACGGCCCAAGTGTAATTTACTTAGGCAATAAACAATTTTTTTTGTAGATTATTTCTGAGAAAATAGTTATGTTTTTAGAATTTTTATTTAAAATACATTAATTTTTTTAAAATATAAAATAAATACGAATTATATTAGAATATGATTAAATATGATCTTAAACATTTTAATGTCATCAATTTCATCCATTTTCCCAATCTATTTGTGTGATTTGTCTTAAGTAGAAATCAATAAATTGAATATTATTTTAATCGTATTCATAGTAAATATATAAATTTAAATTTTCTACAGATTATATAAAAGATAAGGATATAATTGAAAAAAAAAATCTTTAATTGCGAAATCAATTATGAATCAATTTTTTTTTTCAAAAAAGAAAAAAACACATAAAATCAAAACAATTTTTTCCAAATAAACAAAATTAATTTAATTATAAAAGACATATTTTGGCGACAATTCGATTTTTCATTGGAAGAAAGATTTAGTTTCAAATCAGACCCACAGTTTTTTTTTTTTTAATTCGTTTGTTTCCTTTATTTTAGTTTTTCTCAATTACTAAGAAGGAATTTTATGCAAAATGACTTTCATGATTGTTAAAATAGGCTCATAATTTATCATTTTAGTGTTTTTTTAATTATTAATTTATTTTTAAACTATAAAAATAAGTAAATCATATTTGGAGGTAAAATCTCTACTTTCAAACACGATTTCTATTTTACTATAAAAAAATACTAATACGAAAGTGAAATCGTCTTTTTGGTCACGATTTTAACATATGTAATTTTAATATTATTTTTTTAAAACCATGTTGCCAATTTCATTTTTAATAAGAAATTGAGAAAAAATAAAAAAAAATTAGAATAATTATTTAAAAAATAGATAAAATTTAATGGATTTACTACTTGTTTCCTTAAATTAATTAAAGTATGTAGAGGATAAAACATAATAATATTGTTGAAAATAGATAAATCACGGAAGAATAAGATTCTTGGATTAAAGTTGAGTTTAACTCATCATTTTTTTTTTCATATTTTGATTAGTGTTTTAAAAATATTTTTTGAACTTATGTCTCTATAAGTTTTATATTGCTAATTAAAATCAATAGCTCACCTTTTAAAAGATAAAATTATGTGAAAACATTAAGTTTTAAAATAAATAATAAATTGAATTAGGTGATTGACCCTAATTTTAACTATATATCTTAGATACTACCAACACAATTTATAAAAATATATTTAGTAAGAATGAAAAATAATTTTATTCTCTTTTTATTGTGATAAAAGCTTTGTTGTCTTAGTTTAATAAAAAAATGAATGTGGGTGCATAACATGATATGTTAATTATTATAAAACTTTCAAAAGAAGGTTAGATGCAAATTTTTTTTACTACTTTACTAATGGCATTCTAAATGTGAAGTATGTAGAGATATTTTGCAATAAAGTATTAACTAGGAAAGAGTAAAAATGATGGTTCTACATGTATCCTTCGATCTACAAAATTGATCTTGTTTAGTTTACTACGACACCATGCTAGTTGATCCGTCGTTATCCTTGACATGTTCAACACTCTCAAAACCAATTTCATGTCCACTTGAGAGAAAAAGAAAAGCACTTGATCTGCCCCATCTTCATGATGCCTTTTGAACTTCTTCAGTATGCAGCTTTCACTCCTTAAAAGCTCTCTCAATCTCTTTTCCTTCTGCAAAATTCAAACACAAACAATCAACACAATAAGCAACACTCAACACAACAAACACTTTTTTCAAAGAAAGTCGATTACATTTGACATTAAGAAAGTGACTATTGAAGCTTTAGTTACCTTTTGAAGATCTGTTCGAATCTCAACCAAAAGCTCTGAATTTGAAGGGTCTTGGAGCTCTACTTGATTTTCTCTTAGACCTTTGAGAGCCAAGCTAGATGCATCTTTATCAGCTCTTATAAAACGCCAAATTGTTCTGATGGATTCTTCCAAAATCTCCACTAGCATGTCACTTGTGATTGCGTCTTTATCTGCCTCTCTTTTACTGAATTTCCTTTTATCCTTGGCGTTGTCTTCTGCATCCAATTAAGATTCTATTACCATGAGGAACTTTTTTGTCTCATGTATGAAACTTTATATGGTCCCCCACATAAGAAAGTGGGCATGAAAAAAGGTAATCACCAAATTATATTTTGAATGAAGACACTAATCAAATTCATATTCTAATTAAAAAGTTTTCACCTCTTATTACTGGAACTTGAAGAAGATTGCGCATTGCACAACGATTCCTGGCATAGTTTTCAACCCGTGGACCTTGGAGGAAGGGTTCATTCTCTATAAACCTTTGGAGAAGCACTTGGAATTGTTGAAACTCCCCTGCTACTTCATTGAATCTTAGTAACCCGTATTCGTCAGATTCCCATAGCTTCAAGGCCTTCTCATATTCCCACTGAAGGAATTCCCAAGAAAGGCACAATTGCCCCACATAAACCATTTCCAAGTCACTATATAATTCTCTTATGAACTTCTTCATTGGGTCAGCTTCTGTTTGTTTTCGCCTAGAAAGGCGAAAGCCGCGTGGAAGAATGTTTGTGAATGCTGGTGAAGGGTTCTTACGGGTTGAAAATGATTGGAGTGGGTCCTTTGACTGCAAAACACCTACAATTTCCAAGAAACTTAAGGAATGTGCTGTGCCTATGATTGGAATCTTCACTATTAAGCATAATGCAAAGGGTCATGAAGATTATGTAAGTATAACATAACTTTCCTAGAGAATACCTTTCCTAACTTGTCTTGCTTAGTAAGAGTTCTTTACAGAAAGAGATAAGAAACAAAAGGCCACAGAAACATTGGGTGGAACATTACAATCAGTGCTAGATCATTGTAGGGACTGGTTTCTTTTGGAAAGTAGGAAGAAGTTAGCCACAATAAGAAAATGTCCAATTGTTAGAAAGAAAAATAGGAATTGCATATTTAATGTTTACGAATCTTTTAGATATGATCATTTAGTTAAATGTAAAGAAGGAGGGTAGCTTTACGCGAGTATGAAATTGTTAAACACTTATTAGAGCTATAAAACAAGGAAGAGTCTTAACACTCATATGGCTCTCTTTTTGGGGAAAGTGTAAACTTTTAGGATCATGGCTGGTGGATATTCTGCTATAGAATTAATAGGTGCAAAGCAGACCAAAAGCATGTGACAAAAAATTGACCATTTCCTTAACACCTACCCCCAATCCAACATTTCTTCCTTGTAATAACAAAATAAAGAAAAATGAAGTTCAAGAATATGTGAAAACTATATTTTAAGGTGAGGATTCCCTACCATAAAGAAAATCAACCAGAAAAAGAAAAAAAAAAAGTAAGGCTCAGGCGTGTAATTATTCACTCAACTGCTATGTATTTGGGTAATTCATGCTTTCCTGTTGCCCAGGTAACCAGATTGAGTGGGTCCTTACGTCTACTTTTAATGATTTAGATGAGGTTTGTCTTGATGATCATCTAAAATTAAATGAAATTGATCATCCATTAAGCACACTAACTTTGGAAAAATAAGTAAAGAGCAATTTTAAAAATAGGAAAAATTGCAGCAGAAAAGAAAATCAAAGATGAGTTATTGATAGAAAAAATACTGACCTATAGCATACATCTTTTGGTAATTCAAGATATCGAATTTTCGCATTCGTTCTCTATAACTCCTGTAGAATTTTGGAAGCTCATTTGTGGTGCTACCATGCTGTAATTTTTCATCAATTTTCCATGGTTTTAAGTCTTCCATTATCCTTGGAGACTCAGAATCCTCAAGGATGGTAGGTAGGCCAGTGGCTCTAACCTTCTTCAATTCCATCTTCAACTGTTCTATCAAATCTTGATGTTCCCACAGTGTGTCAAACCGGTTGGAATCCTCAAGATCAATAGTTGTTAAAGTTTGTGAATTAGACTTCATAGATTGTTCAGGCTTGGAATTGATGCTATTGTCATTTTCAAAACTTTTTCCTGAAGACTTCTCCAGCCTACATTCTTCTTCCAATTTTCCAAGCTCATCCATTATATCTTCATCCTCTTCAGTAAAATCATCAGGCTCATATCCAACATCCAAATTCTCATATCTTTTCTCATCCCCAAAGTCCAAATTCTCTTCTGATAGAACTGTATTTTCTTCTGCATTGCTTCCCAATGTCTCAAACTCCAAAGAGTTTCCAAAATCTGTGTCTGACAAAAACCCCTCCCCCAAAAAACTGATAATAGAATCTGAGTCGGAACTTGAACAAATAAAATCATCTTCAGATAGGAAATTGCGAAGAATTGGCTCGACAGGTGGTTCTATTGACTCCTGACCTTTGAGGTTCTTTTCTGTGAAATTGTCAAGATTTTCTTCACAAACCCCTTCTTCACAATTTTCTGGCATAATTTTCCTCCTTGACAAGAACCCAAAATCATTGCTTACTTGATTTTCCAATTTCAAAGCATCGCTTGAATGAATAAAACATTCTTCGACAGTGAAATTTCCAGCCTGAGGTTCATCCAAGAAGTGACTGAAACTCTTGCCTGACATGAACTCATACTTCTTGGTGGTGCTGGCAGAAACAGAATCACCCCCCTTTACAAAATCACTACTTTCACCATATCCTCCTCTGAATTCTTCGTTATAATTGCAATTCCACTTTTGATATTCAAATTTGAAAACCAACTTTGTCGTTTCCTCTTCTTCAGGCACAAAATTCTCACTATCACGAGCTGTTTCAGAACAACACTTTTCCATGGACTTTGCTCCTCCCTGACAGCCATTGGAATCTTTTTCATCACTTTCATGTGAGAGAGTATCAGCCAGAGACCCAAAACCTTCAGACTCAGAATGAATTGACTCAGCTTGCTCATTGTCACATGAAAACTGAGAAGAACAAAGCGGTTTCATTGCTTTAGAAGAAATAGAATAATAGAATCTGAAACCAAAATAAAAAGAGAGAGAAAAAAAAAGAGTGAGATTAAATAAAATGGCTAAAGGGTATCATTCATTAAACTCTTGGTAGAATTCACATTCTAAAATTGAAAATTCAATACCTAATGAAGACTCTGTTGAATGCCCAAAACAGAGTACTCAAAAGCCTAGAGAGAAAAATCCAAAAATACTTTGTAGAGGGATCCATTTCCGGTGAAGAAACCCTTTCAGAGAACCCATGCTCACTGAAAGGGAAGTGGGGTTTTCACGCAAATCTCATTGAAGGAGTGAATTCATTCCACAAGCGTGTTCATTCCTTTTGAAGCAAAACAGAGGAAATGAAATCAGGAGAGGTCATGCAACTCTGATTTTAACTTTGAAAATTTACACAGGAATGAGACTTTACACCCGCAGGGATAAAGATGTACGTGCAAACTCTGGGAGATGTTTTTCACATGCGAATCCAATTCAGCAGAGGGTGAAGTGTTACCTAATCGGTGATATTCAGAAGAGAAAAAAAGATGTGGGGAGAAAAGAACATGTCAGCGACTATTGTTTGAGCTAATCTTTCGGTTGCTTAGAATCATGGGATTCTGGCTCTGTGTACCGTTGTTACCTAGATTCTGGGTTTGTTGTGAATTCTCGTCTTTTATATGATTTGGTTCAGAAGAGAGAATTCAAAGGTTGGGCTAAATTGAAAGTTTACGCCTCATTCCAGTGCAGTTTCCTAAATGGAAAAAAAATAATATATTTTTATTATATTGCACTTTCCTATGTTAATACATATGTTTTAGGTAGTACTATAATGTTAATGTATGTGTTTAAGGTAAGTTTTTATTTTGATTTCTGAAAACAAAAATTATATCTTTCTAAATTTAAAATTATTGTTTTGTTTGTATAAAATAAGCAATCACTCTGATTTATATACCATCTTTAAAAAAGAAAAAAAAATCAATATTTTAATTCTTAATGTTTATTTAAGTTAAATAAAAAATTTCAATTAATAGATATTTTAACACATAATAATTTGACATAATTAATTAGCTTGTATTATTAAAAAAAATAATGAAAATATATTAAAAAATAATTTTGAGCGTAAACAAAATTAAAATGATATCTGCTCAGAGGATAAAATATATTTAATACGCAAGAGAATGTATGAATTTAATTATTACTATTTTAATTTATATGGATAGTGTTTGTACAAATATTTAATAAAAATAATTAGTAAATATAACGAATAATTATATACTTAGGGTAAATAAAACAAAAAAAATTATCAAATCATGTTGAAAAGAAACTGCAACACTAAACGTGATTGAATGATAGGGTGAGAATTTTAATTAAATTCAATTGCTATTAAATGTCATTGAATATGTTTTTACTTCTTATATCTTGAGTGTTACGTTTGTGAATACAAAATGGTTTTCAACATTTATAAGGTATCCATAATTCTAATTCTAACCACTCTTATTGTCTGTGTGAAATTGAATAATTGGAAGAAAATTCAACAAAGCGTGGCTAAGGGAAAACGACCATATTGTCGACATTGCTTTATAAAATTGCACACTTTCTCACTTCTTAATGTATAATATTTTTTTTGTTATTCTTTTAAAAATAAATTGTTAAATTTGCTTGCTTGAAACTGTGAAGATCATTTTTTGGTTCAGGATCTCAGTCATTATTGATGTTAATTAATTAGAAAGTACTAAATATTTTTTATTATTCTTTAATCTATTAAACAAGGGTTTGACTAATTTAGCAACTATTTTTAGTTTTTTTATTATTTTGATTTAACCAGTTTAATATTCGAGTATTGATTTCAAATTTTATAAATAGAATCACTAAGTGGAATTTATTTTCTTCCTTCTGATTGTGACTGTGATTTAATTATTTCTTCATTCAAAACAGTGATAAATTAAATTTTAAACTTTTCAACATAATCAAAATGTGAGTTTAAATTAAAGTTAACCATAGTTTTCATATTGAGACATGAAAATGATAGATGAAATTGAATCTGGTTGTAAAACAGGAGACACATAAATGAATGCAGTTGCCATGAACCCCACGAACATAGAAATCATATCAATAGTGAAAATAAACCTTTTATTTTTTCTTCGTCATTTTCTTAAACTTTTATGAGGGAAGAGAAATAATGAAATGAATGTAAAAAAATAATTAAGAAAATTTGGAGTTATATTGCATGATTAAAAAGGATTAACTATTATTTAATTCTGATAACATTAATATATTATATATATATATATATATTTATTAATGTAGACAAATTTAGAAACATAAATATGTATATTAAATTTGAGATCTTCCACCTTGAATCTCATCAAATCCACCATACTGTGCAATGTATCTTATTCATGTGTTATAAAATATATTATAATTTTTTACATCAAAACAAATTGAACTAATCTTTTTTTAATTGATTATTTAGATAAAAGATTTTTATACTTCTTATAATGTTAAAAAAATAATATTTAAGCTTTTCAATGACCATTACACTAATATAATATAGTATAGTATGATATCATATAATATAGCATAGCATAATATAATATCTATGAAATATCTTAATGTTATTTGTAACTATATTTGAGAGTTTAGAAGATAAACTAACAAGCGTTGTTAGTTTTTGAACAAAAAAATGTTTTATCTTACTAGTTTCTTACGACATTTCTATGTTTAATTGAGAAGAAACCAAGTAAGGAAAAAAAATAGAAGAATTTAAAACTTATACTGAATAATGAACAAAAAGTAAAAAAATAACCTTCTCTTAGAAATTTTTTTATTGGTTCAGTTTTTCTCTGGATAAATTTTGTTTTTCTTTCTTCTCTGTCTCTGTTTCAGCACTTTGGAATTTTGTTTGAAGGCTGCATGTGTAGAACCCAGACGAAGATTCGAAACAAATGAAAACAAAAACATAAAAAAGGTACTTTTGAGTCATGCAAACTGTAAAATAGCGACCGAAGAGCCAAGGAGGCCAAAAATAACATGGGTGTCGAAAAATGTTGCCTTCGGGATAGCATAGCATAATTGGTCCAATGGAATTAGGATAAATCAATATATATCACAATTAAATAATCCCACTATTATTTTAATTTTATTTTTAAATTTCATTATATTTTTATATTCCATGTATTATAATTATATAATTTTTGTGATTTTATGTTTCAAATGTGTCCATTCTTCTAATTTTGTATCATTTGCATTATCTGTTTTTTTTTTTTTAATTTAATAATTTATTAATGCCATACTTGATAATAACACGTTAATTGATATGAGATATAGAAATAGGTTAAAAAATTTTAAATGAGAACAAATTACTTATGAGATTATATATTTGGATATGAGATTTTATATTCATGGAGATTTTAGTCTAAATAATTTAATTATTTTGACGACTTTCTTTTGGCCATTCTTAATGTTTTCCGTGTTTTCAAAAACACGTTTTTCACTACTTAATATACTAACTCGTTCTTCTCTGGCTTTAAGATAAAAAGGATTATAGACGTTTATAACTTTGATTTAGATATTAGAATATCATTCTTAGCTTATTCCAAAAGTAGGAAAAAAATATCTTATCTTGAATAAAATGTGAAATATTGGAACTTATCTTGCTGGCTCAAATATAATAATTAAGAAATTTACATTTATGTTAATTTTTTTTTGTAAAATACAAGATTTGAAGGAAATTATCAAGAGTTGCTCTAACTATGCCGCAGTTGAAATTTCATATAAAGTAAAACCACGTTTCTTTATTCTGTGAATGAAGTAATTATATGATTGTTCCACAACCTTGGAAAAATACCCAGGAATAATATTAGTGTTACACACACGGTTCCTCTTCAAACCGTGTTTCGTGCGTGACTTTGGTTTCACGCATACAATCTTTATTCCACCAAAGAGATAACAACATTGGTCGGTTCAAACCCAATAATAATACAACTTATCTACACAAAATCTTCAACAAAAGTCCCAATTTTCTTTTCTTCCTCGTAACATAATCAATCTAGGTCAACTTTTCACATCTTACTGGACTTATTATTATTATTATTATTATTATTATTATTATTATTATTATTATTTAAAAACAGAGCATGAGAACGCCGAAAACCTGTGCAAAAGAAGAAGAAAAGACAAAGAAGCTGACGACAGAGGAGACAGGGTCGCGGATTTTGGCGAAAGTGCGTAAGTGGAAATTAATAATATTGTTTTTCATACATAGTGGAAATTAATAATAATTTTTTGCGGAATATGGAAATTAATAATATTTTTTTTTGCTGAATATGGAAATTAATAATATGAATCAACGTCGTTCTTTCTAGATGATTTTTTTTTCGAGAAATTTTATGTGGTTGGTGTGGTCATTTATAACCTTCTTTCTTCTGTAAGGTAAAAAAATTAGAGAAAAAAAAACATTTTTGAAAGATAAAAAAAGCATATTTAAATTAAAATTTTCAGAAAAAAAACACCTATACCTGGATTTTAGTAACTTAAAAAAATGCCCCTAATCAAACCAAAGTTGGTTTGACTCATCTAAACCATTTAATGTTATTTACTCCACCGAACTTTCTAGTAATCTACTAGCTATCTTAATAGATATTGATACTATATTTAATTAAATATAAAATATATTAATTTATTAAGATGTCGCTTACTAAAGTAATCAAAACTATAGAATAAATAATTGATTTACATAATCATTATCATTTTATTAAAAATCTTTAAAAATTTATTCCATTCTTACGTAATCTTTTAAATTTTGCATAAACGTAAAAAATATTTTTAATAATTGAACATGAATAATATTTTGAATTAGGTAAGAAGTACAATTTGGATCATCTCAATTCAAAATGTTACGTTAAATGTTTATAGAAATCAGTATTAAGGTCAAGATATATTAAATACACTCTGTGAGTAGCATTTGGTAGTTCTTGTTTGAAATAAAGTAATTTTCTTGTTACACTAAAAAGGGATAGTATTATTTCTAAGAGACACCAACTCATCTCATATTTTAGTAAATATACTATTATTTTATTATAGTAGGTAAACATTTATTAAATTTTATTATTTTGGTAAAATTATTAATGAATTGAGCTTTTTTTAGGTATTTATCTTATTCGCAACGCCACAATTCGTTCAAACATTTATTAAATCTCAATTAGTGTAAAATGTACTTCACTAAATGAAATGTTAAAGTCTGCAAAGTCTTATCTTACACATATTTAAAAAAGTATAATAATTATATTTTCCATTAGATTTCATGAAACCATGTTTGTTAATAAATTATAATATTTAAGGAATAATTTAATGTTAATTTTTTTTATAAATAATTTAATATTAAGTTATAAAGTCTAAATACTAATTTATGATCAAGTTAAATTGTGACATGGAATGTAATTGTCACATTTAAGAACTCAAATGATAATTTATCCTTAAATGTCTCAATCAAATTGATTAAGGTTTAATTCTTATATATAATAATTGTTTTTAGATAAACTATATAGTATCTATTCACAATTAAAAAAATAGTCTACATAACTTATCAAAGATAACATTGATATATATTAAAAAAAAAATGACCAGAATCTCTCTTGACAAGATAATGATACAAATAGAGAAAATAATGTAGTTGGGTCAAAGCTTTTAAAAATGGAAAATAACAAGCCCTATGGTCTGGGCCCTGAGGCCCAAAAGAACAAAACCCTTATGACATCGAAATATGGCTAAAGAAAGATTGATGCTTTGACGAGGAAAATAAAACATAAAAAAAAAATAAAAAAATAAAGAGTCTCTTTACACATGTTCATGTGAGAACACATATTAGTTCCGAACAATTAATATGATTTAATCATTAAGGATTGTTGTATTTAATATTCAATTAATCATTGATGGGTTTCTTGGTAAAGAGATAATATGAATTATATTTGCAAAACTCTTTGTGATAACTCATTATCTCTTTTATAAAGATTGAATTAGGCAAGTAATTAACTCATGAGTATTCTCTGAATATTGTGTAATGTCTATATAACACATGATTATTAAATTTTATTTTAGGATAAATTTTATATCCTATATGATAGATTACATTGTGTTGTATGCAAATATTCTATCACATTACCTAATTTAAAATTCAATCTAGTAATTTATTATAAAAGGGGTATGATAGTTATATTAACCACTAACACTTGAAGAAAATTGACAAAAAAATAATAAAATAATTAGATTACATAATTTAATTTACACTTTCATTTATAACTTACTATCAATCATATCAAACTAATATTATTGGAATAGAAGATGTTACCTTTTTCATTTAATATAGAGAAGTAGCACAATTTAGATGGAATGGTAGGTGTTGTGTCTGGTGGATGATGGGTTGCTGGGGAACACAGCTTCTGCATCATTATATTCACCTCCTGCTAAATATACCATTCTTCTGCTTTTGGGAATTCACCACCAACTTCGTATATTCACATCCAAATTCGATGATAAAGAAAATAAGTTAATCCTATCAAGATTATCTTGTTAACCACACTTTGGGTGTGATGGATAGATAGTAAGAAATTAACATTTCCATTGTTTGTTTATAATGAGGTGAACTTAACCATATAAAGGTGTAAACATTCTTAATAAAACTTATGAGGGGCAAAGAAGCATCACCACTATCATAGATAGATATGTATGAATGCAAGTGTAGGAAAAGATGAAAGGAAAAAATTATGATTTATGGCGTATATAATATATATTCTCGATCAATGCTAAGGTTCACCATCAATCTGGTGGATGCAAATTTAAATGCCAGACAAAGTAAAAGATAGGTTCAACTTGGAATAAATGTTTAGGTAGGAACCGATGAACATGAATCGTGAAAGAGGGTAGAACATGAAGTAATTATTTTTAGATATCAAGTTCTATATGATAAAATAGAATAATGAAAAACTAATGAGAGACATATTTTATGTCTAATTTACAAAGAAATGTACTTTCTTGTTAATTCTAAATCTTTGGGATGGGTTTTTCAATCGCAGTAGCAACATACTGAGTTTTGAATAGGTAAAATTAAGAAAAGAAAAGGTTGATGACTGTTAAACGTTGACCAGCTTGGTGGTAAAGGGCACAACTTGCTTAGCCCTAACCATAATATTATTGGTGTTATATATTGTTGAGATTAGACACCTGCTTTAATAGCATGAATTTTAAGGTTGCCATCATAATCGGGAAAACATTCATGTTCATCATATTTAATATTTTGATAGCAATGGAATCAAATATCTCTTGCTAATTATTAAGTTGAAATGAAAATATTCAGATCAAGTTAAGTTTTGCTAGTTTTGTTAATTAACTTAAATATAAAAGAAGTCTATGTTAACAATATAATATATTGCACTAACATATATTTTTATCGATGAATAATTTGTTCATCCACTTTAATACAGTACGAAATTGATATATTATGCTATTATTAGAGATCCATATGTTTAGGTTATATTTGAAAAAAAAAAATAGTGAAAAAAATTAGTTAAAATTTGAAAACCTAAGTAAAAGTTGAAAACTAATTAATAGTTAAAGTAAAGTAGCTGTGACATATAAAATAACAAAAATAATTTTTTTATTAATAAAAATATATTTTGAAATATTTACAAATTATTTTTTTTAATTATTTTCATTTTTTATAATTTTATTTATATATTAATTCTATTCATTATAATCATTATATTTTTTATATTGTATATTGTATACTATTTATCTTATGTTATATCTTAAAATATTTTCAGTGTAGTTTAAATTACATGTATTTAAGTAGATGTGATAATTTTATTATGTTGATTGATAATATTGTCCAGAGTATTTTATTTGATCAGAATATTCTATTTCAACTCATTTCTCCAAATGCAAGTGTTGCACACATTCGTAGTTGTCTCATAAGCTCCAAAATTTTGAGTGAGACAATCAATGGTTTTGTAGATCTATCTATAACTAGGTTAGAGGTGAGAACATACCATACTTTGGGTAACAGTTAAAATTTAATATCGAATAAGCGAGTATAATTTCCATGTGCTTACTACATGTATGGAATATATTCCAATGCAACTACATGAACTTTGTTTATCTAATTCCTTAATGAACAAACTTATTCTGCATGACTCAAACAACTAAATTGGCCAAAACTCAGTACAATATTCTAATTCTTCACTAAACATAGATAACAATTGCTTCTTAGAAGACTAGGAGATAAGATTCAGTACTAATCCATTAACATTCAATTAGTGTACTTCTGATATGAGTAACAAAAATTCCCATTAATTGCCCTCCATTATTCCACTTTGGGGGGTGTCAAGTATTGAAAGAGGAGTTGTAGTCAAGAATTGAGGTTTTGCTCCAATGGCGCTTCAATACATTCACCATGTTTGAGAAAGAATTGATGTTTGTAACTGTTAGTGTTGGACATGGAGGTGGCTTTTCCATGTCAAACTTGTTGACAAAATCAACTTAGTGGAAATCTAGTTTCATCCCTATACACTGTGATCCACGAGAAATAAGTTCCTGTGTCTTTTAAGGAAATAAATTTATTTAACTTGTTAGCAAACAAAGATTTATCAGTACTCATTATCAGTACCCAGTTTTTGCTTAACTTTTTAACAAGCAAAGATTTTTCACACTATGGCTCTCAAGGCTTGCTTTAGTCCAAATAACTCCTTGACTAATTTGCAAACACTATGTGCTCTCTGAAGCTCAAATTATTTAGGTTGAGACATGAATACTGTTTCATCGAGATACAGTTTCCGAAGACATTATTGATGCTTAATTAATTGTTCGTATGTACCGATTAAACTGAGTTGCAATGCTTTCCTATCTGACGGATACTGATTTGACAATTGGCTAAAGGTTTCACCAAATCAATGTCCATATCTAGTTTGAACATTCTTTTGCAGTGAACCTTCCCCTTATACTTGTTCTTAAGAACCCATTTTGGGTTGACCACACTGTACTAGTTGTCAAAATGGACTAGGTTCTGGGTGTAATTTCGTTTCAAGTCTTTAAGTTCTTCTTCCATTGCCTTATACCACTGTGGCTTTATAATGCATTTTTTTATTGTGTAGGGATTTTTTCATCATTAAAATGGGTTAAACCCACAATTGGATATTTGAGCATGAAGATCACACTCTTTCTTTGAGTGGTCATTTATGATATTGTTGTAAATTTCTGTTGTGTTCCCATTGTTGTCTTCACTACTTGCTGGTTCAGTATTGAATCAATGGTGGTGAGTACTACTAGCTCATGACTATAGCACTAATGGTGTGATCAACAATTTAGTAATAATTTATTTGTATTGGAGTGTTAGTTGGGGTTGGTTCAAACTTATAGTAGTAGTACTCAGTCTTGTAAGAGCCAAGCTTTGTTTCAAACATTTGCCTTCTAAATATTCTCGTGTTGGACTCTGTCTATATTGCTTGCTGTACAGGACTATATTTCATTAGACAGAAAGAAAAGATACAGTTTTTAATTTTTTTGTAAGTTGTAAATAAGACCTATATAAATCTTTTGAGGTTGATGATGATAAAGGTGAAGGTTACCACGAAAGGCCATATGGATACCACCAATAGGAAATGGGAGAAGGTGCATTTTGTTGTATGACATGCATCACAAAAAATGATCTTTAGCCTTGTTACAATCTTTTAGTGTCAGGTAAAAAAAATATTGTCTCGAACACCAAATTTAAATAACCTACTCATTTCAGAAACAATTAAAGTAAAGCATTATGTAAAGTCAGATTCACTTGGATTGATAAATATTTGTTTCTTTAATATAAAAATAAAATTGAAGGAAAGTGGGCTTAAAATAGACATAAATTAATAGAAGAGTGTGATGAAAACAATGAGAAAAAATAGAGATAATAGAAATTCAATTATCAAATAGGGGTGTAAGAGGGTTATGATTGACCTAAGATTAGATATTACTGTAATTCTAATATTGGTGTGGATTGGCAGGAATAATTATGAGCAGCAATCTAAACTTTTTATTAATTAATCTCAGGTTGAATAGTAGTAATTGGTACTAATGTATGACTTATTTCTTAATCACTCCCAGCTTTAACCCTTCAATTAATGTTGCCCTCAGTGAAGGAACCATGCCTGAAAATAATTTTTAATACCACTGATTCTTCAATCCCTGTCATGAAACATCCCACCAACGGATTTCGTGTTCGATGCAATGCATTGCATTGCAACACACTGATTTTATTTTATGCATTTATTTTAAATCCCCGGGAAAAATAAATTGTAACCCTAAAATGAAACTACATAAATATATATATACGTGCTCAAATATTAAAACATGAAAACTAACTGCTGCAGCTTGTTTTGTTCCAACTTGCAGTGAGGGATTCTAGAAAGTTAGACACTTGGAGGTTTTCTGACCCCTCACAATGCCCTTACCTGTAGCACATTCTAAGGAAGTGGGCCTTAGTATGGGTGCCAACTCTCCCAAATGTCATTTATGGAATTTATTATGAACATGTTTTCAAAGTAAAAACAGTATGAGGTGGCTTTGTTTTCCATCACTGATCTTCACCCATACTGTTTGCACTCCACATCCATGCATCATGCCCTTACAGTACCGTATGCAAGATGATGAAGTCAATCTATTGTTTGGCCATGCATGCACAGATCTTGACCCTTTCAAGTTTCAGAAGGCTTAATTGATCATAAATTTATGAGGATTATTTCAGTATTCTTAATTTCAACCTTAATATATTTGTTTGGTATTGGTACTATAATTAGTTTGTATCAGTATTGTACCAAGCTACCCAATAGCTAGCAGATTAATCAACATAAACACTGGTAATTCAGAAGAAAAAAAAAAATCTACCGTAGTAAAGCTTTACAGTTGTTATATAGTATATATATACTGTAATAATAAATGAACTTGCAGGCTTTGAAATGAATTTGCCCTCGGATAAACTTCTCAACATATTTTGGAGTAACAAGTTTAAATCTGCATTTTTTGAAAAATGGATCCGCATTTGTCTATTCTCAATAACTTATGTGTCTTCCCTGTTTGAAGTGACATTTTCAAAATATGTTAGTTGTGAATCATTCTGCAAACACGAAGTAACAGTGGGTGTTGATTACCATTTTGTATTTTATAATCAATTCACGTCAGAGCTATTAGCTGTAATTAGTGATGAAAATAAATAACTCAGATAATCTGACATAGATTTATGCTTTAACTTACATTAGGTATGGTTAAACTAGAGATTTTTCTATTAAATAAAATAAGTCCACTCTTATAAAAATCTATTTTAATTAAAATTATTAAAAATTATTAAGAAGTAAAACTTATAAACTAATAAAAATAAATTTATGCCCTGTTAAAAATCTTGTTATACTTTATAACAATATATTTCTATGCCCTGTTAAAAATAGATTTTTAAATAAATTATTATAAAAGTCGTATAGATAAGTTATCCTTGACTTTTATAGTATTTAACTAACTTCTTTTCATCCTCATTCATGTCTTAATTTTCACATTTTCTAATTTATTTTAAATAGAATTTTATTCATCTAACTTTTTCTCTATTACCATATTTAAAGATATGTTACATCGATCTGAAATAAATATTTGAATAAATTACATGAAATTTATTTTTAAAAAGAAAGGTTAAAATGTAAGAAACCAAGACTATGATAAGTAACAAACAAGATTTTGCTTTAAATTTTTAAATAAATACAAACTATTTAAATAAAGCTTTATTTTATCGAACCTATGTTAACCCTAATTTTAGTATTATTTGTTTTCACCTTTGACACGATTTTATGAGTTGTGAACATGTTTAAAGACATGCATTAAATTTCTCAAACAAGATAATAAACGTACAACTTAACCTATACAAACAACATATAAAGTACTGGTTAACTTCCCTAACATAAAATCACTTTGTACAAGTCAGTTTTCTACTTAAGAAAAGAGATAATATATAGATATATATAGTTGGTTATGGTCTGTGTCGAAAATATGATAGTATAATTGGAATATAAATGCAATTCATTAATTTAGAGATAAGTTAGTAAAAGAAGAAAGGGGTGGTTCATTGAGATGAGGAGCAGGCGAAGAAGACATAAATGGAGATAGCTTATTAGGCTTTGCAAAAGTCAGCTTTATCTCATATTAACATTTAATGTCTGCTGGGGTTTATAGACTTTTAAAGCTGAGATAATTGAGCTTTCCCAGTGCAGCTACATTGAATGCCACGCGGTTTTGAGAGGTACACCACATAGAGGTATTGCCCCCAGCTATGAGGTGAATAATTTGGCCTTACTCCTTCAGTTAATGCTCTTGCTGTCAACTTTTGACTTGGCTTCCTCGTTTACTAGTTTAAGTCAGCTTCTCACACACCCCCACCATACCTTTACCCCCCCTCTCATTTTAGCTATAAATGTGCATCAACCAAAGGTTAGGCTTGGACACATGCTTTAGATCCTATCAAGTAAAGAGGGTTAGAGAAATAAAAGAGAAGAAGATATTACCACCACACACATAGAGAGAGAGAAAGGAAAACGACCTATTTTGCTTTAGAGCTGAAGAGGCTATAGACAATTAGAAGGACAAGTATAAAGGCGGTGAAATAAAAGAGAAAGACAAGAAGGAGACATGGGAAGACCACCTTGTTGTGACAAAGAAGGGGTCAAGAAAGGGCCTTGGACTCCTGAAGAAGACATCATATTGGTGTCTTATATACAGGAAAATGGTCCTGGCAATTGGAGGGCAGTTCCTACCAAGACAGGTTAATTAGCCCTCCACTCAGTTTCATGATTTTGTGTATTGGTTGTTGTTTCTTAGTTCTGCTTTTTAGATTATCATTTAGATAAGTTTCTTATTGAAATAGAACTTTGATCTCAATATTTGTTTTAGTTAATTACTTAACTCAGATCTGAATTGATTTTTAGTTTTGGGGTTATTTTCAGGGTTGTCAAGATGCAGTAAGAGTTGTAGACTTAGATGGACGAATTACCTGAGGCCAGGAATCAAACGTGGTAACTTCACAGAACAAGAGGAGAAGATGATAATCCACCTTCAAGATCTTCTAGGAAACAGGTAAAAATCAATACTCCAAGTACCTACTTAGTTTGAGTATTGTGTTGGACACACTTTGTGTTCAATTTAACCAATTATGTTACTAAATCTTTAGCTTTTTTAAAAAAATTAAGACTTACTTTGAGTTTTAAAGATTTATTTATTTTTAACTGTTTTTGAGTATTTTTGATTTGGGAAGTTCTTTTGGATCCACATGCTTAACTTAACTGGAACACATTGGGTATGTTACAGATGGGCTGCAATAGCTTCATACCTTCCACAGAGGACAGATAATGACATAAAGAACTATTGGAACACTCATTTGAGAAAGAAGCTGAAGAAGTTGCAAACAGGTTGTGAAGGCAGCTTGGGAGAAGAGTTTTCAGCATCAAGACAAATTCCTAGAGGCCAGTGGGAAAGAAGGCTCCAAACTGATATCCAAATGGCAAAGAGAGCTCTCAGTGAAGCTCTTTCCCCAGAGAAACCATCTTGTTTGTCTGCTGCATCAAACTCAAACCCTTCAGATAGTAGCAGTTCCTTCTCTTCCACTAAACCAACTCAATCTTTGTGCTATGCTTCAAGTGCTGAGAACATAGCTCGCATGTTGAAGGGTTGGATGAAAAACCCACCAAAGTCCTCAAGAACTAACTCATCTATGACTCAGAACTCCTTCAACAACTTAGCTGCAGCAGGTGCTGATACTGCTTCAAGTGGAGCAAAGGGACCGAGCAGTGTTGAATTGTCTGAGAATTTTGAATCCCTGTTTGAGTTTGATCAGTCATTGGAGTCCTCAAACTCTGATCAGTTCTCTCAGTCAGTTTCTCCTGAGGCCACTGTTTTGCAAGATGAAAGCAAGCCTGATATTGTTGCAGAAATAATGCCCTTCTCTTTGCTTGAGAAATGGCTTCTTGATGAGGCTGCTTGCCAAGAGAAAGTTGGTTGTGGTGATGCCAAGTTTTTCTAAATTGGTTCATTTTGTGACATTTTGAAACTGGAGTTTTTTTTATTCCATATGTTATAGGAACAGCCTCATCAATCTCGCCTTCGCCATAGAAGAAGTTTTTCAAGCCTTTGGTGCTAGACGTGTATATTTTTACTGTTAACATCATCATCATCATCATTATTATTATTAAATATTATTATTATCATTATCATACTGTATTAGATGCCTTAGTTACAAAAACTTGCTATGTAAGGTCGATCTTGCGACGACATCTTGCTTTTTGAATTAACTGTTTTTAAGTAATTGTCTTAGTTATCATTGAGTGAATAATTATGCTAATTTTGTTAAATTTTTTATATTCAGTAGAGTATGTTAAAAATACCAAATAAATGTTATTGAAAAAGTTTTACTCGCTTGTCCAATCCATCATTTAATGTACGTACGATTTAGATTATCTGTAAAATTTGCTATCATTAATTTATTAAGATAATATGATCCTCTTCAATTCTATACACCACTTTTCTCTCTCCCCTATTAAAATTAATGAAGCAATTTGAAAACCCAATTCAAGTTTATTAAAATGGATTAAATTCGAAAACCTATTTTTTTATTAGATTATTTGAATTTTAATTTTTTAATATAATTTAAATTTGAATTAATTTAAATTCATATCCAATTAATTTAAATAAAATTGACATTAAAATCAAAGTTATAATATATGATAAATTAATCATATTAAAATTATAATTTAAACTTTTAAAATCTAAAAAATATACAATTAAAACCCATACAAAGTTTCTTTATGACTTTTTAGAT
Source organism: Macrotyloma uniflorum (assembly GCA_016859785.1). Classification (NCBI taxonomy): domain Eukaryota; kingdom Viridiplantae; phylum Streptophyta; class Magnoliopsida; order Fabales; family Fabaceae; genus Macrotyloma; species Macrotyloma uniflorum. The sequence goes on along the minus strand of BDMB01000008.1, from coordinate 2,646,701 downwards.
GACTAGATTTTTTTAAAAGATATTTATCGAGTTAGGTATCTGATAATAAATTTGATCAAATTTAATTTACATAAACTAAATTAATTTTTTTATTGAATCAAATTGAATTCAACAATTCTCAATTAAGTTTTTATTGGTTAGATAATAAATTTTTAATATTAAACATGATATTCAATCAAATTTAACTTAACAAAAATGATTAAATAATAATAATAATAATAATATAATTATTATTGTAATAGTTTTAAAACGTGGACAGTGAAGAAAAATGTAAAATAACATTTATAATTGAACATATGTTTTTTAATGTAGAGGATGAACACCGACATCCACCTATGTTAATTACACTAACTCATGAATATCATTTAAAATCTCAAAACATATAGTTGGTGCTATGCTATCTGTTTTTTATTTCCTGTGTCATTCAACACTTCATGGTTCATAGAATAGTTTTGGACTGTCACAGCAATTAGTGTTCATGTATGCTGTCAAATTTCATGTATCATATCTAGCCAGTTATTCACCTAGGTCAAAGGTTCAATTTTGTTTTTCTTAAATTATGTTAGTTGTAAATATAATTATGAAATAATTTTTACATTATAAATTGAATAATATATAAATAAAAAAGACACATAAATTTTTAATTTTAAAATTTTGAATAAAAAATTAAATTGTATTTTCTTATATATTATTTAAAAATTTATTAAGGTTAATCTCTCTTAGTTATTTATATATAAGGTAAGAATAAACTGTAAAACAAACAAAACAAGAAAAAGGGGAGAGAGGAAAACCTAAACAAAAGAAGGTTAGTCCAATGATTGAGTTATGTTGGTTCATCATAAGATTTGTTATTTCTGTGAGTAAAAAGTCATCTTTTTATCTCACAGATATAGAATGAAGGAAGGAAAACATCACAATATCCGTTTGGGTATAAATGTTTGGGGTTCTTTTCTTCCTTCTTCTTCCCTCTCCCACTCATTTTCTGTATAAAAGTTCATAGTCTTACACTGCTCATAAATGCTCATCAAGGAAAACTTTTCTTTTTCTCTGACCTTTGTTTATGAAAGTTATTTAAAATTCTATTGGGGCAGAGCATGCAACATCCCCACTGTAAAGGGATGGGAAGTAACCTTAAGCCTCTCATGAGTCCCATAATAATAGCAAACCAAAAACTGAAGCTGTTCAATTTCTTACTTTCAACTGAAATAATGGGACCATACTTTGCCCATAAATCAACCATTTATACCTAGCCTTTCGAACAATATGTTGACTAAAACTTTATAAAGAAAAAATGAGAGCAAGTATTAGCAATTTCATTTTTACATAATACCAAATAATAAAATGAAACTTGGTGTCTTTTTAATCAGATATCTATAGGTGTCATCATGGTTTGTTGTGTAAATTTCAAGCTTTTAACTCAACTAACTATGGAGTTATATATATGGTATCCTTAGCAACAACCAAAGTACAAGTATTATTGTATTTTATGATTGGCAAAGATGTTTTGAAACATAACAATGTATTTGCATGTTACTACAACCACCGACTCAAAAAATAAAGAGAAAAGAAGAACGAAATCTTGTGCATATTTGCAAGTTGAGAAGCTTAGGTATCTTCATAAAGAAGGAAACATGTGCATATGAAGCATTATGCATTTAGTATAACATGTGAATTCATATATTGCTTTGTCTAACAGCTTGCAATGTCATTCACGTATCTACATGAAAAAGATTTATATTGTATTGATATCAATAGAAAAATTGTTCCACATTTTCCCAACAAATTCAGAGATGGAGTAGCAAATTCAGGGCTATTGCTATTTTGCAAATCACAATTTAGACCCATGATGTTCAATGTTATGAATGACTGAAAGTGGCATGCAAAGAGAAAGATTTTCAATTTATTAGCTGTTGTTTCTCATTATAATAATAATTTTTCATTGAAATAAATAAACACATAATTTAAAATATATATATATATATATATTTATCTTATTTTTAAAATGAGATAATTATTTTTTTTAAATTATAAATAATTTGATTCATTAAAATATTTTATTTTTTAAATCGATAAATTTTAAATTTACGCTTTATCTTTATTAAAATTTAGGGTTTTAGAATTATTACAATTCAAATATTTTGAAACATAAAATTGATAAAGATTTATACCCCAATCATTCAAATAAAAAATGTTAATTTTTATCATTATTCTTACTTTGTAGCGGTTTAACTTTTATTTAATTATTATACTTAATAGAGAGAAATTTTAAAACTTCACTTATAGCAATTTATGTTTATAAATTTTAAGATTAAAATTCAAATTAATCCTTTATCTATTAAATTTTCATCACTAATAATATCATTTGACAAATATTAATTATAAAATATTCATATTTAATATTTATTATTATTAAAAGATATTAAATATAGAAAAATAATTTAAAATAACAAAATGTCACCATTTATTTATTTTAAACTCTAAAATAAAATAAAAAATTACTTCCAATTAATTATTTATTTTTAAGTTGAATTCGTATTATAATTTTTAATAAAGTCATAAAAACAAATTTTAATAATTTTGAAATATTTTTTTAAAAATTATATCATTATTTTTATTAATTTAGCAATTGAAATTATATCAAGGAGAAATTTGTATCCGCAAAATCTCAAGCTTAAAAGAAATTCACATATAATTAATTCCTTTTGCACCCTGTTTTTATTATAAATATTTTTATTCATTTGATTTTGCTATCATTAATATTTTACAGTTTATAATTTATGTGTAAAACATCATAAAATGCCAAGGCTTATATAAGAATATGTGCATACAGAGAGTTAAAGTACGAACATTATATATGGGAAGTGTCAATAAAGTAAACATCATAAAATGCCAAAGCATATAAGACAATAAAAATAAGAAAAGATAAGGATCATCCTAATGAAACTACAAAACATACATGATCCAGTAAAAATAGAATATGTATTAATCAATTTTAGAAAACAATAACCACATTGGAGTTGAAATCTTTACTCTATATATCTATTTATCTATCTATATCTGTATATATGTTACAGAAAATAGAAAAACATATGCAGATGCCAATAATATATATTATTACAAATGAAAAAGAAAGAAAGTCAATATTCTTGTTTTACCAAGAGTAAGATCTTAATGAAAGATTGTGCTCTAAAACCTGATGTGAAAGAAACGCAAGCTAATGTAACTATTCTTGCTACCAGATATTGCCATGGATATAGACCCCAAAAACGTTAACCATATTCTATTGCTTCCTCCAGCTTAACATGGCGAGGCTTGGTACTGGTTTCTTCATCAGACTTTAATGGTTCATGTATGGTTCACTTATATGGGATAGGTTAGCTGGTTGTTGTGACTGTAACTAAGTGAGAATCAATGTAGTTAAAAGCTTGGTTTGGTCAAAAATGGCGGTGAGAGAGTGGATGTATGTGTAACAGTACTGCTTGACTTTTCATCCCTCAAATCTAAAGCTTCCAAATTTAGCTTTTCTTTGTCTCTTTCCTTTTGTTTTGCACATTTACACTGACCCACGCTGCATTGCGGATGCATATCTCTTCTTCAATCTAAAATAAATTTCCTTCTAAATGATGGGTCACTAGAAAACTCATATTCACTAACTATATCACTTTCCCTTTCTCTTTTAAGAAACGAACTCCAAGGAGTTCAGCAAAAAAAGACTGATGCATCTTGGTTATGTTTCATATTTATTTAATTTTCCTTTTAAATACATTTTTTTTAACAAAATTTGATGTTTGCAGTGAAGAAATCATAAAATAAAAAGAAAGAAAAAAAATTGCGCACACCCCAAACTTTTCCACACTCCATTGACATCTATAAAATAATAACTTTTTTCTGACCTATGAAGTTACTCTGAATTGGATTGAATGAAAAAAACCAAGTTATTAAAAACTCAAATTTATAACAAAAATAGAAGGAGAAACAAGAGGGAGCATGAATAAGGAAACACATGATTTGTGAGGAGAAGAAATGCAATGTTGAAAGAAAAAGTGGTGCAGGGAAGATATTTTAAGTGAGAAAAATGGAACACGAAAAATACGAAGAAGAAATCTTAAGCAATAAACTGTATCTTCAAGTCTTAACCTTTTGCTATTATTTCATTCATTGTGTGGTTGCATTAAGTTATTCTATATTACTTTAGTTTAGTTTTTATTTTGGATTGATACTTGATATTGGGATTTTCTATTTTGGATCATAAGAGTGGACACTAAAATTTAGTTGAATCTTGTATGTCCATTATTATAAATTTTATGAATCCTTAACATGTGAAATAGATATTTCAGAGAATGGTGTAATCAAAATTTTGTGCTAAAAAGAGCTTATTTCCAAGTGTTGATGATGGATTATTGTTTCTGAGATGTGATATGTGAATGATTGAGAATATATTGATTGAATTTCTTTATGGGTCATTGGTTGGAATTTGTTAGTCAAGATGGATGCACATTTTTTTTATTGCTTATGGTTTTGAACATGTTTTATTAATGGTTTAGGGTAAATTCATATTATTAAAGTTTAAGATGAGTTAAAATTTTATATTAGATAAAAATAAGAAAGTTGAATAACATATATATAAATGAGAAAAAAATACAAACTTTTAACTTTAAAGTTTTAGGTAGGAAATTAAGTCGTATTCTTTTATATATTTAATGTTTTTTATTTATTGGTTCTTAGGTATCCAGGAGGAGAATTAATATTAGGAGATTTGTTTGTTTTTTTTCTTATTTATATGTTATTCAACTTTTTTATTTGTACTCATTGATTATTAGGTATCTGAGTAATGATCTCGACTATAATATTATTGTTAGGTATTCAAGAGGAGGTTAACAATTATATACGAGAATTCGACTCTACTTCCTTCACAACCTCTTAATCTTCTCCTTTCTACCAAACGTGAAATTTTAATTTATTTTAAATTCTAATCATACATATATTTAAAAAATAATTTCAAAATGATTTAAATATAATTAAATTTAAATAAAAATCATAAACGATATAATTTTTGTTCTTTGTACCTAAGAAAAGAAGAAAGAGAAATTACAACCATTTAAAAAAAAAAATCAGCTTTAAGAATAAAGCAAAGCAAAGCATTTCAATCATTCATGAATTTGCAAACACATAGAGAAAAGAAATAGCTAAGTATGTAGTAAAAGAGGTTACTTATTGATTATTGATTATCTGTCATTATAAACAATTAAGAAGATTACTTACTTCACGTCTATTCGAACTGAATTTCAAGTGGAATCATTTGGCTTTATGACCCTTTAACACACTTTCCAAATCAGGTGGTGTGGAGAACTCTCTCAGACTTTTCAAATACAATTTATTTTCATAAAACTGTTATTCTTCCAAAATTTGTTTATCATACACTAATTACTAAGAAGGAACTTATCAAATATATCTACAATTCATCCTTCATAATTACAATTTATTTTACACCACCCAATTAGGAAAGTGTGTTCAAATGTCATCAAATTAAATGATTTCACTTGAAATTTTATCTCTTATCGATATCATAAAGTAATCTTATTTGTTTATGATAAGGTAAACAATAATTAATCTCCTTTAGTACATAGTTAACCACACAAAATATATAATTAAAATTCAATTCAGAGTTACTTAATGAGTCAAAAATAAAATTTATTATTTTATGGTATGAATGAAATGTCAGGAAGTTTTGACTGTCCTTGGACCTTTTTCCTATAATGGCTGATGATCAAACTTCTAATAAAAGTCCAATTCCAGACAAATAAATAATAAATTAGGTCTTAGTTTAATAAATAAAATAAAATAAACATTAAGGTAAGAGTATATGCAATTTAAAGTATAAAAATATGTTTTTCTTTCCTTAAACTTTTAAATTATATTTTATTTTTTACTTATAAAGTGGTTATAAGTAATATTTTATATCATTATAAACAAAAATAGAAAAATGCTATTCATAGAGTATGATTGTTTTAATATCTCTCATCTATTATTTATCAATAATTTTTATATAAAAAGATGTCAATTACAAATAAATATAAATCACAAAAATTAGTATCAAAATAAAACTTACATATTATTTTTTTTATATTTTTCTAAATAAAAAATATGTACAGTAAACCGTCAAAGTTTACTTCTAATCTTCAAAAAATTTATTTGAATCAAGAAAATTTATCCCCACTTTGTGGTTTTTCCAAAAAGATGAAAAAAAATGTTCTACGGTTATATCTAATTAATTTTTTCTTTTGCAAATTAAAATTAAAGGGTATTATAATTATTAATTTCTAACAATAAAATTGTACACTTACATAATAAATAAGGGTAAAAATGTTTTAAAGAAATGCACAAAAAATAGTATCATCTTTATATTTTTTTTTTAACCAAGAATTTTATATACTAATGAGAAGAAAAGAAGAAAATATTTGAGTAAAATATAGAGAGATATAAAATAAAGAAAATGGTGTGTAACACTTTACTATTTCTTAAAATATAAAAGAAAAAAATCGCTCTACGATTACACTTAATTAAAAATTTGTTTTTTAAAGTTTAAAATTAAAATGCATTGCAATTTTAATAAATTTTTATGGAATTTAAATTTCATATTCTTATAAATAGATTGTCTATCAAAATTTCATACAAATATAAAATTATTCGAAAATTTATCACATCAATTAATTTTAAAGAATAATATAACATTTAAAAAATATGTAAATTGTTATTATTAGATAAAAAATTTGTAAGAATTTCAATTATGTAAAATTTGATAGATATAATAACTGAGATGATATAACAAAGTTGAACAGTTACATGAATTAAATTTGTTTTGTATGAAAAGTTATTAACGATATAATTTGACTAAATTTTAAACTTGATGTAAACAAATTCTAACTCTTTCTATATTATTTTCATAATCTTATATATAGAAATAAATACATTTAAATGTTATTAATTTTTTAAGTTTAATAAAATGTTTATATTTTTTATTGTGGAGATAATAATATTTTTTTATCAGATAAATTATGTGAGTATCATTTACTTTTTTAATATTCTTTTATCTTTATAATTTTTTTATTTTAAAACTAAATATAATTATTTTACAATCAAATGTTTGATCAATTTATTATTTATATAATTTGATAATTAAAATTTAGTTATTAACTTTTGTAATGAAAAAAACTTACATTCTATAAAAGACTGATAGTTTAAACATTATGACACATAAACAAAAATTATGACACTAACCATTAGAACAAGTATTTCAATTTACTAAGTTCTGGATTAAAAAAAAAGAACTTTATATACTTTCTGATTGGACCGACAGTAACAAATGCTAAATATAAGGAAAACAATTTATAACAAGTTTTCCAATTTATTAAGAAACCATTAGTGGCCACACGTCTTCACAATTTAGTGAATGAAGAGATATCTCAGTTATTTTTTAAAAAAAGATTTGTATTTCATTTTTAAAATTTAAGATAATATTAATTATTTGTTATCATTTATATACTTTTTTATTTAATGTTTTTAGTCAATTTACATATTTATTATGATGTAGAAATAAAAAAATAAAATATAAATATTGTAAATATTTTATTAAAATTAAGAAAATTGATTATACTTATTATTTTTTTTGAAAAATAACTCGTAATACAGGAAGTAAATTTAATATTTTATTTTATTTTATCTCATAAGTGTCTTTTAACATTAAAAAAAAAGGAAATATAATAAATTTGTTTGATTTCAATAGAATATTTGTAACTTTAAAAATTAGATAAATAATAAAGATATATTCTCTTTATTTTTCTACAATTGTCTTTTTTTTAGATAATTTTTTTATGTAAATTTCAAGATTATATTAATTATTTTTTATTAATTATATTTTTATCAAGGTAGAAAGAAAAATAAGTTATTGGAAGAGAGAATAAAAAAATAAAGATATTATTAGAAAATTTAATAAATTTATTATAAATTATGAAAATTAATATTTTTATTAGTTTATGTAGTTAAAATATAGAAAGAGAGTAAATAATAAAAAAGTAATTAATGCTAATTTAAATTTAAAAAATAAGAGTTAAATAGAAAGAGAAATATGTTTTTGTGGACCTAAGATGGAGACTAAGCATTACTGAAGAAGATAAGGAAGAGAATTGTAGAAGAAGTGTTTGAATAAAGTGAGATGTGTGGACCTAAAATTACAATAAATTAATTTCCTTTATCATTTTGCCGAATGTAACCGTTGCTAAAGATGAGAACAAATGTTTCAAATGCTGAAAAAACGGTAACCGCCACGCGTTTTCACAATTTCCGATGACGCGTATTAACAACGGTTAATGAGTTGAGTGTAACTGAAACAAATACAAGGATTCAGATGGAACGTGGTTTTTAAGATAACATAAACAGTGTGCGGTTTTGATGATAATTAAACGTTCGAATTTGTCAAAAAGCTTACGAATAAAAAGGTCTTTACATGCCGATTTTACGCCAAGCTTTCTACATGCCGGTTTCCCGGAAAACTTTTCACGCGTTTGTTGCGTCAGTTCTCATATTAATCCATGCGTTAATCTCTTTAACGTATGCAGAAAAAACTGATGAATCGAAGCAAAATTTATTAGCATTAATGATTTTTTTTTTTATAATTTTTTATACATTAAATTAAATTAATATATATAAAATAGTATAAATATATATTTTTACGTGAGCAATAAAAGTAAAAACTAATTTACTGTGTAAATTTGGTGGACCGCAAGATTTGTTTTACTATCTTAGCTGGCAATCAAAACCAAACATCAGTTACAACTTTAGAGGTAGAAATCAAATTTACCATTTTACAGTCAATGGATATCTTCTACATAAAATTTCTTATGTTTAAGGATTAAGTTTTTCTTTTAAAGAAACTCACGTACTCATGTACATTTTCACTGTTGACCACTAGTGACCATATATAACTTTGTTAACATATATATCTTTAAAATTATATAGCTGTAAAATTAAATTTGAAATCAATTATAATTTATTTAACATATGTTTATCTACTAAATATATTATTCAACTATAATATAAAACTTTTAAATGAATTATCCACCAATTAAACTTACTAAATATAATAAGATGAAACATCTCATTGTAATTATAATAATTTTTTTATAATGAGATTTTTTTAGTAGAATGTAAGATTAAATTGGAGTTTATTTCTTTTCTTAGTATTATTAGTATTTTTAATTTAGAATTGATTTCAAATGTAATAAAATATTAAAAAACATAATTATTTTTATTATTAATTAAATTTAAACTTTTAAAGTTAAATATTTTGATACTTTTGTATTTTTGTTATCATTTAAATAGAGTTATGTTGTTTAAATTTATTTTACTTATTTTTTCATTTTAACAAATCTATTTTTTCATTTTAGTGTTATAACTAGTTTGAAATATATATTTTTTATTTGGACAATGATGAAGGCAAACAATTAGGTTTAGGGCAAACAATTAGGTTATTACATCATTAAATGTGCATAACAATGGAAATAATTATTTGCATGGTGATTAGCTAGTTGTGAAATGTACAAAAAATTTAGTCAATTAACACAACAAATCATGACATAAAAGGAAATATATAGTTCATATGTTTAATTGATTTGAAACAATATATTTACCAAAACTTTCGAGGTTATCAAGTAAAATGGCAACAACATAGGAGAAGCTATTTTGGATATTAGGAATGGAACTAAAGAGTTTTTCAAAGGATTGCAAATATGGGTCAAACAAAAATAAACAAACTACCAAACTCAACATTTTTCTGAAATGAATGATACACAGTTTCACCTTTTAATAAGATACATGAGAAATCCTTTAGATGACATGAACATTTGAGTTCTTATACTTCTGCTCACCATGTTTCAAAGGCTGCAACATCTATTCAAATCCCCCACAAATATCGAGCAAGGTGAACCTAACCATTTCAGGTCTTTTGATGATCCTTCACCCTTAAACCTAATCCAAATGAATATGGCCCAAGATACTAGAAACCAAAATAAATCTTGAGAATGGATAGTTGAGACAACTTTTGATGCAGAAGAGAACAAAGGAAATAATACAGACCTAGAACATGAGCTTGATACATCTTTGCATTTTTTTATTGATTATTATTAGATGAAGAGATTCAATGATATTATTATACTCATTGGAAAAAGAAATGAGATAGTAATTGAAAAAAAATCATATTTGAATAAGATCATCCACATTTTAATTATATTGATGATAGAAACGAACCCTTAATCATAAAAAGATATGACTTTCTAAAGTTCATGGGTTATTGTCTTAGGGTTTGGAACAAGTATAGAAATAATTCATTTTCCTCCATTAAAAGAGTTCTCATTCTTCTGAAACTTAACAAGCCTCTTAGTTTAACTTAAACTTCATCAAATATATAATTTGTTAGTTTTAAAAGTTTGACATAGCCAAAATCACCATCAAAAGTAAGGTTTGTCATTGATGAGTTAAGTAATTTTAAATGCAGTTATTCTCTAATTTAGTTTAAAAATTTATTTCTTCATTAAAATAAAGTAATTTTTTAGTTAAATTTTTTTATGTAGAAATAAGTAAGATATTTATTCCTTTTCTATTTTCTAATTCAATAAATGAACATTATTTTACTACTTTTTTTTAACTAGTGTGTTCTAATTAAAAAATGTAAGATTAACTCACAAGAATATCTTATTTTAAATTTAATTATGATACATAATAATATTAATGAGTTATTTGAGAAGTTACTAGATAAAATATCTTTTAATATTTTTTAACAACTTATTATATCAACTACAATGTCTCCAACTATAAATTATTTAAAAAATCTTATAATTTATTCAAACATTTCAATGAGCATCTATCATTGGAGATATTAGAAGAAAAAACTTAAAGAAAAAAAATTAAACATAATGATTTTTAATAATAAAAATAAATAGTTTAATTTTTACTATTTATAACTTGTGGGGGATAACTTATTTCAAGAATAAATATAAGAAACCATTTTTTAATTTTTATGATGAAGATAATATTTTTTTCCTATTGTCATACTTTAAACCAGAACTAAAAATTAACCTCTTCAAATATTGAAACTAAAAATTAACCTTTCTAGATATTAACTTTTTATCTTATTGATCAATCTTCTAATTATTACAAATATATTGAAAAGAGTGAAAGATGTGATTCTGAGTTGTCTGTCAGTTACTTACAATTAAAAGTTTGTCCATATCATCAACATCAGATTTTTGTATTATAAATAGACCCTTTAGGATTAGGGCTCTTCACACCAATCTCATAATCTCATAACAAGTTGTATTCTATCTCTCTCTTTTCATCTATTGCTCTCTTTCTCTTTATCTATCTAATCTCTCTATGATTTTTATGTAAATCAGGCTATAATTGTGATTCTTCACTTACAAATTTAACATCAACTGTGCAGGGTTTGAAGGTCAACACACAATGAGGAGAGTGATTTTGAAAACGAAGCTCTATCCAAGCTGCTTCCACAACAATATGATGACATTTGTGAGGAACATATATCATGGAGAATGCCAAAAGAATCATGCAGCTAATATTGGAGGATTTGCTCGGGATGGTTGCATGGAGTTCTTTCCGGGTGGAGAAGAAGGAACTCCTCAAGCTCTCATTTGTGGTGCATGTGGTTGTCACCAGAACCACCATAAGAGGGATATCCATATAAATATTACTTGTCACTGCGATGCTCATCTTGATTAGTGGATCAGCTTGAAGACTATAGGGTGTTCTATATCTAAATAATTATGTGTAAAACCCTTTATGATATATGTTTTCTATGGGCTTCTTTTGCTTATTTAGTTGTTTTCGTTTTCGATTTTAGCTTAATCATGTCGTATGCTTTCATGTCTAATGTTTGCAAATGAGAAAGACAAAGTTAATAAGATGTTTTAGTTATGATAAGTGCAGAGTTGATGGATGATAAATTTTGTTTTCATCATATATATATATACCTTATATGTTAAAACGATATTCTTTTAATAGATTTCACCCTCCTTCTCCCCCTTTTAAGTTTATAACCAAAATTTTGATTAAAAACAACACAAAGGTACTTTACTTTAACCCATTTCACCATTTTTATACTGAATCATTCACCTAAATCTGTATTCCTCCATTATACCTCAATTTTTTATCTTCTGTTTCATCTTTTCAAAGCAATTTTTCATATGAAAAAAAGTTAATGAACATACACCTTATTTTAGATGGTAAAGGTGAAAAGTAATTAAAGATAAAGATAAAAAGTAATGAAGAGAAAAAATATAACATATTATATGATATTAACTTAAATGCATTTTTGTCTTTGTATCTCTAAGAAAAATATCTTACAAAAATTACTTTATACATGATTTATTTGTAGTCTTCACTATCTCATTATTTTATATTTATTTTTTAATAAAAGAATTCTGAAAATTAAAAAAAAAAAAAAAACTTTCTTAGAGTAGATGTGATAAAAAATACCATATTTTATTATTAACGGACATTTGTTTATAGAAATAAACAAATCTTAATATAAATATATTCATTCCGTTATGTAAACTCCTTATAAGAATAGAGTTTTTTAACAAAACTGTTTCTTCAATATTAATGAAACTCAATTGTTACTAAATATTTTAGTCTCTAATAAATTTTTTATTTTATTTTAATTCACATCTTTACAGCTGGTTAATGTCAGTTTCAATTTATAATGGGCCGAACTGAAAAAATTGAGCCTCCAAAAAATAAGCCCAATTTTTAAATTCCAAATTTTAAATATACGGATGAAAAATAAAACCAAAATATAAAATAAAATAAAGTTAATTAGAGTTTAACATTCTCAAATATTGTTGAGACATAAAATGCTAGAACAGAAGCAAGGTCTATGTTGCAAACAAAAAGGATCTTTGGCTCAAAAGCTTGTGACAAAGGAACACATACAATGTAGTATTAGTAATTACAAAAGGTGTTCTTGGATGATATAATTTTTCAAGTGCTATGCTAGTAAAAAAATATTTCAAGAATGATACATTTCATAGTGACTGCTATAAACATGCAACCATGTAATTTAAGCATAACTTTATAAATCCTTTAAACCTTGTCAAATACATATGCTTGAGATTCTAAATATGGAAATATGCATGTTTATGATTGATTGTTTCCTCTATTTCTTATTTGGAGGAAGATTGAACTCAATTTTTTAGAGGTGTCTCTCATCTATGTCAACCTCTTATATATATATATTGCACAAGGATGTAGAAAATTATTTGGGCAATGACAGGGGCAAACAATTAGGTTATTATATCATTAAATGTGCATAACAATAGAAATAATTATTTGCATGGTGATTAGCTAGTTGAGAAATGTACAAAAAATTTAGTCAACTAACGCAACAAATCATGACATGAAAGGAAATATATAGTTCATATGTTTAATCGATTTGAAGAAATATATTTACCCAAAAATTTCAAGGTTATCAAGGAAAATGACAACAACACAGGAGAAGCTATTTTGGATATCAAAAATGGAACTAAAGAATTTTTCAGGTGAACCTAACCATTTCAGGTCTTTTGATGATTCTTCACCCTTAAACCTAATCTAAATGAATATGGCCCAAGATACTAGAAACCAAATACATCTGCAAAATGGATAGTTGAGACAACTTTGATGCAAAAGAGTACCATGAAAATATTACAGACCTAGAACATGAGCTTGGTACATCTCTGTTTTTTGTTATTATTATTGATTATAATTAGATTAAGGGATTCAATGATACTATTATACTCATTGGAACAAGAGACAAGATAATAATTGAAAAAAGAAATCATATTTGAATAAGATCATCCACATTTTGGTTATAATGATGATAGAAATGAACTCTCAATCATGAAAAGATACGATTTTCTAAAGTTCATGGGTTACTATCTTAGGGTTTGGAACAAGTACAAAAGTAATTCATTTTCATTCTTCTGAAACTTAACAAGCCTTTTAGTTTAACTTAAATCTCATCAAACTTATAGTTTGTTAGTTTTAAAAGTTTGGTATAGTCAAAATCGCCATTAAAAATAAGGTTTGTCATTGATGAGTTAAGTAATTTTAAATGTGATTATTCCCTAATTTATTTTAGAAATTTATTTCTTCATTAAAGTAAGGTAATTTTTTAGTTAAAAATTTCCATGCAAAAATAGGTAAGATATTTATTCCTTTTCCATTTTCAAATTTATTAAATTAACATTGTGATGAACATGACCCACTCAAAAATATTTTAAAAAATTTAAAGTTTAAAGAAATTGAATAATAAAATATAAATACTAAGATATCAAAAGTAACCAACCAAACAATTATAATAATAAAACTCTAGTGAAATATTAGTAATGTTTGAAAGATTATACCTATTCGAAATGATTCACTTATCTCATTTATCATTTATCAGTGAGATAGTTATTATTATTATTTTTTAAATCCATGACTTATAATCTTCTAAAAAAATAATAAAAAAATATGATTTACAAATAAAACATATTTCTACAATTTAAATAAGCATTTAAACATAAATAAGGATAATTCATTTTTCTAAATTGAAACCAGATGCATATCTCATAACTCCTACATATAATAAAAGAAAAAAAAAAACTACTCAAATCAAAATTCTAATGAAAAAAAAAAAAATTTACATTTTACTATTTTTTAATCAGTGTGTTCTAATTGAAAAAAAAAATGTAAGTTGGACTAAAAAGATTTTTTTATTTTAAATTTAATTATGATACATAATAATATTAATAAATTATTTGAAAAGTTACTAGATAAAATAACTTTTAATATTTTTAACAATTTATTATATAAATAACAATGTCTCCAATGATAAATTATTTAAAAAATCTTATAATTTATTCAAACACTTCAATTCAGCATCTATCACCGGAGATACTTAGAAGAAAGAACTTAAATAAGAGAAGAAAAATTGTAGACATAATAAATAATAAATAATTTAATTTTACTATTATAACTTTTAGGGAATAACTTTATTTCAAGAATAAATATATGAAACCTATTTCTTTTTTAATTTTTATGATTAAGATGATTTATTTTTATTTTTTTGCTATTATCATACTTTCAACCAAAACTAAAAATTAATATCTTCAGATATTAAATTTTATCTTAAGCGATTAATCTTTTAATTGTTTCAAAATATAAGAGAAAATATATATAAAAAAAAAAACATATAATTTACTTGTTAGAATAAATAAGATGTAGTTAATTATTGCAAGTATATTAAATAAAGTGAAAGATGTAATTCTGAGTTGTTTTTGTCAGTTACTCAGAATTAAAAGTTTCCCCACATCATCAACATCAGATTTTGTATTATAAATAGACCCTTTAGGATTAGGGGTTTTCATACCAATCTCATAATCTCATAACAAGTTGTATTCTATCTCTCTCTTTAGATCTATTCCTCTCTTTTTCTTTATCTATCTAATCTCTCTATGATTTCTCTGTAAATTAGGCTATAATTGTGATTCTTCACTAACAATTTTAACATCAACTGTGTAGGGTTTGAAGGTCAACACAAGATGAGCACAGTGATTTTGAGAAGGGAGCACAATCAAAGATGCCCAAACAATAGTATGCTGGCGGTTGTGAGGAACATATATCATGGAGAATGCCAAAGGAATCATGCAATTTGTACTGGAGGATTTGCTCAGGATGGTTGCAAGGAGTTCACTCCGGGTGGAGAAGAAGGAACTCCTCAAGCTCTCTTTTGTGGTGCATGTGGTTGTCACAAGAACTACCATAGGAGGGAGATCCATATACATGTTACTTGTCACTGCAACGTTCATCTTAATTAATCGATCAGCTTCAAGACTATAGGGTGTTCTATATCTGAATAATTATATGTAAAACCCTCTATCATATATGTTTTCTATGGGCTTCTTTTGCTTATTTAGTTCTTTTCGTTTTTTATTTTAGCTTAATCATGTCGTATGCTTTCGTGTCTAATGTTTGCAAATGAGAAAGACAAAGTTAATAAGATGTTTTAGTTATGATAAGTGCAAAGTTGATGGTGATAAAATTTTGTTTTCATCGTATATATATACCTTATATGTTAAAACGATATTCTTTTAATAGATTTCACCATCCTCCCCCTTTTAAGTTTATAACCAAAATTTTGATTAAAAACAACACAAAGGTACTTTAACCCATTTCATCATTTTTACACTCAATCATTCACCTAAATCTGTATTCCTCCATTACACCTAAATCTGTGTTCCTCCATTATCCCTAAATCTATGTTCCTCTATTACACCTAAATCTTTGTTCCTCCATTTCATATTTTCAAAGCAATTTTCCATATGAAAGAATTGAGGACCGTACACCTTATTTTAGATTGTAAAGATGAAAAATAATTAAAGATGAAGAAGAAAAAATGAAAAGATATTAATTTTAATATTATAATATATATATATATATATTAATTATTTAAATGCATTTTTGTGATTGTATCTCTAACGAAAATAATTCACATAAATTACTTTATACACAAATATATTATTTGTGGTCCTCACTATCTCAATAATTTATAATTTTTTTAATAAAAAAAATTCTAAAAATTTCAAAATAAAAAATATTAATGTGGATGTTATATAAAATATTATATTTTATTATTAAGGGATAATTTTTTTTTAGAAATAAACAAATTCTATTATAAATATATTAATTCTATTGTAAAATTTTAAGAGTAGAGTTTTAATAATATATATTAATTATTATATTGATAATAATTTATTATTTAAGTCATTAAGTTATTTAAATAAACTAAAACGGCATTGTTTTGTTTTATTAAATTATAAGTAGATGTACAATATTAAAGAAAGATAAGTTATTTTTTTGACTGTATAATATTATATTGCTCATTTAGTAGTATTGAAAAAGTATTATACTTTATTTATTACTACAATTAATAGTATTTATTACATTTATATTTATGAAAAATAAAATATTTTAAACTTGATAACTATTAGTGTGCATTTATTATTTCTACGCGTATTGACATTTGATATTATTATGTTACATTATGAATTTATTATTAGTAATTAATGTTTAATTCTTATCTTACGTTTATTGCTTGTTAAAATCATCTCTCATCTCTCATCTCTCCCCACACGCAATTCACATCTTTAAAGCTGCTAAAATGTCAGTTTCAATTTATAATGGGCCGAACGGAAAAAATTGAACCTCCAAAAAATAAGCCCAATTTTTTAATTCCAAATTTTCAAATGTACGGATTAAAAATGATTTTGGTTGATGATAAATATCGATTTTTTCTTGTCCATAATAAAATATTTTTTTATCTGTGATAATTTATAATTTCTTTTTTAGTCCGGTAAGTGTTATTTAAGTCAGTTTATTTTATTGTTCAAACAGTTTTATAAAGTACCTTTTGAAAAAAAAGTTGGGAAAAAAATAAAAAATATTAGAAATTAAAAGCAAATAATTTATCATGGATTAAAAATTACATATTTAAGTCCAAATATAATATATTGAAATTATTTATAACTAAACTAAACTCAAACATTTATATTAGTGTAAAACTTTAATTATTTATCTTCTTTTTATTACATATTTTTTTAATTGAGACTTTTCTAAATTTTCGGACCTATACTCTTTTTTATCTTCTTTAAATTTTTCTTTTTTTATTCTTATTCTTGATATTTTGAGTTAATTTAAATTATATATTATAACTCTTTAATCTTGATCTATTTTTTATAATATCCCTCGTAATAAAGCTAAAAAAAGTCACCAAATTATTAAAACATAATTTATTAAGAACGATTAAACCCTAAACCTGTCCAAAGAGTTAAAATAGAAAAGTTTATTTATGTGTTTTCTCTTAGCTAATTAAAATAGAAATTTTAGCCAATAAATATATTAATTGTTTTAGCGCATGAAATATTACAAGAAATAATAAATTATGATTGAAAAAAAAAAATCAAACCTTGAAATGATGGACCTTAGAGTTATTGGAATTAAAATTTAATGTCATAGGTAAAACAGAATCCTCAAACCATTCATATAACTCACATAGCACCTAATTTTAAGAAGAAATATAACCCACCATGCTTTAAATGGGCTAACTATTACAAGGGCCACATACCAGAACAGCCCAAATAAGCCCACCAAGAGTTTTGGCTCAATTTATAATGAAAAATATATATTTATAAAATTAAATTAAAATTTACTCATAAATTAAAAATATATTTATGTTTTTTTTATCTATAATGCAGAAGATATTTTAAAACATCTACGATTCCAACTTCCAAGGTAATCTGTGGTTGAAAAGTGTGCCAAAATATTGTAAACTTGTTAGTACAAGAGTTTGACTTCTCTCTTTAAAAAAATAATCAACAACAACATCATATTTTACTAATTAAAATTTCCAAATTTTCTTTTTGCTTTCAAGCCCTAATATCAACACATCCTAAAAAATACTTCATTTTTTTTTTTATTATTGAAACTCCACTCTATTATATCGATAATGACCATTAATTAACCTAATGTTTTGTCATGAAGAGGTTTTATTTCATCAATTTAACTATTCTGAATATATCATTTGCAATAAAGAAGGTGAATGTATGAAAAATGAAATAAAAATAGTAATTATAGTGAAGGAATGAGATGGGGAAGATTTAGGTAAGTGAAGGGGAAAGGTTTAGGAGGTGAAAAAGAGGTGATGATATGAAAGAATATTAAAGATGGGGATTGTTAGAGATAAGCCTCAAAAATATAATGGACCACCATAATAACTTTCTCACATAATCTTTATGCTGCAAATTCTGTGGTCCATTATTTCGTTTTGCAATAACTGGTCCTATTTCTTCCTTTACATCTTCATTTGTTTCCAAAATAAATGTTTACCAGGTTTTTCTTTACAGTCAGGATATTTTACCATTATCTATCACAAAATATATATTTTAAAATACATGAATAATAAATTTTCATAAAAAAATCAACAATATAAAATTTATATAAATTTAAAACTAATTAATACTAATACTTTATTTTGACAAACAAATCATATGTGATTTGAAATATATAAATAAATGTTTATGTAAAATTTTATACACATAACTAAAAGATAGGATGAAACATGTTGTTATTATTTGTAAAATAAATAATATATTCAATAGTCTCATAAATTTTTTATGTGAGTTTAATTTTTAATGACATTAGAAATTTGATAACTTAATATAAGAATTTATAAATTTATTTAAGTAAAATATTTTATTAAACTAATTTTATTAAAAAAAATTATTAGTTTAGTAGTGTAAAATTTAAATGTGATTATTTTCTAATTTTTTAATTCAAAAAAATGAAATAGGATTTTTCATGTAAAAACTGCATTAATTTCTTATGAAGAATAAATCGATCATTTTTGTATTCTTATACAAGTCTATTGATGTGTGAAAAAAAAAATTATACTTCTAATTACATTTTAAATAAAAT
This sequence comes from Macrotyloma uniflorum, assembly GCA_016859785.1. Classification (NCBI taxonomy): domain Eukaryota; kingdom Viridiplantae; phylum Streptophyta; class Magnoliopsida; order Fabales; family Fabaceae; genus Macrotyloma; species Macrotyloma uniflorum. The sequence continues at coordinate 2,627,138 of BDMB01000008.1, read as the reverse complement.
TTCGATCAGATTTTCATTTATATTAGAATTTTATCTATAATATAATCAATATATTAATAATTTAAAAATATTAAGAAAAAATCATAATTAAATTTTTACCGAAACTAAATCAATACAAATTTTTTTATAAAAAACTATTTTAATGAATAAGATATTTTACAAATATCCAAATAATATTTTACCTACATAAAATTATAAATCATCAATCATTATTTCTTAAAAGTGTATACCCGTTAGATTGGATTACATTAAATTGGGTCAAATTTATTATTTAATTAAAAAAAATTAAATTAAATTTTTATAATTTTTTATTAGACTAAATCTTTTTTTTAATGTGAATAAAGTGATTTGGATTATAAATTTTTTTTAAAAATTATATACCTTTTATTAATTTGTAATTTTGGAACTATTTTCTAAAAAATAAATAAATCATATGATATTTATATAATTTAATAAATTAAAATTAAAAACATATCTAAATAATAATATAATAAAATAAAATAAATTATTATTATTATTATTTCTATTATTATTATTATTTTAAATAATAATATTTAATATTTTTTGTTAAATTAAATTCAATTGGGTTTTAGATTGAATATTTAAAACCTATTACTCAACATATAAGAAATTGAATTAGATTATGTTTGATATAATTAAAAATTATTTTAATTTATTTGAATTTGATCATAATATTATTTAGCTCAATAAATATTTTATTATTTTTATTATGTTATTAAATTTGTAATAATATTAAAAAATTATATAAAAAAATGTTTATATTTTAAAAAAATTAATATGAAAATATTTTATAAATCTTATTTTAATATTTTACATATTTTATAAAAATAAAAACATATTTTATTTTGAAAATAATATAAATATTTGGACACTTATATTTTAGAAAGTATTAAATGATATAGGGACAGGAATTTGACACACATGTTATGACATGAGAATATTATTTTTGTAAAAGAAGAGATAAAAATCATACACATGACTCATATATGTCGTCAATAATATTAAAACTTACGAAATTATTTAAAAAATGGTGAAGTGACTTCTCAGAACATTCACATGACTTTGTATTTTTATTATTAATTATTTGTAATAGGATCTAATAATCAGTACTTTTAAAAATATATACATAACAATTACAATTTCGATGTCGAGGGTATACGTCAGCAAATTTAAGAAAAAAAACTTATCAATATACACTTTTTTTAATAATAAATAAAATATTAAAATAATTTAATCTTTGTATAATAAAAAAATTTAAATATAATTTATACATATATATTAATATAAATTTAAATTTAATTTATTTTTATAAAATTAGTTTAATAATTTAATTCTTAAATTAATTAATACGTATTTAAATCGTGATGATCATTGATACTAACAATTTTTTAAGAATATGGGAATAGTGGGTTGGTTTGTGATTTTTTTTAAGAATTGGTATTGGAAAAATAATGCTTAAGAAAATAAGTATAGAAGTTAGAAATTAAATATTATATAAATTTGATATTAAAAAATGATACGACATTAGATTGATGGTTGAATTGAAATTGTACGGATTTACTTTCCCAGGTCGCGTCTGATTGAAATACTGACGCAGTAGCCTGCAGAAATACCAAAGTCGAATTACCAGATAAAAATAGAAAGAATATCCAAAACATTTGTTTTTCTTAATGACATTAATAATAAGAATAATTTTGATATTTTGTTTAAATTAGAGTGTTACTAAATACATAGAATAGCTACTTTTACAAAATAGAATTATAATAATTAATGTTAAAATTCAATTAAAATAAAGGAAACTTATTTTAACTTTCTTTATTTTTGTATGATGTATTTTAAAAAAATTAAAAGTTGTTTTAAGCTTTTCAGTGTAGAGTATAAAAGCAGTAATAGATTGTGATTTTGTAAATGCGAGACATAAACTTGTGCTTGACTTTTTCTTAATTGTTGTTTGCGGTGAGTAGTGGTTGTATGAGAAACGTCACATCTGAGTATATAAAAGCATGCAACTAAAATAAGTTTAAAATTAATTGTAATTGTGTGAATTAAGTTACTCGAATTGCAATTCTGAATTGATGATTTGCGTGCTGAGGAGGTTCATGCCTAACTAACCCTATTTGGCTAATGAATGTGCGTTTCAAATTTGAAAAGAGCACTGTATGAACACGTGCAGGGTGAAAAAAGTAGGAGTAGTTTATTGGTGGAGAAGTATTAGAATTAAAATAATGATAAAGTTTAGAGCTTAGTAGAAGAAGAAGAAGAAGAAGAACCAAGTTCATCTATCTAATCATATAATTGAGGAATTAGAGGGTCACATCATATTGGCACAGTGTAATTTTTTAGGTAGGGACAGAAAGTTGCCTATCAACTCACTGTGCAGGGTGTTAACCTAAGCTCACATCTATTCTATTTTATTGACCACAAAACAAGTTATCCCCCATATAAAGTAACATTGCATTATTATCTAAGATAACTCTATTGTACCATATATGTCATTATAATATAATATCATGCATTATCTTCTTAATTAATCCTCAACCAAAAGCAAAAAGAGACAATTATCTATGATAAGGATGTCTCAATATGCTGATTTTGGACATCATCGACAAACTAAACTCCACTATTGTTATAAAGAAAATATGTGCTCGAAATGACAGCTTTTAAGTTTGGTTCAAAGGGAATGTTAATAGTTTTATTGACTTAGGTGGAAGTGCCAACGTTTCTAAATCAAGGGACACAGACAAGGAGCATAACGTTTCCACTTTTCTTATTTATACACTCAATATTATCATTCACCTTTTCCTTTAAATCAACCTACAATTATAACAATCTTATGTTCACGTTTCACATTCAAAACATATTAAACTAAATTATTTTAAGATCAAAAGATAAGATGTTAAAACTCTGCTGTAATTCTTATTCACTTGGAGCATCTCAAAGTCCAATTGTAGAACCTGTTTTAGGTTCTTATTGCAGTTTTGGTGGACCCTTTATTCTCACTCAGGATTTAAGAACTCACTCTCCTTTTTTTCTTCAAAGGTAAAATTAGTTGTAAGTTCTTATCATCAATTTGTGGGACCATCTCTATTTATTTTATATTCTTTTTTCCTGTCACAGAGGCTCTCCTCTTCATCACCTTTTCATTCTTCTGTTGTTTTCTCACAGTCACAGGATGTTCCCCTCATTGAAAATAATATTTTATTGGTAAGAACGGATTTTTGTGGGTTATTGTGGAAGAACAGTTCTTATATTGTGGACGACACCTGAACTTGCTCCAGTCACATAACTTGTGCAGATGCGATTCTTACCAATAAAAACCTTGCTAAGATTTTCCTTTCGGACAAGATTTTATCTTATGAAGAAATATTTGAAGCAATTTTTTTTATTCAAACACCTATTTCACAACAAAAAATAGTTTCCTATGATTTATTTATTTTTATGTTAAGATTATACTTCTTTATGAATAATTTTAAAAATAATAAAAACAAGAAAATGAATACATTTCCAGACAAATTCCTTTGTCCAACCACTCCAAACAAGTGCTTTCTCTCTAACAATACTTCGAGTTTAGCGGTGGGTGATTCATATCCAAATTCAATGAGTCAATGTTCTTCATAAGAACCAAAACGGAGTCAACGTACAACAGTGTTTGCTGTGAATGATAGTAAGAACAAACGCATGTTCATTTATGAAAGTTTTTAAGAACCATGGTAACATCATGAATTGATCAATAAATATATTTAAATGACCTATTAAATAAATCAATTAATATGGAATATTTCAGCTTAACTAACAATTTCAAATCATTTCTTTTGATAGGTATTTCCTATAGTCAAAATTCAGCATGTAAAGGTTGATCATATATTTTCCCATCCCTATTTGCAACCAAATCATGTTTCATAAAAAAAAATGCACATGTTCGTATTTACATATCCACCTTCATAATTGTAAGTAAAAAAATTAAGTACTCATAACTCAATAGTTTCAACTAAAACACCATGTTAGTAATTATAAAAGGTAAATTATAAAAAGAAAAGAGAGAAATTGAGTTAAAAGAATTAGATTGTGGCGTGTTGAACTGGTATGGAGTGAAGGATGTGAAAGAAAACCAGTTCCTACAGTGTAAAACTATTGTGTTTAGCTGAGAAATTTGAGAAAAAGCCTTGATGCTTTGCACCAGGCATCCCTGTTTTGAAGGGGCAATTAAGGGGTCCAGAACCAGCCCATGACTTGCTGGTTAGCAGCACGAAGGGCAACCCCTCAAGGGTCCCACCCCCACCAAAACAAGATTACTGACTTCATCACTAACCAAAAACCAAAACAAACCACAGTGTGGACCCGCACACAAATAAATTAATAAGTTGAGTGATGGAAAACAAACACACCCATAGCGTAAAAGTGTGGAAGACAAGACACACATTGGTACAACTTCACCCCTCTTTTTCTCTCGTCACTTATTCACTCTCTTTATTATTACAGTATTTTAGTAAATATCATTTTTTTTATATTTCACAGATCTACTTCCTTTAAAAGGAAAGTACTCCCAAATATTTCTTACACAACAAAATCTTTTTGGCTACACAACACTACAGACACTAATTAAAATACACTATTACCCGAGATTATCTTTTACAAACTTGCATTGAAGTCTTGCAACCGCGATTGCATGCTTTGGTAAGATGAAGTACTTAAAAGCATACTTAAGGTTTCTTTTGCATTCATTAAATATATAATATTTTTTCCTCAACTAATAATGATCAATACCCTTATCCAAACACACTCATCATCAAAAGCTTACAGTTTTAACTTTTAATGAACCCTCTAATAGAATATGATTTTTTTGCCTGTTCTCTATCAGATCAATTCTTTTTTTTTCTGTGTGTGAATAAAGCGCATGGCTGCACACACCGCAGCACAGGACCATAGGAATAGAACAGAACCTGCATTTCACCACCTCACATAATTTAATAAACCCCGTAAGCAGCAACACTTTTTGCCTCTTTCTTTCAAACACAAGATACAAAGAAAAGCTCCATTATTATCATTATTCCATGTCTTACGGGGGAGAAAGTGAGAAATCACAGAAATTTAATTAGCTTCCCATCTTCCTCTAAAAACTCAGAACCCAATAATATAACCACACACTGCATGCTAAGTCCACTGTTCAGTGTTAGCACCACTCAAACAAACAGAGCCAGAAGATCACGCAAAAGGTAAAATACGTACATACATAACAATTATCACTAATTAATTCAAAATAAAACCATTAAAAGCTTAGAAAGCAAAACAAATTCCCTTCTGGATATATCATTCTCTCCCATTAAGGTGCTTGATCCTCATCGTCATCATCTCATTAACAATATAAAAACTAAACAATTAAAACAAAAGAAGGAAATGAAACCACTAATTAATTAACGGGTAGTAACATCATCAACAACAACATCATGATCATTAACCTATCTAACACATTATTCTTCACTCCCCTCATGGATCAAGAAGTAGAAGAAGACCCGTTAGCACCAACGTTCACCCCACCAAAGTGATTAGGACTCGGATCCTCACCGTGATCTTCAGCACCACCATCGATGTTGCTGTTAGGGCCTTCAAAACCCTTGTCACCCCCATTTGCATCATTAATATTATTAGTAATATTATCATTGCTAGTAATATTAACATTATTATCTTTTTTGGCCAAGGTGTTTTTGTTGTTGTGCATCCAAACCTTGAGAACGCTTCTATCCACGCCAACTTCGTTGCAAAACTCGTGAATCAAATCTTCATCCCTCTTCTGCATCTTCCACCCTACTTTCTCAGCGAACTTGTGCATCTTCTCCTTCTGATCCTGGCTGAACTTGGTTCTGAAGCGCTTTCTGGTGAGCGCGGTGGAGGGTGCGGCAGTGCTCTCCGGCGGCGCGGCGATCCCGGCGGAGAGGGCGAGGAGCATGTGCGGCGCGGAGGGGTAGTATGACGAGGAGATCGGCGGCGGGGACGCGGAATTCGGGCTGCGATTCGCCGCAGCTGCCGCCTGGAAAGGAGGAGGAGGGTGATGGCGGTGGTGTGGCTGGTACTCGATCACGTGCGTGGTGGAGGCGATGGGCGGTTCCTCCGGCTCGCGGCGGTGGAAGTTGCGGTGGCAGCCGCAGGCTGCGCATTTTATGGAGCTGGGGTCGGCTGCGGTGGCGGTGGGGGACGGCATGAACTCGCCGCAGCCATCTAAGGCGTGGCCACCCAAGTTGGCGGCGTGGTTTTTGAGGCATTCTTTGTATGTGATGGCGGCGGAGATGGGGAGGTGGTGGTGGTGATGATGGTGGCGCTTGAGGACCCCGTTAGAGAAAGACAAGGTTTTTGTGGCGGTGGGGGTGTTGATCCTGGTGGGTGTTTCGGTGTCATGTTCAGGGGATTTAGTTGTTGCACTGGGAGTGGTGTTGTTGATCGTTGTTGTTGGGGTTATGTCCATGGCTCTAACATCTAGGGTGAGTGAAAGTATATTTAAAAAAAAAAAAAAAAAAGGTTTGCTTTTTAGGGTTAGGTTTTTTGTAGAGATTAGAAAGAAAAGAAGTATGAGATATCAGAGTTCCATGAATTGAAGTTTGGAGGTGGAGGAGGTGGTGGGTGGCACTGTTTTATATGGGGGAAATAAAAGAGGAAGAAAATGGAAAAAGAGAAAAAAAGAAGGGGTAGGAGGGAGAGAGGGAAGGAGGGAGGAGAAGGAGGAGTGTTGATGATGGTGGTGTTGAGTTGAGTTGAGAGAGTGATGAGATGAGAGTGTCGATAATAAAAATCTGGGTTTGGGTTTGAGTTATGTGGTTGAGCTTCTTAACCAGTTGTGTTTTTAACCCTGGTTCTAATCCATGGTTAAGTTATTGAGGGAACTTGAGGTTAGATGTGAGTAATAAATATGCGGTCTTGGGGTGATGACCCTACAGTTTATTACCAGTATTATTAGTTATTAGGAGAGTAGTGTAGAATAGTAATGGTAATGGTAATTGGGAATTTGATTTGATTTTGTGTGGTTAGTGCAGTGGAGTGGGGGGGAGAGTGGTTTCTTTCTTAGCATGAAAATGGCATGGCCTGCAATTCTGAGCCCATTGACTGTAACCCCTCTTAATTTGTCAAGTTGGCAGTGAAGGACGGGACGGGACAGGCTTTCACAGTAAAATCATTGAGGTTTTTCATTTTAGGGATGCAACCCATTCCCTTTTCTTTTTTTCCTCTTCACTTTTTCTCTTTTTCTATAACCCTTTCCTTAATCCATCTTCCTCTTCATCCTAACACTTTCCATCCTAAACACCACCTCCATTTAATCATTCTTCCAACTTTAACCTTCCCCATCCCTTTTTTCTTCATTTTTTCCATATTTTATACTATTATTTCCCTCATTTTATAAAAACACTATATCTTTCTTAAATTAACTTATCCACATTATATTAAAATGACTTCTCAACTTAGGTCATTTTTTTAAATATTAAATAATTATTATTTTAATATTTAAGGTGATATATTTTAATATAGTTTGAAGATTAATTTGAAGATTCGTTTATTATTTAACATATATTTTAAAATTTTTATAATTATTTAAAAAAATCCATTCATTTTAAGATCAAGTAAAATATATTTATTATTTTTTAATTTTATGATTTTAAATAATAGTCTATCTTAATAGTTAAATTAAAAAAATAGTGAAAATTAAGAGTAATTTTTTAATTTTTATTTAAATAATTGATGTGATTTTTCCTGATAATCAAAAGAGAAAATAATAATTGAAAGATGAAGTGCTAATTAAGTAATGAAAAAGGAGTTGAAAAATTATAGAGAATAATATAATATTACATCTCCACAATTTGTTTTGAAGGGACTGAGAAGTATCTTTGTCGGCATTACGGACAATTAAACGGTATCATGGCAAGGGAAACGGCGTCGCATTACGCAACTGCTCGATTGGCCCCGACAAGAGAAACATGTCCTGAAACCGTACCGGGGAACTAGGTGGTATAGTTGTACATTTTTTTTATTAGGACCAAAACCCCCTTCAAAACTTCACCATATTACAATTTAATCACTTAAAAGACCTACCAAATCGGACGACACGTGTCAATAGGTCACGTGGGAAACACGTGTGCTCAGCCCACTGGTTTCTTCAAACTAAATAATTGTTTTATTTTAATAACCTCCAAACTTCTAACAACATCCCCATTATTAATGTAGCTTCCTTATCTCCTGAGTGGAGTTTATTTATATTTATGACAATAATAACTTCATTTTTTAATTTATTTTATAAGTATTTTATATGTTTTGAAATTGGTGAATGAATTTAATTATTAAAATGAGAAAAAAAAAATGAATGATAGAGTGCTTTAAGAAGACAGTAAAAAAGAAAGAAGGTTAGGGGCACTGAATAAAGAGAGAATATTTTTATGTTATTGTGACGTAAGCAGACTAAAGACAGAAGAGCTAAAGTTTAATCATGGAATGGCGTGTAGACAAACGCTGAAACGATGCATTGAAACTCACAAATCATATAATAGCAATAGTAACAGTACAAATATTATATTTATGACTATCAAAATAAGATGTTGGGCTTCGAAATGGAACACACTAAAAAATATTTATTAAATAAATATTATATATATGTCAACAAGTTTATAACAAAATTCACGTACCTTTGTTAATTGAGTTAGACTTGGTTAATATTTATGTTATATTAAATTATAAGACATGAATGAACTGCTGAAGAACCTTACCTTTAGGAAGTGAAAGAAAACAAGCATGGCATATCAAAAATCCAAAATTAATACTCCTTCACTATGTCAGGGACTAAAGTTCTTTAAATAAATGTTCTGCAAGCTATCAACAGTTGTAAATGCATCTCAATCTTCAACTACCTAGGAACCACCATTGATTTCAAGGGAAGAACATATCAACTTCCATGGGAGAAGGAAACAAATGTCTAAATTTATAAAACAGAAACCTAGTATAGACTAATACAAGAACAAGATGTCAAAAATTAAAAGTTATAACAAGGACTAAAAATTAATACAACATTCTTTCTAACATTTAACATGTTATTTACCATATATTATTCTCCATATCCTAAATTTATATACTAACCTTAACAAATAATATTTCGTATAATATTATATTATATTCATGGTAGAATTATTATTTAAAATTATATACTGTAAAATATAGTTTAAGTTTTATAGTTATTATATTTTATGATGATAAATAATCTAACTATACATACTATTAAAGTTGATATATTATACTAAAAGTTTGGTTGACCTCTCATATCATATATTTCCAAATCTAAGTGTTTTATATTTCAAAAATTAAATTTAAGAAAGATGAATTCTAAATTTAATTTAAATAAGAGCAAAACTAAACTTGTCTGAATTCAACTTTTGCTCCATTCTACTTATGAAGGGTAACTTTGGTTTATTTCTATTTATATAGGAATTTGTTAATATGATTATTGTTTTGGATACAAAGTTAAATTTTTTTAGTATATTGTTCTACAAAAATAACTTGTAACATTATAGTTTTAATTACTAAATTTTTGTCTCAAAAATAATTTTTTATTAATTTAAATGTTAAACACAATTATTATAATTAATTTAATTAAGGAGATAATTAACTTAATCATCTTTGGAAATATTAAAATACATGATTTATTGATGAAATTATAATTAAATGGACATTCTTTTTTAGGTGTATAATAATGATATTGGAGTTCAAAAATAATAATTAAATGAGATTTTAAAAAAATGGAAAAGTATCATAGAAATTACTTTTTTGAATAAATCACAAAAATGACTTACAAATTCCTCTTGTTTTAGGAAAAAAAAATAGTATATACAACCTAAATCTTAAATAATGTGTGTTTAAATTAATTTATTCTTGTATATTAAATACATTTCTCATCACAAATTTATTAAGAGAATTTTGAAAAAAAAAAAAAAAACAAGACTTTTGCTAACAAAATTCATTTCAATTAACACTATGTTAAAAATCTAAGTTTATTGGTATAAGTTTAATTCTTGAATCTTTATATTGCTGGAAAACATAATTTTGATTAAGGTGAACGACTTCAATCTAATTGTTATGCACAACCCTCTGAGAGCAAGGCTGCATCTGTTTTAATAGATTTAATTTGTAAAAAAAATCTTACTTCTGATAAATTAACTTATCTAAAAAAGTTCTTTATACTAAATTATGCTCTCACATGATATATTAATTTTACTTGAATTTATTATTATTATCAATTTATTAAATGTTTGTATCCTTAAAATCAACTTCTTTTAGACTCATACTTTATTGTATGAGAATATTATGAAAAAAGAAATTAAAGCATTTAATAATGCTTAATGTGCAGCATTAAATATGCACATGCATCATGTCTTGTGATGTATAAACAATATGTGTTATTAATCAAATTAAATTATTATAAATAAAGAAATTAATTATTTAAATTTTATTTATATTAAATTATCATTTTTCTAAAAATTTATATCTTCTATTTTTTTTATTTCATTTTTCACCTCTTTCCAAATCTAAATTATAAAGTTAATAAAAAATATATATATATATATATTTATTTATTTATTTATTTATTTATTTGTGATGATTTTATAATATGAGTTGTTGATGTTTATTTAATTGTGAAAATAATGAGTTGTTGAAAAATATGTTATAATATAAAAATACTGGTATATTATAATGATAAAAGATTGTTGAATTTAAAAACTTATTTTAGTATTGAGTATAATGTAAAAGTGTTCACTTAATATAATTTAAGATGATTTGATTAATACTTTTAGTCTATGTTTTAGTTTGATTTGGTTATGTAAAATATTAAGAAACTTTACTATATTAGTAGAAAAATAATTTTGAAAACAAAAAAATCTTTAAACAATATAAATGAATCAATAATTGTTTTAAACTAATTTGGTATAATTTCTTAATTTTCTATAGAAATCAAGAATATACTAAATTTTTATTCAACAAAATCATAAACTAGAATCCATCGAACCAAATAAGATTTATTAAGTAACAAAGAAAGTTTTATATAAATAAAGGTGTAGATGGTAAGAGTATTACATGATCTGGATAGATAGTAGTAATGTACCTTTATGTTAACTATTAATGGATTAATTAAATTGAGAAGAGAAAAAATATTTTATTTTATATAAATATGTAGAATTTAGAGATGTTTAATTAATTAATAGATTTATACATATATAGTATATTTTTAAAGTGAATGAAATTTTTTTTTATGTATTAAATGATTTTAGTAACACTTGAATGTTACATTATGCTTAGTTGATATTGAAATTAGTCTAAAAGTAAAAGTTTTTTCCTCTTTGTAGCTTTGGGCAGCATCTAATGAAATTAAACTTAAAGGGAAAGAAAACCAAAATAATTGAATGTTGTGGATGTTAATTGTAGGCACAAAGTGTTCTTGGTTAGGGTCTTGAATGATGAGGAATGTGTAGGTGGGGAAATGAAAAGTTGAAATTGAGCAATTAGAGAAATAAACAGAAAGTGCAGTGAAGTGCAGTGTGTGATGTTAATGATAGGAGTTATGCAGATTGGGGAGAGAGAAGTGTTGTGTTGTGTTGTGGTATGCAAGAATAGAAGATAATGACCCATTGAATAGGACATTGGGTATATTATAACACTTTTGGTCTCCCTCAAGAGTAATTGTCAAGCAACAACCAACATATATAATCTTTATATGTACACCAGTTGTGTGATCTTTCCTTCCACGTTGCTATGTCCTACTAGCACCAGTACCACCCTATGCATCTTATGCATCTTGGGCTCTTTAACTTGGACAATCTCAAACTCCATCTCAATTCAATTTCAACTGTGGGTCATCCATCTTTCAACAAACAATGATTTTCAAACTTCTATGGCCCAAACACCACCTCTCTTCTTATTTCAATCATTTCTTCATTTCTTCCTTTCTCCTTCCTCTTATTTCTCACATAATTTTCATTACAGTTCCAATCTCACTTCTTCAGCTTCTACCTTATTCATATTCACAAAACAAATTTTGCTGCTCTAAAAAGTTTTAAATCCTCATATAAGCTCCACTACTAATGTACATGCACTCAACTCGATATATATCACAGCAAAATAGTGCTCCAAATATCTCTGTCATGGTTCAAGGTTTATTTGAAATAATGACTCAATAATGCTAGTTGCAATATAACAATCTGAAAGCTTTATTTGATAAGAATGAATTTCTGTCCTCTTCTTGCTTAAGTAATTTATGGATAAAATCTCTATTGTTTGACAAAAGCAAACGTTTTTATTAAGGAATACTCCATGAATATACAACTAAACAAAACTTGTCAGTGTTCTTGCAGCAGCAACCAAGTCTGTTAAACTGCTAGGTGATTTTTTTGTCTATTCCATAATATTTTTTGAGTTATTCTATATAATTTTCTGTCTTTTTTGTCATCTAAAACTGTAATATTCAACTAACAAATCATTAGTCTAGTGAAACTAGGTTAATATCTTTAAAGAATTTGTTGATTCAATGAAGTTTGCATGAAATGAGAATTTTTTTTAAAAAGTCAGTCCCAATAACACATTGTTTGATGTTAATGTATTTTTCCATAGTTTTATGATATTTAATAAATTTTAATGAATATAAGAATACGTTATAATGTATTGCTAACATTTCTAAACCTCAAGTGTTTTCTTTTGAAGATGATATTTTGTCTATATATTATTTGCACTAATGAAATTTTAGGTTTAAAGTTCACACACAGGAAGATGTTGAACTCAAAATAAAAAAAAACTCCCTTTTCTACTAAGCAACATATAATCCCATGGTAGATATGAGAACTAAGACACCAAGATGTTGCCTTACTTCAAAATTTATATTTGGGTCTAAGTTCTATAATCCAAAGAATGTTTTCAAGTGTACTGTTATATTATTGACACTAAATGACAAAATAATAATAATCTCTTTTTTGCGTTCACTCTAAGTGATTTTGCTACTTTACTCTTTTAGAAATACTAATTAAGTTGGAGCATGAAGCAAAAAGCCAGCGAATATATATGAATGAATGTCTCTGCTAAATATGACAGGTGATTGAAAGGAAAAAAAAAAGGGGGTTTTCGAAAGCGAAGTGTCACGCCAAGTTTAATAAAAGCCAGCTTTGCAACTTAAAAACGAAAAACTGTTACCCTTTACAAGATAAGGTTTTCTGTGGCCTGTTTTAATTGCTGTGCATAGCAAGATGATTCCAATTATCATCATGAGTTCATTTTCATAGGATTCAATTACGGAAAAGTTTGTCATAACAAGTGCTTCACACTCATAATGGTGCACGTTTCATGCACATGGGAGAAACCTCTCGATGGCTTTCTCAAGCATTTGCTTGCAGAGCCTTCATTTTTAGGTAGTTCAACAACACACAATCTCTTCAAATTCAAGTTTACAAATAAGTTCCACCAAGTATGTCTGAAGTTGACAATGATTTAGTTGCTGTAGAGGTTTTAAATTGTTTTATTTCTTTCTGTCGTGATTTCAAATTGCTCAAACTGTATTTATATGTCATTAGTGATTATTTATACTGGTTTAAAAGATACCATATCTTGTATAAGTTACAAAGCTTAATATTAAGAAATCATAATCATTATGTAAACGTACTCCAATGAATGCAGAGTTTAAGATGTTCTATCTTCGACTAAAATGTTGAAAACTATTAACAATAACATTGCTCAAACAGTAAAAAGATATATATAACTTATAAAAAATAAACTGTTTTTATATATATTCAATGATTGAAAATTTTCTATAAGGTCATTGGGCACATGTGGTAAAGTCATTTTGAAGGAATGGGTTGATTTTACACAGAGAAGCTTTAATTGCTTGAGAGAAAGAGAGAAAAATGGAATTGAATCATAAGCTTTGATATTGCATGCATAGTGGACAATACACAGAACCCACAAGAGGCCAATTAATTATGGTCAGTGAATGGTCATTCTCTGCATATTAATAGATTAGGAGATGTTGATGAGCCAAAATAGAGAACAGTAATGGTAAAAGAATCCAAAGTGAAGGATAGTAATTTATTCTTGTCGATATATTCTTCACATTAGAGTTGGAATGCTCATTAAATTATTAACAGAAAGTAGTTGTCTCACTTTACTCAAAATAATAAGATTAAAAATTCTTCATCCATGGACATGGATTAGAATGCAAGTTTAGTTTAGGTTGGACATTATGATTATGGGCAATGTCCCACGTTCTTACAAGCTCATTAAGGAGCACCCCATATTCTTTATCCATGCCTACCCCACTATTCCATTTCCGTGTAGGCATTTTCCTAGTTCTTAGAACCATATGGCTACCATGTAAACTTTTCTAACGTTAACCCAACCAACACCAACATTCTAATTTCCATTCATAATTAATGTCCTTACACTCTAACGTTCGCTTTTGGGCCCTCCCCAATGTCCAAAATATTCACTTGAGAAATATATTTTCATCTTACGAGAAAAAGTTATCTACCAATAAAAACATACACATTACCTAATTTAATTAGGTGAAGTGTGATTTGTTATGCAAGAAGGTTTCCCATTCAAGTGATGGGTTGGTAAAAGTGAGGGAGTTAAAATGCAGGGAAGATTGATTGGGTGGGTCATGATTTGTGCTTGTAATGGTCAATTCATAGAGGTCCAGGATGAGATGAGGTAAATTGGGTTGTAGCAGCTTGTAACACTCCACATACCCTTATTATGGTCTCTGACATTTCTACCTAATTGTCACTTTCAACTGCGCAAGTTTCAGAAAGTTGGAGTTAAAACCAGCTCAATATGAAAGTTGTGCTTTGAGAGATCACAGCTATTTGTGACAAACAATTGCATTAACAACTCCCCATCTGGCCCTACATGCCTCTTTCTCCCACTGCACACCATAGTGAAACACAAAACAAATGCCACAGGATCAATGTTTAGCTTTTCAAACATCAAACCAAGTACACAAATTAATCAATATTAGTAAATTAGCATATAATTCATGATGTTATGTCACTTCCACAACTGGCAATTTTGTTCTCCTGCTTCCAATCAATAATACATGCACTGGAATGGATGCTTATTAGAAGATGCTACCCTTATGATTGTTGTGCCTTAACCAACTGAATTATTTTCCCCCTTGCAAAATTATCAATCAATATCGTGCTGAAAGAGAATATACAATGCAGAAAAAAACATTTCATCTTCAAATTGTACCATGAACCAAATCTTTTCACTTGTACTCCCTCTTTATCCCCTCCACATAATGCGTGTCCTTTTATGGATCATAGTTAGACCACTAACAATAGCGAGTATCAATGCACTTTCAAATTCTGTTTTTTCTTAATAAAAAAATTCTAAAACCATGGTATCTATAGAAACACTACATACCGTATATTATTAAACTAGCTGAATTACTATCAGTGAGAAAGTACTTCTTACTGAATTTTAACCCTCCCATTTGCACGTTTAAAAGTTCAAATTTCAGGATATTAGTTAAGTTTGAAAACACTACAAGAAGAACTGATGTTATTTATGATCAGAAGTGATGGTTAATAGCAGAAAATCGTTGGTTATTAAGTTACAGTGGCTAATATACGACACAAATTACAAAAAATAAGTGCTGGAAAAAAAAGTTTAACAACCAGAATGAAGCTGTTGATAAATTGATCTCTATGTTGTGACGTTTTTTTAACAGCTTTATCATTCACCATCATCGATACTCGCAAACTATTGACAGTTATTGATGGATAGATTATTAGAGACAATTGTCAAATTTTCAACCGTATAACCAACCAATGACTTAGTTTTTGATGATTTTTAATGTTTCTAAGATTCTAATGTTATTACTAATTTTAAACAAATATCATGAAGAAAATAAATAATTATTTAATTTATATTATATCATGTTATATTAAAATAAATAAAAAATATGAAGAGAAAACTAGAAATTCCATACATCCTAGTTAATTTCGAACCCTATCTAATGATTAAATCATTTAATATTTTATAAAAAAATACATTAATTTTGATATTGTAAAACTTTAATTTTTAATTTCAATAATTTTTCATTTAAATTTTCGTCATGATATTTTTAAATAAAATAAAAGATAAAAATATTACTTTGTTAAAAAAATATATGAAAAACGAATATTATATACTAAAAATTAGAGAAAAGGTGAATGAATTTTAGTAAAAACTATTAAAAAATGAATGTGTATTTTAAAATTAAATAGAAAATATGTATTATTTTGTATGACATAAGAGAAATAACTAAATGAATTGAATCAAACCAAAATTACTTTTTACCAATGCTTTTTAAATTCTGGTTCAACTCAAGCATATTTAATGGTCAAAAGCGTAAATTCCCTTGTCTTCATCAGTTTGGTTAATAATACTTCAGAATACTCACCAGGCTTCTAGTTTTTCTTTAATTTAGGGCCCATTTCTTTCTACTTATATTTGGACTTCGAATTTGAACCCATGTTTTGAGTAGCCCTGTTTCTGGGTGTCACCATCTTATGCTTAAAGACTGTGTGGGCTCACTTGGCCCATGTAGAGGCCTGATATTAGCACTCTAAATTTACTATTTCAAACCTCTCATTCAAAGTGTATTTATTTAGTTTAAAATACACCCGACATGTTTCTGTGGAGTAAAATTACACAACAGAGATTTACTTTTGCAGTGTTATTTCATCTAAAAATATATCAACACATCACAAAACTGTTTCTATTGTACTATATAATTTTGAAAAAAAATAAAAATATAACAAAACTTCACGGTCACTATATTAATTTTTTTATGAAACTAACACAACAAAAAATTATTTCCACTCAAAATATTTCTTTAAAAAATGAAAAGTTGAGAGGTTTATGAAATATAATATTACTGTACTTTTTTTTTCTCCTTTGAAAAAGAAAAAAGTTGAATATATATAAGTATTTGTACTATGAGTACTTGAATGATGATTTGCATGAGTGATTACATAATACATAGTGTGTGTGCTTGAAATAAATTGGGTTGCATGTGGATATATAGGCAACCCACATGCCAGAACATGACTACTACTGCACTTTTCTTTCCTTTTCCTTACATAATGCTTCCACCACATTCAATGCTCTATCCCTAATTTTAAATATATATTTTCAATTATACAATTCTTAGAACAAGGATTCAAAATTTTCAAAATATAATTTCTAAAATTATTATTAAAAAGTAACATTAAAAACTAAAACAACCAAACCTTAACTGGGTTGGAAACTAGTGCAGGAACCATAATGGTATAGATGAAACCTGTTGTGGTGTGAACTTGCTATAATTGGAGGAGACAATTGCAAGCATAGTTGCATCTTGTATGATTAGTTGCATGTGGATTGCACATGTCTTTGCTAATTATTGCTTCTGGTGTTGATCCTGCTTCATGTGTTGCAATCATGCAAAATTATTATCTTCTCATATTTTTTGTTCATCATCTGCTGCCCCACACCTTTCCATGGAAGACAAAAATATCTCACAAAGTTTAAGCCACACTCTCGAATTATAGGTCATCTCTCTAACCTTCTTCACGTAACAAGTTTTCAACTTTTCTTTTATTTTTACAATTTTATTCGATTTTTTTATCTTTCAGATAAATCCACATTCATGGAAAGAGACCCCACATTTACATTTCAAGGATTAAAATTTTCAAACATTTATCTTAAGGTCATCATAATTTTTCAACATGATTCTTAGTCATAAGAAAATATATAGGTTCACTTAATATGAACGGATTGAAATAATATAAAGGTGAGTAATTTATCTCATTTTTTATTTTTTATAACTGTTTTTAAAAATATTAAAATTTAATAATCAAATGAAAGTGAAAGATATATTAGTGATTAAGGAAAATAACTATACAAATAAAGATAAAAGAATAGTTGAACATGAATAATACATAAACCTTTTCTCTCTTTCATTCTAGCCTAATTGCGTATTGGGCCTGAAGCATTTCAGCAACGACCCAATTCATTATTCTTCTTTTAACGATTTTCAAAATTATATCATAATAACTTTACCATTAACATAAAGTTATTTTGTTAAATGTAAAGATTAGTCGTACCATACTCACTTTTAAAGAAGAATAAAATAATAATGATTGGAATGAGTACTAATAATGTGATATATGTACTTAATTTGAATAATAACGAAGACTATAGTACTAATGTACAATTCTATTTAGTGGCTCGTACAAGAATATGTGAACACAATAAATTAATAACTGGTTGTTTGAACTGAAATTAGTAGAGATGAGTGAAACAAAATGAAAGGAAAAAATAATAATGAGTGAAAATAAATAAAAGATAAAATAAATAAAAATGAAAAAAAAAAAAAAGAGAGGGGGAGGAAATTAAGTGCAATAAGTGCATTAAGCGCACAATAGTGAATTCGGCGCAGCTAGTGTCACGGGGTCGCACATGGAAACTGACAGACTCGGAAAGAGCAGATTTCATTTATTAAAAAGCAGAATGATTTGATTTTTGTTTTACCAGAAAAAAAATAAAATAAAAAAATTAATTTTAAAACTTGATGAGTTGATAAGCTTGACTTTCATCTATCTATGTGGGCCCCTTATCCATTCTACTTTGAATTTTTTCCACACCCAATTCTTCTTCTTTATTTCTTCATTACCAACTTTCCCATTCACACCATTCCCTTCTTCAATGCTTCTTCTCTCTTGCACCACCCTCTAACAATTAATAATAAACATTTTTCCATTTTACCTACAATTTTTGCCTTTTCAACTCATAAATAAATTCTCAATTAATTTTTCAATACATGATTAACACTCCAAATTCACATTTGAAACAGAAAAACTATAACATTTTTATTTCAATTACTTTTAAATAAAAATATTTATTTTAATATTAAAAATATAATAAGTAAAAGATATCAACTGATAATATTTTTCCTTGTGTTAGTTAGACTTTTTTTGTGATTAAAATTTGTTAACTTTTTTAGTGAAATCAATAATAGTTTTTTTAACTTGGTATTCACAAATAATGTTAATTCTAATTGTTTTAATTGATATTCATAAAAAATATTCTTTTTAGTCATTGATTGAAATTATTTTGATATTTTTTTATTAATGTTAGATTCTTTTTTCTAGTTGATACCAAAAAAAAGATAATCAGTTAAAACTATTCAAATACATTCTCAATTCATAAAAAATATTTTAATTTACTTTGGATAAAAAAGATTTGGTGAAGTTGATAAAAAAATTATCATTATAGAGATTCATAAAAGAAATAACTCTTACAGATGTTAATGAAAAAAATTATTTACTTGAAAACGATTGAAAAATGACGTATTAACTTAGAAATTTTTTATATAATAATATTTATAAAAAATAAACATAATTTATTTTAATATAAAAATAATTCAAACAAAATTAATAAAAAAATAACTCAATTCGTATTGAAGAACAAATCTTGACTTCTATGATTGAAAAGTAATTTATCAATATTAAAAAAATAATTAATATGATTAAGAAATAATTTAAATTATATTAATAAAAAATAATTTAATCAATATAAATTATTTTAATTAATATTAATTAGAAATAATTTTAATTAATGTCAATAAAAAATGTTAATATTAATAAAAAAAACCTTAAAAAACGCTAATAAAATAATAATAATATATATAGATTAAGAAAAAAAATCTCAATTATGACAGTTACAAATAATTAAAATTAAATTAAATTTAATGAAATTATCATTAATAATAACTAAAAACATAAAAATCATACATAAATATTCGTTTTTATTTTCAAGATATTTAAATAATATTTATAATCTGTTGTTAATCGTTAGTACATTATATTTATGTTTAATATATTATATTACACTAATAAATTTTATTTAAGAACTTATATATTGAAAACAAACATAAAATATAAATTATAAGTATTGTATAAATATTTTAGAAAAAATTATTATTCTATATATCGAATCAATCACGTACTAATCTTAACAAAACTAATAATATTTCATTCGAAATTTAACCTACCATATTCCAACTAAGATAAGAGAAAAGAAATTATTTTACAAAAGAAAAGAATATAGACAGAAGAATATAATTTTAATATTAATTTAATTTTTGTAAAATGAGTTCATGTTATTATGTTTATAAATGCCGTTGCATTTTATAATAAATTAATTTAATATGATATTGATATAATATATGATGTATATAATTTTAAATGATTAAATTATTTTATTATTTTTTAAAATTCTAACATTTTTTTTTGAAAATATATTTTAAATTTTCTATAAAAACTTTCTTATAAATGATTTCCGCTTAAAAAAGTTATCGTAAAAAAGACACTATGAATGTGTTATTCTGTTTTGTTTTTTTTCCAAATGAATTATGAGAGAGCATGTATGTTTTGTAAGAGTGGTAGTTTTTAGGACAAGCAAACATGCCGTTATGTTACAACTTGCTTAGCATTTCCTAATTAATTTAATGTATTTTATTGACCGTACGATCCGATCTCATCTAATTTGCATCACCGTCATGATACTTGTGCCGACACACGTGTCAGACGTTGGTTCTTCAAATTGAGGACAACTTTCTACTCCTACACGCACCCAATAAATGTTGCATCCGATCCCCACCCTTCAATGTTTCTATAAATACCCAATGCAACATCTGCTTTAGGATCCCAGCATCTCCTCAAACTTCCCTCTTGTTTCTTGGCCTTGATTTCCGATTTAGACCCAAGGTTCTGCCAAATCAAGAGGGGTTTTCTGATCATAGTGTGTGTGCAACAATGGCTAAGTTCTTTGCTGCTATGATCTTGGCACTCATTGCCATTTCCATGCTTCAAACAGTGGTTCGTCTTTAACAATGTCTAAGAACCAGATACATTAACACACACCATAATTTTTTTATTTTATTGGTATCACTAGTATTGAGAATTTGAAAGATTCTTACATTTTCAATGGCTTGATTTTCAGGTTATGGCTGCAAATGGGCATGGAGACCACCTGAATGATAACAAGGTATGCATCTTCTTCACTCTTTTTCTTTGTGGGTGTGAAGAATGAAAAATGGGTCTTGGGATTTTTCTTTCTAAGG
The DNA here is from genome assembly GCA_016859785.1 of Macrotyloma uniflorum. NCBI lineage: Eukaryota > Viridiplantae > Streptophyta > Magnoliopsida > Fabales > Fabaceae > Macrotyloma > Macrotyloma uniflorum. The sequence goes on along the minus strand of BDMB01000008.1, from coordinate 2,605,963 downwards.
GGTGAATCAGTGCTGATTTCTGCTGTCTGTTTCCTCAGAGCAAATATGGAAGTGGGAGTCTCAAGAGCTACCGTAAGTAAAGTTCTTTTCTTCAACTTGTCTTTTTATGGCATGAAGAAATGTAAATTTATGAGATTTCTCCAAACTTAGACAAAAATGGTTGTAACACTGATAATGGAAGGAGGAAAATTTTAAGAACATTCCTAAAATGCTTGCGGAGCAGATCTGGATTGTTATTTTGCTATTATTTTTTTAGTTAAGACAAATTATGCTCACATTATTCTGTACCTCTCTTGTCAAAGGTCTTAACTAACCAAACGGACATGTAATATTATTTCTATTCTTTTATAAATTGAAAAAACTGTTCTAAAATTTTATTAATTGTTACAACTCTGTTCACTGTCAATTTTGGTTTGACTGTGTGGTCAATTTTTTTCCCTAAAAGCTACTTTTTTTGGAGTGTTTTGACTGATGTGTGAAAATAGGCGAGTCAAGTGACTATTGATTATTGTATTGACCAGAATGCTTGTTTGTTTTGTTTATTACCAATGCTCACCATTTGTCTCTCTTTTGGGAATGTGATATGACCAGAATGCCCATCACAATGCTCGAGGAGATGTAGCCAGACCCAATACCACAAGCCCTGTATGTTTTTCTGTCAGAAGTGCTGCAGAAAATGCCTGTGTGTGCCCCCGGGGTATTACGGTAATAAGGCTGTGTGCCCTTGCTACAACAACTGGAAAACCAAGGAAGGAGGACCCAAGTGCCCTTGAGCTTCAACTTCAACATCAATTGTTGCTTTCTTATATAATATATCATTTCCTTGTTCCATTTAATGCACTACCTTACTTCCCTACTATTTACCAGTCCTAACTAAATGGTATAGCCCCTTGTGGTGGCTCTATGATATATGTTTTCTTAAGCATTTTGTGACGTCCTTTTAAGGACCACATATGTACTATCACTCCTTAGGACATGTTTGCCTTTAATGTGAGTGACTTACTTATATCAGTATATCATCTGTGGAACTTATTGCTAGCTTGATATCTTGTCTTGGCCTGTTAACTATTACATGCTTCTAATTTGGAATGAATGGGGTTAACTTATGGCTTCAATGATACATTGAATCTTGAATACTTTACCATTATTACAAGAAGACTTTTTTCTTTCTGTTAGTGTAATCTCTTCGTTTCAAGATCCCTATTTATTACCAGATAGATAGGCCTGCATGTGATAAGGCAAAGTGATGCACTTGCTCTGTCATGCATCTTTCTCTCAAAGTTTGTAGGTCCATTTTACTCAAGAAGCCAACTTTTGTTTTCTTTTTCTTTTTGCAAAGTAAAGATGTCACAAAAGTAAAAAGTAGTGGCAGTGACCATGTAACTAGATGGAGACACTTAATCTAACTTCCGTTGGCAAAGAGCTGAAGGGATTAATGTAAAGTTCTGTAAATTAAAAAATTAAAGATTGATCCAGCTGTTCAGCCAAAAAGGGGAAAAGAAAGTGAACCAAAACCAAGAAAAGCATATAGATTTTGCTAGTATCAATTGGAAATGCATAGTCGGATATGACTTTTGTCATGAGGGCATTAGACCTGAAATTATGAAGATTTTGGGTTTGTTGAATCTTACTTGTATGCATATACTGTGGCTAATAGAGGTAAGAGATAGTGAATAAATGAGATGATAGCACCTATTAGAAATGCATGTGAGGATTAGAATCTGAAATGCTGACAATTTTGATAAAAGTTTACCTATTATATGTATGTTATTTAATAATAATTATATAAATTTTACCTAAATATTTAGAATAAATAAAATTTTCTCCCCAAGTTAAAAAAGCAGTTAACTAATTTATCATTATTTTACATCCGTCACAGTCAACAATAATAATAGTAGTATCTTAAAAACTGTTTATAATAATTTCCGTTGATCCGCAGCTAAAAGAAAAATGTTAAACTTTTTTATGGGCCGAAAAAAGTTTCTTAAAGCCCAGCCTCTTTTAAGTATTATTTTTTTACAAGAATAATTTTCATAATTCACTTCCATTTATACCCTTAATTTTTGTGGAAATAGTTTAATTTGCATATGCAACATTTTAAATTCATTACTTCCTGATTTAGTTTAATGCTAATCATGGAACATGGTTTGGCTTCATGGTTTGTTTACACATTCCTAAACCGGTACATTTAGCAAAACATTAGAAAGTTTTTTTTTTCTTCTGTACAAGTCCTTGTTTCATTATTTACTTACAGAGACAACTAAACCTAAGCAAAGAAATATTTTACTAAAAGCTGAAGACACACATATTCATTACTAGGATGTTAACCTTCATCTCCTCTTTCTATCATCTGTGAAACTTCAAACTTTGATGATGGAGGCTATGAATCTATACACTGCGATCTCTTTCCCTCTCTGTCTCCCTTTTTATATAACTTCTAAATTCTCAAAAAAATAAAAACGACATGGCCATCAGAAATCACTAATTTGAAATGGCATTTACTTACTGAAAATTGAAACACTTGTGAATGTAATTTACTTACTGGCATTGTAAAATCCACGATAAAACGTAAACCAGCACAGAGATAGTCGTCATGGCCTGCATGTGTGAGATCAAATATTTTCTTCATCATTATTATCACAAAAGATTTGAATGGCAATCACTATTACCTAGAAAGTTTCAATTATAATGTAAGTCTTAGTTGCAAATGTTTGTCATACACACTTACGCAGTACAAAAAGTGAGCAAATTTGTCTTCCTTGGGTGGTGTGCACATATACGCATCCTTTATAAGTAGCACTGCCATGAACTGCACACTATTCCTTGTTAATTGCAAATAAAAGATGTTCTAAAATTTAGTGAACACAAGTACAATAATGTAAATATAAAGACAGAAGAGTTTAAAATCAATACACTCTTCGGAAATCATTTTTTCGATTTTCGCCAACATCCCTTATGTAAGATTAACATTGGTGATGAACACATAAATAAATGTACATTGGATGCACAATTAATAGCATTGAAGAGTGTGAAGTCTTACAATGAGGAGTGCAGTGCCAAATATGACACCTCCACTGGGGTTTCTCAAGTTGAAGTCTTTATTCATTGAGTTGATGAGGCCATTGGTGACACGCTCTGCCACCAACAGGGGAGATCGGATTTGAGTGTTTGTTCCCGGAATACTCCATTCTTCACTGCATTCATGTTTTCATTTTTTCTGACTTAGATTTAACACCTCTTGCAAATTATCTGAACTCTATCATTAGACTGATAGTAATGGATTGGGTACATGTTCATATTGATTAAGTTCTTATTGGAACCAAGTTCACAGCAATATGTTAATTACCAGTAAATAACTAAAATTTAAGGACAATGCAGGCTTTAAGATATATATAACTTGCCTTAAAGTTATCTCGGTGTCATCATCATCAGAAAGAACTTCCGGAACTGAATAATAATCTGGACCGTAAGGCTACATATCGCATTCATGAAGTAGAGATAAATGTGAACGATGTAGGACATTTTCGAATCCATGACAAGTTCATGACACTACTATGTATTACAAGGATAAGTAAGCCAATCCGTACCTTCCTGCAAATCTCACATAATATCATGCTGCCTCTGGAATTGGACCATTGATCAATGCATCTCCTGTGAACATACTGAGGCACAAGGAATATTACTATATATACAGGTAACATCAGATCATATTTGATAAAAGCTAGCTGACATTATTAACCCTAGTCAAGAAACTGCATTATTTGTAGAAGTACACAAAAATTTTAGGATTACGCAAATCGTGGAGAAAGCTAATCAATGCAGGTGGAGCTGTTTTTGCCCTTGTGAACAAAAATATTCACCACTTCCCCCAGTATATATTTTAAATACAAGGAGGGAGATAAGAGAAAAAAGAAAGACACAAATAGGAAATATTTAAATGAGTAATGTAATATAGAAAAATATAAAAAAATATAGTTTTTAAAAATGTTGCTAGCTAGAACATTAATTTAAAACATTCCTTGTAATGTGAAATATGAATTAATAGTATAAATCATGAAAACAGAATGAGAAAAAAACACAAAATAATATTGGCCATTTGTTAAGGTATATGCACCTTCAGGCTGCCATTGCAATTGCAGGGTGATTCCAGTTTAGAAACAAAATCCTCCTCTTGACAGTAGCGGCATTCTCCCTTTTCTTCAGTTTCTTCACCGTTCTCTTCAGGGTTTTGGTTATTGTCCACATAGGAATCGGTTACAGGTTTTTCTTCCTTTGCAGCTTCAAGTGATGCACCCAATTCCTCAATGGGAATTGCAATGTGGTGTAGAGCAATAGAGGATTCTTGACATAATAGGGTTCCTTGAAATTTCTCAGGAGAGACAGTGGCATGATCTCTCATGTTGTCAACCTGCATCATGGAGGAGAGAGTTCTATTAACCGCTTCAAAATCCCAAAAGAATTTTGACCATGTTCATGTATGAACCTAATTGAAATAAAGAGAAAAAGAAAATAAGTGTTGTTTCAAAAGAAGGTTGAAAACCAATATAATTAAGCTAATGTGCATGCAAGAATGAACCAAAGATTGAAAAAAGAAAAATGGAAGAAATAAAAAGAGAGGAGATTTTTGCACAAAGTTTAATTTAAAAACTCAGTTATCTTCATATTACATGCATGACAAAAACAATCTAAAAGTAAAGAAAAAGGAAAAAAAGTCTAGTTCATAAGAAAAATGCTTCAGAAAGACAATACAACATTAAACGTCTCCTCTATCTAGTATTTCATTACCCTTTTCAACAGCTGATGTATATAATAATCTAAAAGCACTTACTTCATAGACAAAACACACCACCGCTTAATAATATTCAAAGATACCTATATGTCAATAACAACAATAAAAGAAGAATGTGCATTAAATTCTCTAATCACAGACATACTAAAAGCATTTGTAAAGGCTACATGCAAAATTATAATTTAGTTATGCAGATTATTTTTTTTCTTTTTTAAATTTATCAACATTTCTGCTACCCAGTAATAAAAGAGTATTCTTATTACAAATTAACTTGACCACAAAATTCAATTTTTTGTAATCTAAAAAAAAAGTTGAAACTTTCTTACCAAGACTGAAATTTGACTCTCCTGTTGGGAGAAACAAAACTGAGAAGAGAAAGAAAAAAAGAAGAGAGAAAAATATTATACTCTTTCTCTGGTATCTCTCAACCAATATCTTGCTTGAATTCTCTGTGGTGAAGATAGCAGAGCAGGCGTCAATTATATGAGTGGTGACCTGTAAATGAACATAGTCTCATAATTTCACTAATATAATCTGATCTAAACTGAGATGAGCATGAACTCTGAACCTTTGTGGGGTTCACAGATGGAGAGTTCCATTTGGCACGAGATGAATCAAGAAGCGTAGTTGTTACTATTACTGAAAAATGAGACTCAATAGGACTTTTCAATAGGACTTTTGCTAAAAATGTGCAGACTGAAATTCCTTTCTGGTGCACCAGTTTTATCTGAATTGAAGGAGAGGTTAAACCCCACCGAATGGATTCTCTTTTATTTCATGAAGTATGTGTGGTTTTTGTCAGATGCTTCCACATATTGAAGTATGGAGCAAACTACCACTGAAATCTGGTGCACCTTCTTTAGGTGTAGTGCTTTAATTTGTCTTTTACATGAAAATAAGTAACTTTATTGACCTGAATACTTGATCTTATCTATACTAAATTTGTTTCAAAATTGATTAGATTTTTTTTTATAAAAAATTATTTAAATAAAAAATGAGTTATTTTATTAAAAAAATTAAATATAATATATTGACCTAATTAAAAATTACATATATATATATATATATATTAATTTATTAAATATGTTAAGCACATAAAAATTAGACTAATAAGATTATTAAAAACTAAATTTATATTTTATTTAAGAATCTCATTACGAAATATATTTTTTAAATAAATAATTTATTATATTATATTATATATAGAGAGGTGAAGTATGATTTTAGTACTTGTGTTTTTTTTTTTAAAATTATTGTTATTTTTTGTATTTTGGATTCATTAATTTAATAAAAACATATAATTTTAGTCATTTTTATACTTAAATTTAATATTATAATGATTTTTTATTTTAATAAAATTAATAAAATAGTTAAATATAATTTAATAATTATTAATACTTAAATTTATATGTTTTTTAAAATTAGAGATAAGGATCAAAGATAATTTAAAAAAAATTTAAAATATATTTAATCATATATATATATAATATAAATAATTCCTAATGAATATATTTAAGAAAGTTATAATGAATAAAATTTTTAAAAATTGGACCAAACTTTAATACAAACTAAATACACGAGAAAAGTTATATGTAAAGTTAAATTTTTTTGAATAAAAAATTTAAATTGATTTATTATTTATATTGATGAATTGATTATATATATGGGCATGTATGTTCCAATATTATTGAATTAAAAGAAATAAAAATGAAGATGAAAATTAAAATTTTTTAGTTATTATATAAAGTCTCATTAAAACTTGTCTAAATATATAAAATTATATTCACTATTATGAGAGAAATATTTTGATCTACAAAAAGTAATATTTTTATCATGAAAATCAGTATAGTCAGAATCATACTTATTGTACACATAAAACCTTTTTCTGGTTTTACATATATAGTTCTTTTTGTTTCTGGTGTCCATCAATGAGCTAAATGCTTAGGATTATGCTTTTCTAGATTCAGGTATGGATGATATTGGGCCTTTTTTACAAATTGGTTTTTTGGTTCTATGTGAATAGTAGTAAAAGTTTTTGGTAGTTGGTTTCACTCTGACCCAGTTTTCTTTACCCTCTAAATTTCAAGGCCCAACTTTCTGTACCCACAAAAATCAAGACATACTTTTTTATTTATTTTATTTTGAAAGGGATATTATATAATATTAAATTTTTTTTTTTTCAAAATAAAAGAGAGTGCACCTTAATTTTAATATAATTCGGCATAAATGCTAAAACTATTTTTTCTTGTAGAAATCAAATTGCATTGATTGATTTGAACTAATTGTAAAAAAATTTGGATTACAACTTTTTTTGGTTTGAAACGTATATATATTTATGTTTGATTGTACGTTTATTCACTAGTTTTTAATCTTTCTAAAAATAATTTAAAAACTAATTTAAATAATAGAAATGGGGAAATAATATTTTTTTTTCAAAATAATTAACACAATACAAACAGGTTTCACTATTTTTTTTTTAAATATTAAATAGAAACAAGTTTTTGTTACGGTGACTTTTTTTTGGTTGTATTAGTAAGAAGTTTTAATATATGTAGAATTTTTTTTTTTTGTGTTTAAGTTTGTAAAGAAAAATATAAAAATTTAACCCAATGTAAACTTATTTATGATATGGAATTTAAAAAAAATATATATTAACGCAATGGAAACTAAAAAGAAAAGAAGATATTTATATTATGTTAAATATTTTAACACAATGTTTATTAAAAAAAACAATAAAAACTTATTTTCTTTGTATTAATTTAATAAAAAATAGTTTTCCTAGAAGTAATTTTTTGTTAAATACAAAAAAATATTTTTGTCTTTTCATTTTGATTAAGGGTTCAATAATAACTTGTGGTGCTAATAGAGAGACCCTTAAGAAAAATCCTTGAATAGTGGAAGCCCACGAAATGATGCCTTCTGCATCAAGCCTGTGTATACAGAATTAATATATATATATATATATATATATATATATATATATATATATTTTAGTCACAGATTAAAATATTAAAAACTAATGTTTCAAAATAAAAAGACCATTTAAATTTTTATTTTTCTCTCAATAAAACTTTCTTACGAACACATTTTGATTAACAAGAGATATGCATTAATCATCTTCATCAATTTATATAAAAGAATAGGTTTATTTCTAAACTATAAAAAATATAAATTTATTTTAATATATTAATTGTTAATTTTCATTTGTATTATTAATTTATTATAAATTCTACTAATAAGAAAGTCATTTTGTATGTAGAAAATATATATTTATGGACATATTAACAATAGAAGTTATCTTATCTTATTAGCGAGAAAAATTATCCTTTAAATTACTAGTAGTGTTATTGAATGTCATTACTACTAGAAGAGGAAAAAAGTAGTACAACATTGGTTAAAGAATTCATAGTAATGGAGTAGTCATCAACATGTTCTTTATATTTGTCTCATCCTTTTCAATCAATGATCTCTTATTATTAGTAGTAATTTTACAAATCTGTCACTATCCCTACTTAATTATTTGTTCTCAATTATTAGAATAAATTAATTGCTAGACGAGTGCAGTTATATTTTTCCTCATGCTTTAGATTCGTTTATCTCATCTTAATAAAGTAAGATAGTATCAATTATGCTTTTTGGTTAGGTTTATAGTTAATGGTGTGATAAATTATGGTTAACAGGAGGAAAATAAAAGCTGCATTAAGTGTTTTCTGATGCAACATAGAACCTTTCGTTTTCTTATTCTTCAGCTTTTCTAACAATAGATCAACTTTGCTGGCCATAAATTCTGGAAATTAAAACTAAATTATCAGGTGCAGTGTACATTTTGAAATTATAGGCTATGGCAAGTGAGAAAGTCTTGTTCAACCTTTATCATCATCGTTAATTTTCAAATGAAGTGGATAATGGTCTTAATCTATGAATGCAAATTTGGGAAGTAGAAGATATGAAAATAGAAAGATAGTAGTAAGAAATTCAACAAATAATTAACAGGGAACAGTGCCGAAAGATAAACTTGAAGTTGATCTACAAATTTATGAATTGAATGAGATGAACATTTATGCTGGGGGAAAGCATAATAAATGAAAGGGAAACGAATCAAAATGTGCAAGCAAATCATTTCAAAATAATGGTAGTAGCTTCTGACAAAGCTGAACAATGGCTGAATGATAGTAATGACTTGAAATAAATAACAGTGTCGGTGATTCAAGAAGAAACAGTATTATGGGTAAGATGAAATCAGCATGACATCAATCAACTACTATTCATTTGTTTCAATGTTTTCTATGTTTGATGTTCCAAAGAAATAGTATAGATCAAAATATGATAAAGAAAAATAGACAGAGAGTAATAATAGAGTGAACTTTTAATTGTTTGATTTGAGAGAAAAAAATAAGAAAAAGTAATAGTGTTTGTGCTGACTTTAATAAAAGAAGTCAAAATAAAAAGATTGGTGCAGTTCCACACATTAAAGAATAAGAGAATTGAGTTTGAAAAATGTGGAGGAAAGATCGTGACCCAAGTCAAATTCACTTGACAAAGCAAAGCAAGTTTGATATGAATTCCAGATTTGTTATGATTACTGATACGATATATTAAAATCTATAAATGGAGAATAATTTTTATTCTACATGTATATTTTCTTAAATTTAAGTATTCTTAGATATAAAATTTAAATTATAATTTAATATTAGAATTTATCTTTATTATTATTATTTTTTTCAATTATATTTAATGTGTTTTCTATTTTTTTAAATACTGTGTACGTACATTTATGTTTAGATGAAAAGAGAAAGAAGTACAAAAAGTCATTAATTCCCTATGAAAAATTCTTTCTCACACCTTTTTAACTCTCATTTTTTTTTTTCCATTTATCATTTATGATATTAATTAAAAACTCATTTTAGTTTTAATTTATAAATGACTGGCTAAAATTCAAAATTAGAACACGTTAAAATGCTTATTGATAATGGTGTATAGTATTTTCCATATTTTAATATTTTCATGTCACCCCTATTTAGTTAATAACTCAGGATAATAAATCGGTACATGAGTAATATTTTTGCTAGTATTACAATAAATTGAACATTTTTTTTACTTGTACTAACGAAATACACGTAATAAAATGTTATTCTGTAAGTTCACACTATTTTATATCAATCATTAGTGAACCAACACAAAATCCTAACAATTCGTAATTCTGTAGTTGTGATTAATGTGTTAGTTTGTTTGTTTATTATATAATGCTAAGATATATATATATATATATATATATATATATATATATATATATTTATTTATTTATCAGAACATTGTTGAAAAAGTTATCTTACATAAATTTATGAGTTAATTTGATTTTCTTTATCTCTATAAGTGCTCGTAGAAAATATTTTACTTAAAACTTCCTGATATACGTTCCATGCTCATATGATTATGTTTATCTTTTTGGGTCAATTAAGAAAGAAGGTGACAATAATTGATGAACAGTGGTTCCTAACAAAGCTGTCATTGGGTTAAGGGATATTAAATGTAGAACTTAAATTTTGGAGGGTGAAATTAAATGTTGAAGGCATTGATGGAAACAGGAAAGTAGCATCTTCGTTTTCATCCTTTAAAATTTGGGTTTATGGTGGAAGCAGAAATTTAGGTTTGTTTATTTTTTTTAATAGGTGGAGCAATGCATGGTGGGGGGCACTTAGGTTAGCACCATGGTGGGGCAAGATAATGACTCATTTAAGATTTGAAAAAACCAGTTCTGTGTCTATAAACGTTGCTTTAACTTGTATTAAACGCATACTCTTCCAATATCATTCACATAAAAACCACTTTCTCTGTTTTATTGAAATCAAAATCTATGATTTCATTTATATCACTCCAAACTCACTCACATATAGATTAAAAAATATAACTAATCTCTTTATTGTTAAACTTCTTATTTCATTTTTATAAATGTTTGGAAACTAGTGAATTAGTGGACTATTGATAAATCTCCTCTTAAATTTTGTGCTTTTTGCTACAGAAAAAAGTGTATTACTACTATTTAAGATTGTTAAGTGACATGAGAATATAATTGGAAAATTATAACTAATATTATGTTAAATTTATATTTCTAAGTTGATAGATAATCTAAAGTCGTTTTTTAAATGAACATATCAACATCAACTGAGGAAAACAAAGTTTCTATTACATAATACTTTTTTTTACAATACTATTTTTTATTTCCATCATATGGATCATCTAATCTTACCTTTTTGTCTGATTTTTCTCCTACTCTCTTTTTTTACACAAAAGAATTAGAAAAAAGTGTAGACGTATAATTTTTTAATTTAGAATGAGATTATGCCTACCTCGAAGTGAGGAAGGTGCTTATGTTGAAGTTATTGGTATGGCAGTCAACTTGACCATTTGAAATTCATAAAGTGATTATCTTTAGAAGTGGGTGTGCTTGTTCATGTTCTTATTATGTAAGCAAATCATAAAAGTGCCTTTGCGGCACTCATTGTTTGGCCTTTAAAGTTGGGTTCTATTCTTTTGTGTTCTTTTACTATTTACACAATCTTAGCTCATTAGCTATTGCTTTTCTCCATTGTTGCATTAATCCTATCCCTACTTTTTGTGAAGTTGATCCTGCCCTGAGTACTTTATTCTGGTATTCTATTAATAAATTACAAACACTTGCATTTTAACATTCACTTTACAAGCAACATGTAACTAATAATATGAATTATTTATTTAAGATTATACTTCTTTAGTTTCTATAAAATTTAGTTTTGTAATAAACTCAACACCATGAGTTGTGCCAGACTGTATAAGATCGTACCTATCTTTATGAAAGGCAGGATCAAGATGGTCAATTCGTCATAATCTTTGAGTAGGCTGTGATGCTTCTTTTCATCATTGCATGCCTACCCTGCTTTAGATAATGCATGTACCTTCTCGTGTTGAGTTTTTATATGATCAAAATCATATTTTTAAATAGATGGGTCATTTTAGAAATTTAAAACTATATACATTTAAGAAGAGAGGGATAAACATAAACTTTTCATATGATATTATCAGGTGAAAATTCAACATGCGAGGAGACTAGGATCCATTATGTTATTATTAACTTTACTGGTGTATTCGTTTTAATTAAAGTTTTTTTTTTTCATTAGATTCTACTGGTAGTGGTACAAATAACGTGTGGGAGACATTAAGATCGCACCTGTCGTTGGGTATTATGTGAAAGAAAAGATCATGGAAGGTTGGAGTCATAATAATCGAAGGAATAATTTGTTAGCATTAAGAATTTCTTTGTTAGGTTTAACTTGAAGTTGACCTACTACTGAATGTGTGTACCTTATTTTGATTCTTTCATTATACATGGAAGGAAATGCTTATAAAAAGAATAAACATACATTGATGGAAACAACAATTTTAGTTAATTAGCCACGACCAAGTTTAAGTGGATATTGTTTTTAACAGGGAAAAACGAGATGGCCTTTAAAAATTAAAAAGAAAAAAAGAAAAGAAAAGAAGTTTTTAAAGGTACAATTTTTTTCTTTACCCACTTTTCTTACATCGATGATGTACATTACTCACCTTTGAATCTAACTAATATTTTGTGAAAGTGTTTCTGTACACATGGTTCTCTGTTTTGAACGTGGACATAGAATTTGAACTTATATATGCTGCAAATTTCTGAACCGGTAAATTTCCACCATGTTTTGTCGACCATTTTTCCATTAAATTTGTGTTGTTTGCTTTGTAGAAAATTTTAACAAATTTAGGAAATAGAACAATTTAGTATATAATAGAATTATTTAATAATTAATTGAGAAAAATAAAAGAAATTACACAAAAAATAACATATCATAAAAAAATGTTCTTTTATTTTTATGAGTTACACAAAATTTATAAAGATTATAATTTAAACATTTCTTACAAGCTTTTTCCTATTTTGTACTCAACAATTTTCTCTATTTCAAGATAGATTTTTATTTATATATAAAATAAATTTAATTCACTCTCTAATACATATATAATATATAAAAATAATACATAAATAATATTAATTGAGAAATACGTGGATAATATTATTCTTTTAATAAAAAATAATTCTTCAACTGAAAAACACATATATCCATTAAACTTTCTTAAAAAAATTTAAAATACAGATTTTATAGAACCATACTTCATAGTTATTATTTAAAATGTTTATTATTATTTAAAATCATGTTAATAACATATTCTTTTAAATATATTTTTATTATATAATTGTTGAAATTTGTTAAAAATTATAATTTTTTATTCCCACTTTTTATTTAACAATTCTATCGCTTTTTTTTTATACTTTACAAAAAAAAAAAATTAATCATTAGTGAAATATGTGTTAACCAGAATATGTTGATCTGTATACATTTAGTTTTTACCAGAAAATATGGAAATTTGCAACAATTATTATTATATAAGTAATAAGATTAAGACTTTGATATATTTTTGAGCAAATGTTTATTAGAAGACTGGTGCTTAATTGATCTGGTTGCTTACCGTATATGGTCCATGGTATGTTTATTCTCAGGCGGCCTGGGGAATAATACGTTTATGAATTGACAGATAAACTTGTTATATTTATCAATCCATTTGATTTTTTTGCCAAACCACTTAATGGATATGGATTTGTGAAGGTGTATTATTGATGTTAAATTTAGAATATTATGTGACTATTAATCTCTTACACACACTATAACAGTTTGTGACTGCATTTAATTATCATTAATGGCATCCGATTTGTTGTCTATATTGCATTTCATATGAAACTGACATTTCATTAATTTAGGATAAACACACTACACACTTTTGCGTTATACATGGTTCATCATAGCCCTCAAAGTTGATACATGGCCAAGCTAATAATACCATGGTGTAGATATGGCATTATCGATCGATACATGATGAAACTACATGTGAAACTTGAGATCCTCCAAGACAAGACATTCAAGACGACGTTGATTTGGGCGGTGTGGAAACATATATAGTTGTTTTCAAACCAAGCATCGTTGGTCGGTTTTACCAACTTGTTCACTTCCACTAATGCTTTGTCGTACCTTGAATGAAAGGGAGGATAGTGAAAATGGAAAACCGGGGTGTTCCGTGTCCCTAATCACATTGTAAGACCATGCTGCTAAAACTGCCCCAGTAATTGGTCCAACAAAATATACCCAAAGTCCCTTGAAGGATGAAGTTGCAATTGCAGGACCTAATGTCCTTGCTGGGTTCATTGATCCCCCTGATATTGGTCTGTATAAATTGACATCACAACAACAATAATTTTCAAAACATTTCTTTCTGTCATGCATGTATGTATGTCTCTCACTTTCAACTCAAGCTACGTCGTAGCTTCCTCAACATTTGCCAAATTTTGAGTCTCCCTTTTATAAACTTTATTTTCCCTGTGCTCATGTAATTCCTGTAATTTAAATTTGTGTTTGTGTGTGTTTGTGTGTGAGGAACACTTTTTTTTCCTTAACTTACCCGGCAACAATGCTTGCTATGCAAACAGAAGAACCTACTGCTACTCCAGATAGCTGTCCTGTCTGCCAAATTACAACATTTTAAGGTTAGAGGCATGTTTCATGTTTGGATAATGTAATTGAAAGTAGTAAAATATTTAGGGTATCTTGAAAACTCCAATTAACTTTTTTTTTTTTATTATATATATAAAATGTTAAACTAAATTACAGTGATTCTTACAGCGTTTGTATCAGTGGCAACGGCCATGGAAATGAACACCATGGTGAAAGTTGTCACCATTTCCATGATTAGTGCTTGAATATGTGATCCAGCAGGTGATGTTCCCCCAATTTCCTTTGATGGCTGGAAAAGCTCTCGCAATGTGTATGCAGCAGAGATGGCTCCAGTGAGTTGAGCTGCTACGTAAAACGGGAGCTGCAAGAAAACCAACCATTGTGTTATTTTTGTGTCTGGGTACAAAATGTCTAAAACTACAACCTGCACACGAAATAAGCTGGCCAAATTGCTCAAAATGAGAAAAAAGGAATCAGAATTTTATAATTCTTAGTTTGTTACCCCATATAGGCAATTATGCTAGACCTTTATCTGCAAAGAATTAAGTTCAAGTCCTACTTATTGACTGTTTCTATTGTCATTCTTGTCATCTTGTGTCGGCTCCAAATTGAGTTAAACCTATTAATATTCTTCTCACAAAATACAAATCATGCAAAACATACCAAAATTTCAAATAGTCATAGAGTACAAGGGGATGTAACTGTTGTTTTAATATAAATGATTTTATCACGTTTTACTGAAAATATCTTAAGAACATTAGTTGAAGAATATCCAATATATCTTACCGAATGTTCATGATTGAAAATAAATAATAAGGTTTCTTTCACTAATTTTTTTTTTTAAAGTTTTTGTAAACAATAAGTATACGGTCATTTATTCTGCCTTATTTGGTGGCAGAAGGGTGGTTCATATCTCATCACATATGGTAGGGACTTAGATTCATGAGGGATTTATGGACCACATATTTAATGAACATTTCAGATTGTTTCTGGCTGCAAATGCATACACATTAACGTGGGTCCACTGTGAGACGTGAACTTGACCAGTACCAGTTTTTTCTCTTGGCTGAACCCTTTTGACGAAGACTTGAACCCTACTAACTGAGTCACCTTCGTTTCAAGATAAATTTAGGGAGATATTCCCCCCTTTTAGTGTTGTATATATTCCACAGAACCTTTTAATACATGATATCTTGTAGAATTATAATATGGAAAATGATGAGTACACTCTCATCATTTAACAAATACTCAGGGAGATAAAGAGATAGGATTAAATATTAAATATATAATAAATTATATGATATGATAAGAAGAAAAAACAGATAAAAATATTGAGTATCAATGAGGTGTTTAGAGTAATGAAATGTTTATGCGTATCATTTTCGTTCTCTATATGCCAATCATGAGAAACAGTGGAGTATTATTTATATTACACCACCCAACTAACGTATACCAGGTATACATTATTGTGGTCTCTAACTATTTTTAATCATTGTGTTCTGATTTTGTGTTAGTACTAGTTTGTAATTAATGAGGCATTCGTATTGGAGAGCGTTTTAAAATAAAAGCTGTGGTGAGGTACCTCGAAGCACTTGGTCAACCTAACTAGTTAGTGTTCACTGTGCATTTGAAGATTTAATGTAATATTAACCTTCAATTATTAGTGACAAAATTGGAGACAATAATGACTTGTTTGTCTCAACTGCACAAGTTACACATGTTACGTGTAAGATACAGAGACTAACAAATCAAATTAAACTGTCTGATTATCTCAGAAAATCAGTGAACAAATCAAGTATAAACTCCATTCAATTTTAAAAACACTGATTTTAGGTGAAAACTGTTTGGGAACCGGTCTAATAATGACAACAAAGTTTAAATACTCAAACCCTTCTTCGTCTTGATGTCAACTCTAGTGAACTATTTGTGATTAATCAAACTAAACTTGACATGCTCTTAATCAGCAACACTTTCATACTTATTCTAACTGTAGCTACGAATCTCCATGGTGATAGTAAAAACAAAGGAAAACAAACCCCCTCATCGAAACGTGTGGAAACCAATATCCTATATCTATCTATGTACCATGGTGAAGAAAACTATATTATAGATAGAAAATATCAATGATTAGTATTATTATATAAGGACGCGCTTTTGAGAAAAAGAAAAATCTCTTTATACGGACGAACCTGTGGCCACGGAAAATGCCTCACCGCAGCAAAAGCAAGGGAAACCGCAGGGTTCATGTGTGCCCCGGAGATATGTCCAATTGAGTAAATCAGTACTGTCACTATGAGCCCTGCTGCAACTGAAGCTGCAAGCTTTGACACCCTGCTCTCATCAATAACACTAAGACCAGCAGAACCACTTCCCACAAACACCAACAGAAATGTCCCTATAACCTCCGCAAACACCTGCCACATCCAATCACTTCAAATTAATCATCAACCCTTTACATTTGCAACAATCAAATTAAATATCAAACCAAAACATTAGTTCCTGTGTCTGTATGTTATCTTATGTTACTAGATTTCTGTACCCTTTTATAATGGTTTATAAAGTTTGTGTTTTTCATGGCAGAAACTCGTTCAAAGAATGCATTAGTATTGAGTAAAATATGGTATAAGAAGAGATAGGAAGATAAGATATGTGTAGGTTGGTTACCTTTCTGGGAAAGCCAGGAGGGTAACTTTGTGCGATTCTTGAAAGAGAACCAGGGGATGGTGGTATCTGGGTGGTGCTTGGACTTGGTAGGTCGATGGTGTTAGTGATGAAGGTAAACGTGCTTTGGCTGGTCCCTTCCATTGTAGTATCTGAGAAATGTGAAGTGAATGTTAGCTATGTCTGGTACAAGTGGATGATTAAAGGGCCTTTTATAATGTGAGGAATGTGTGTAACTCTTCATTAATCTATTGCACATGGTGAGTAAGTAGGTGTGTGAAATAAAAATTCCTAAAGAGTAGACCGTGAAATTGGGTGACATTTCGATTACGTCATTCACACCTTCGCTGGCCTTTCCCACGCACACATTTCATCTTCTCTGCTTCAATGTCGCCCTATATGGTTAACCAATAACCACTTTTCTTCATTTTTAATTTCATTTCATTTTACTTTTTTATTTTTAGTTTTGGCTTCTTCTTTACAAATATTTATAAATTAATTTCATTTTTTTTATACCAACAAGAGGAAGTCGTGGACGGGAGATTCAACGTATCAGGGGAACTAAACTATGGGTTAGTCATATTTTTTTATTTTTTGTTTAATAAAATAATGGGGAAGTTGTGGTCAATAATATCCTTTTCGAACAACCTCTGGTGAGAAGATACAATAAGAAAACAAAGAAAGGAACATGCATATGACAAAACTGTTTTGGGTTTTTCAGTTTGTTTTCAGTTAAATTAGAATTTTATTACGATAACCAACCCTTAAAAAATGACTTATGTGGTTAAACTAAATTTTAATTCAGGTTAAAACCAATACTATGACTACACTTAACTTATGAAGAATATTTAAAATGAGAATTATCTTTCATACATTGTACAAAGAATATATATTTCTTTCTTAATTTTCCTTAGACAAAAGTTATACCTATCTCTTTTTTGTTTAATTTTATCGACATATTTTAGTTTTCTCAGTTGAGATAAACTTGTTTAATTGGGTTTTTAATTATTGTTTAATTGTTCTCTAATTTACTTTTTATTTCCACGAGTCAGTTTTACGCATGTCTGTATTTGACTTTATCTTGTTTACCTTTTTTATTTTAATGGGAAAAACATTAAACTGTAAGTGTTTGAATTATTTACTTTAATAATTATAAATAAATAAATAAATGATTTCCTAAAGTTAATAAAAAATAATATATTTCATAATTATTAAATAAAATTTTTATCACTTTGATATCATAATTAAGGTAAAATAATTGTTTATTTTTTTATTACATCTTATTCAATAAATTAAACATTTATTTGTTTATAAAAGTAATTTTCCAGATTTTTCATGTTTTTTTCTATGATTTAGGGTGGCTTCATATTTTCTATAAAGTCTAATTTCTATGCTTTGTTTTAGTAAAACATTTCATTATCAGTTATAATGGAAAATTATTGTTGATATAATTAATTTTTAAGAAAATTAAGTTAAAAAGTAAAAAATATAGCATTCATAAAAGTTTGTGATTAGTTAATAATATCAAAATATTTTAAACTATCAATATCTTTGTTTTGAAAATTGAAATGGAAGGCTAGAACACTATTTATTAATTGATCAAGTGTTTGTTTGGCTTAAATAATCTCTGACCTGTAAAAACACCAAACAATTGGTCAAAATAGTATAAAATGAAAATAAAATTATAATAAGTCAACAAAAAATGTTAATACAAGCCTTTCACTTTTTCACTTTTAAACTAAAACTTAACTTCTTCTTTTTTTCAATTATTTCACTTTTTTTGTCTTA
The DNA here is from genome assembly GCA_016859785.1 of Macrotyloma uniflorum. Lineage (NCBI taxonomy): Eukaryota > Viridiplantae > Streptophyta > Magnoliopsida > Fabales > Fabaceae > Macrotyloma > Macrotyloma uniflorum. The sequence goes on along the minus strand of BDMB01000008.1, from coordinate 2,587,159 downwards.
AATTTGTTCAGTTGGTCAATATCTTAACGGTTGCTTCCTACCATCTATATCCATGCCTATATATAATGAATAGACTTAAACTTAAGCATTACCATAATATTGAATACTATTAAAGCAGTATTTAATAATAATAATAATTAATGTTTATTAATAAAAAATATATTTTTGTTAAAAAATTTAATATGTATATATATAAGTGTAGTTAAACATACTTTAAAATTTTATTATTTTAACTATTTTAAAAATTAGTTTTAAAAACATATATTGCAACATAAAAAATGCATATATATATATATATATATATATAAACAAGACACTTTATAAAAATAATAATAAATTTTTTTATTTTTTAATTTATTTAAATTAATTTTCTATTTGTTATTATTTATTATCATTAAAACAATTAATAATAATATATTATCATTGAATCAATTCATAATAATATAAATAGTCATATTTTTAATAGGAATATATAATAAAAATTATAAACTAAATTTATTAAAATTATAAAATATCTTAAAAGATAATTTTTTCTAAAAAATATCCCTTAATATATTATCTTTTTATTATTATTATTATTATTATTAAAAAATATCTTAAAATTCTTGTTATTAATGATTATTTTAGTGTAAATATATTCCAAATTAACAAACTAAAAACTAAAATAAACTTATATATAAAATAATTTTATATCTTATTTTCTTTTCTTAATAAAAGAGAGTTGAATTTCGCCATCAACATAATATTTACTGCTATTAATGTAGTATATATATATATATATATATATATATATATATATTAAATAAAAACTCATGATTAATAAATAATAGATCATACCTAACTTTTTTTTCATTAATTGTTTAAAAAATAAGGTCATAAAACATAATATAAAATATAATTATATTAATATAAGATATATAAATCAGTAAATATCTATAATAATTTAGTTTTTAACTTGTATCAGTAATTATTTTTTAAAATACAAGATTTTAATCATTTTCATTTAACTAATAATAAGGTTTTGTTTACTAACTATTATTATTCACAAATCATATTTAAAGCATAAAAAAATAAAATAAAAAATTATATATAACAATTTATCTCTTAATTAGTATTTTAAAATTTATTTTTGATTAATTTTAAAAAATTAGCTGTATAGCTATAAAATATTTTCTTTATTTATTATTGTTCATAAATTTTTGTAGGATAAAAAAATAAAAGATAAAAAAAAATTAAGTGTATGTATTAATCTAATATTAAATGATGTTATTGTAGTATTTATGTAAATTATCAATAAACATATTTTTATTATATAGTATCAATTGTGTGTTAGTTAAAATAATAAATTATATTATTTATAATTATGTTTAAAAATATTACAAAATATATTGTAAATTATATTGTAAAATAAAATTTCAAATATATATTAGTGTACTACATGCAAATTGATATATATATATATAACTTATTTCTCAATTTCAATTTTTTGTTATTATTTTAAATAAATTATTATAATTTAATTTAATTTAACCATTTGCATAAAATCCTGAATCTTTACATTTTTAATCTTTTCCAAATTCAAATAAAATCGTGTCATTCATGGATATTGTAAATTTTAATTTAATATGGTGATAAAGTTATTTTAAAAACAATTTAATATGCTCGCGAGTCCCTCATTTAATACGACTTTTTTCTGTCAACTAAATATTTGTTTGTTTGAAATCTTAAACTATAACTTTCACATTATTATTTTTTAATACATATAAATAGAGCAAATAATCAGTTGAAGATGTGACTTTCACTTTTCTTAAAAATAATGTGTGGAACGATAAAAATATAAGAAAAAAAAAGAGAGAAAGAAAAAAAAAGTAAAATTCACGCGCTATTTAGATAAAATATATATATATATATATATTCATTTATTTAAATGAATTAAAGAGACTGTTTAGAAAAAAACGTTTTATGAAAGAAGAAATTATACCAATTAAAAATATAAAATCAACAAGAAAATAAATTTTATTCTATTATTTTTTATTAACATAAAATTATTTTCCACTGTGTCAAACGAATATTGAATTTCTTAAAAATCTAAAACGAAAAAAAAATGAAAAAGAGGAATTTAAAATTTTAGTGAATCTCTTACAACTTAAAACTGCTTATTTTCTTTTAAAACGCAATATTTATTTGATTAAAATCTTATCCACAAGTCTACTTGTGAAATAATATATTTCTTTTGACTTTTAACGCATAAATAGAGCATGTCATCAGTTGAAGAAGAAACTCATAATGGAATAGGAACGTAAAATATAAGAAAAATAAATACAAGAGCAATATATGAAAGAAAAATAAAGTAAAAAACACGTGTTATTTAGATAAGCAAAATGGAGATTCTTTTTCGTTTATTTAATGAGTGAAAGTGAAAGTTAATATATTTTATAAAAAAATAGTAACTAAAAAAATTGAAACAAAATATCTAAATATAAAATTATTTTCTATTATGTCATCATAGTTTTAGTCAATTTAAAAAAAAAAAACAAAAAATATAAAATAGGAACTTTCAATTTTACTTTAGTTTGAGGATAATTGTTTTTTTTTTATGAATTCCAGAAAAAAAATTATCCTTTTCCATTTATCTTCACAATTAAATAATTAAAATTGAACTTATCTCTCTTTACAGTTATTTTTAATAATATATATAATTTGATTAATTCGTGTGTGGTGACAACGAGTTCCATGAGAAGATGGTTGCTTTCTATTGGTTGGACGGTTAATATTTAGCTTACATATATGCATGTGATAGAATTAATTTTTATATTAATACGATGCATGAATCTTAAGATAGGGACCTAACAATGCTTTTTATTTACAATTTCTCTAATTTCTAGAAATATATTAGATATATTAAATATATTTATGATTTAAAAAAACATAATTTCCAAAAAATATAATCTTCAGAATAGATAATTTCTGTGTACGCAAAAAGGATTTTGTATGTTAAACATTCTCTTATTTTATCACATTAATTTAGTGTGTGTAAATTAGTACTCAACTAAGCGTTTTTTTTTTCACATAATAATTCATTAATCAAGTGTTAATTATATTTTCATCCTTATATAATTAACATATCTGATTTAATTATATTAATATTTTAGGCTCCTCAATAAAAAAATATTTATAATTAATCCATATCATTAACGAGATTTTATTAATTATAAGTTATTCTAAAGTACACATTGTTAGAACCACATCAAATGTGGATCTAAGAACCCTAGCTATGATCACACATGGTGAAGGACATGATATAATAAATATTTGTATAAATTTTCTAAAGTATCAAAAATGACATAGTTAGTACAAATGGGACTTTGAGATTTTTTTTTTCTTACCAATGGTGGTCCTCCTTTTATCATGCTATGTAGTGGTCTATATGTGGGGGTCATAACTACTATTACAATAGCATTTAGCCAAAATTTAGATTTGAAACTATCCAAATTTGGTTAGTTTATTCCGTTATTTACCATTTGTTTGACTATTGATGAGTAGTTTATGAATATTAAATGAGCTTCACACAAAGTAATTTTAATATCATTTGGTTTATTTTCTTTTACAACTAATTAGCTACAACACCTACTATTTAGCTAATTCTCCACCTTTTTCCAACTCATTATTTTTACGTATATGTACGGTTGTGTATAGGGTATATTAGGTGAAGTAATTTTTTATTTTCAAATCATATGATTTTATAGATAATCAATACAAAAAATTTCTATTTTAATAATGAAACAACTATCATATTTACTATTCCAACCTATCTCAAACTAAATTGTTTCAAAAAATGATATCTATGGGAAAAAAATGTATTAGTATTTAGTTTAAGACAATTCATTTTTAGTTTTAATGAAAAAAAAACCAAAAAATAATTTTTTTTCTAATGTCTTTGATTGAATATTCAATTTGAAAGATTGAATTTACTAACTCAAAGTAAAATTACTCATCTTGATACACTATGAAAGTTACAAGTTTCATCATACCTAGCTTCGACTTAAAGGGGAAAAAAATATCCAACTTTGAAGAATAAAAAACCTAACAAGGATGTTTCATAAGTTTTAAAATGTCTTTTAACAAGGTTAAGAGAAAAATTTGCGAGGAATGAAAATTCTATGAAATGACTGGTCTCGAACAATGTGTCTTATGCAAGTGGTTAAGGACAAAAATGTTTGTTCTGAAAAATCAATGTATAGAGATTAAAAGTTCTCTCTATTGCTCACCCAAATTATGTAAAGTAAAATGTGATTACTTTTTAGAACAAGAATGACCCTGCATGTTGCAATTAGTAAGATTTAATGTTCAAATTAAAGAACTTCATTATAAAGTGAAATTTTCATCTTGTATGTTGATTCCATTAATAATAGTAATAATAATAATCTATTCATATGATAAGGTTGAATATCTTGAAAGTCGGTAGTTACCTCTTGTACTAAATAAAAATTAGGTGAAGTGTTTAAAAAAAAACTAAGTAAAAAGAATAACTAAGTTTAAAGAAATTCGGTTAAGTTTGAATGTGGAATGCACTATAGAACGAAGTTTCATTATGTTTTCGTATGAATCTTGTGCCTTTTTTGTTTGTTTGTTTGCATTATCATGCTTAAAATGGTTTTTGCTTGAATAACATATTCGTAAAAAGATTAATAAAATGTAACCCCTGTTTGAAAGAACCTAGTCAAAGAAGAGTCCAAATAATTTTATGGCAACATGTTTTGTTGTACTAAAGAAGTTAACATGAATCAACAAGTAACATTGTATAAGTGTTTGGTATGTATTTGAAGTTGACTCTTTTCGTCTGTAACCCTAAATGTGAAATAATATGAATCTTAGAGATATGCACAAAGAGATATCTACAACAAGAATCTTTTAATATGATAATAATATAGTATGGAAAACTACTTTATTTAAAAATAACTGAATCTCATTATGTTTTTAGCCCTAGCCTTCATTACCAATATATAGTGATATCATTCTTCAAAAGTCAAGCTTTGTGTCGCATTTGGTGTTTATTTGTGGGATTAAATAACCAATTTTCATCATTGACTGGTTCTCTTTGAGATAGAGCTATTAGTTGAGAATGAAATATAAATAGTGATGCTTTCAAATGTTAATTACACATCTTGAAATTTACATTTATATAAATATAGTCAATTTTTTTTATGTGTTTTTAAGACACCGTAGTTGAATCAAAGTCACTGTTTTGAATAAAATTGTACTTATAAAACAAAATTCTAGTACCAGTAAGTACAAGCATCATGATAAAATAATATTAATCTTTATGCGTTGTTTGGAAAAGAAAGAAAGAGTGCATTTTTTTTAGAAAAACAAAATATCCTCAATTATATCATCACTTTTTTCATTCTTCCTTTAAGATATTTAGCACATATTTCTATTTCCTTTTAGTTCCTATACAATTAAGAAAAGGGTTATTCATTTTTCTCACCTTCTAAATAATTTATAAAATTATTTTAGTTTTTAATATATATATATGTTATTTTCTTTTACTTTATCATTCACTTCACTTTTTCTCCCAAAACCTAATATAACATTAATGATATTTATAACTAAAAGACAACTTCATAGAACAATTTGCTCATATCACATTATTTTTTACTGGACCCTTCCACCATTTGACTTATGTATATTAAAATTTCCTTAATTTATCTGGTTTAAATTAATTAGAAAATGTTGTACTAGTGGAAGCAAGTAGGAACTATATAATTACTGCATGCATGTTGCGGATAAATTTTTGAAACATTTTATTGTGGACATATACTTTACTGAACTATATAATAAATAACTACTTTGAAGAACCCTATGCAGAGTAATTTGATAGTTTAAATTTCAATCTTTCTTTAAATACTATGAGTCAGTTATTATTGACCAATGCAACATTAAAATAAATTGTATAGTAAATCCTAATTCAACTCCTCCAACATCACTACGCATGCCATACAATGTGACTTCAATAATAAATAAATTTATCATAAGAAAAACTCATTCGAAGAGCCAGGTAACCCAGATTTTACTATTCTAAAGTGTGAGATAGATTTAAAAAATAAAGTGTATGTTCATACAAAAATTAAAAAAAAATAAAAATTAATGGTTGATCTTTAACTTCATTTCCAGAATTTAGGCAAGTCAAATTCCAAAATTGTGTATGGAAATTTATATATCTAAACAAAATAATACATTTTTAGTTTTTATCTAAAGATTACGTGTATTTTTAGTCTCTGATAAAACACTAAAACTACACTATTTTTTATTAGTATAATGAAAAAAAATTATTAAAATTTTAAGGAGGTTCAAATAACATCCTAATAAATTTTCAGATATAAAAACATATTTTATCTTTCTTTATAATTAAGGGTAACGATAAAAGCATGATTAGATTGTTCTTAACTTGTAGTAAGATTATTTCTTTTACCATTATTTAAGTATAAAATAGAGCCATCATTGGAGATTTTTTACATTTTAAAACTAAATAATTGATGGTGGCATTTAAATTTATTTTTAGTTGTCGGTCTAATCGTGATTCTAACAGTGACAAATACTAGAAAAAATAAATAAATAATTGTTGGAGAGAGTTTAAGGGGTAACTTAAACTAACCTTAAGGTTGATGACAATAATAATGTGTACCTGCTCATCTTTAACAATAATATTATTTGATAGTTGATGTAAGTTCTTTTTTGAATTTCATGATTGTTAGATGATTACGTCCTAACAATTTGATTAGTAAACAAGTTGTCATAACCAGTCAACGGCCACACATTATATCAATGCACATTTGCTATTTTAAATTTCATAAACTTAATTACATTGGATTGGATTAAACTAATCTCGTCTTTTTATGTCATTAATTAAAAAGTTTAGTCTTGACATGACCTATCAAGACAAATATTTTTATAACTCTACTAGTTACTAATATATCAAATCCAATTTAAAATAAACCAATCATTTCTAATAAATTAGAGCAATCTAAAATCCATTATATTATCATTACAACAAATTCAATAGATAAGCTATAATATTTCATATTTAATTCATTAAAAATTTAATATGTATGCTCATTAAAATAATATTACATAAGCTATAAAAAATATAATATTACATACTTTAATGATATTGATATAAATAATTTTTTTAAAAAAAGTTTTCATACATAAAATTTGAAGTTAAAATCTTATTTAAATAAAATAAGTCCAATTTCACTGATATCATAATTTTTTTTTTCTGCCTCTCTCTGCCATCTGAAACCACCCACAGATTCATAGGAAATGTGGCGGCGGAGCCACCCATGTCCGCCACATGCAGCTCCCAGTTCCGTCTAGTCAGGAAACAGTTATTCCTCTTTTTTTTTTTTCATTTTTTTTTCCAGTTAGTATATCGAAATTGGATAGCGATTCGCAACGGGTTTGTTACTGGGCCTACAGTATTTTTGCCTCTTTACGTAATTATTGGATTCATTAACTTGAAATTGGGCCATATTTCAACAAGTTATTTAGTCCAATTGGTTCAAGTGGGGCTTGAAAAGAAATTTGATATTTATTTTGGTGCAAGTTATTCGATGAGGACATTATTATTGGTACCCCTAATTTTATACTAAAATCACTCTTATACCAGAATTCTCTTTGACAAGACTTTTCTAAGATACACAAAGAAATTACGTTATCATTTATTAAGATACCAACCAAAAACATTATATATCTTGATAAGAATTTGTTGAGATAGAAAATAGAAATATGTTTTTATTTTATATTTAGATAATTTTATTCATATACACACCAAACATATGTTTGTGCTGGGTATTTTAAAAAGATTTGGAATTGGGCCTAGGTCCAATTGGTTGGATCATGTATGTTCTAACCACAATATCTAATTGCCTTTGCTATTTCCACACCGTATCTTACAATTCCGGTGCATAATTATTAAATTACTTTTTAATAATTTATTTATTTATTTATTATATAACTGTGTTGAAAGAATTTAACAACTTAATATGTCATATTATAATATAACATTTGAGAAATATAAAATATTTTACGTGATGATAATCACAAATTAATAGATGAATTTTAAAATAATTATTTTAAAATAAAATGAATAATGTTTAAATGATATTATAAAAGAGTTTTAGAATTTTATACTTGGAAGCATCCTCCAATGGATTGTCTGAAATTAAATTGTGATGTAATAGTGTCTCTGTTTGACAATGTAACTTGTGGTGGAGTTCTCAGCAACCATGAAGATAACGTTTTGAATTGTGAGACTATTTCTAAAGCTTTTTCTAACTTCACAGTCGAGTCAGACTCAAAGACAACAATCAATTAATTGTAAATGTGCATAATTGGTTATAGAACATAGGACCATTTCTTATATTTTATGCACCTTAACAAAAATTCTATTAAATATATATTAATTAAATAGTTAATAATTTACACTAAAAAAAATTTATTATCCATGAAATATTTTTTACGAAATTTTTGTAAAAAAAAAATTAATTACCTATTAAATATTTTTTATAAATTTATTTTTATAGAAATTTTTCATAAATTTATTTGTGGAAATTTTTTTATGAAATTTTTTTTTATGAATTTGTTTGTGGAAAATTTTTCATGAATTTGTTTATGAAAAATTTTTCATAGATTTTTTTTGGAAAATTTTTTACTAACTTTTTACCTATAAATTTTCCACTATTACAAATTTGTAGGTGAAAGACTAGTAGAAAATTTTCCACAAAAATAAAAAAAAAAATTCATTGAAAAATTATTCACAAACAAATCTATGAAAATTTTTTTCATAAACAAATTTATAAAAAAAATTTCAGATAAATTTATAAAAAATTTTCATAAAAATAAATCTGTGGAAAATATTCAATGGATAATTAATTTTTTTTAAAAAAAAAATTAATAAAAAATATTTCATGAATAATAAATTTTTTTTATAGTATTAATTTTATTTCATAAATACTTGTGTGTTATGATCTATTATCCATTTATATCTCTTTTCTTTACGAGTATATATTTAGAGAGAGGCATGTATGACAATATTGTAAGTCTCAACAAAAATACTTAACTCTATTTATTTTAGTTTACAAATAAAACAAGAAAATTTTCTGTTTGATATAAATAGATTTATATTTTTCAAATTCATTTTGATTGAATTTTATCATATTTGGATAAACTAATATAGAACTTTTAATTTGTTTACACATTTTTAAAATATTAATTTTATGTTTAGAAATTTACTACATGTTTATTCATAAAATAAATCTACTACATATTGATATTTCATATGTTACAATAAACTAAAAATTCATTTGAAATGTATTTATATTTTTAATTGTAACACACAGAAATTTAATAGTCAACATAATACTCTTTAATAATTAAAAAATAATATAGAACAATAGCTTTAACTTTATATATCACAGTTAAAAACTTATTTATAATCTTATATACATAAAAATGAAACTTACTAACTATGCTTAGTCATTCTTAGTCTCATATTTAGAAAAGAAAACTAGTTGACTGATTCTTTTGAAATTGTTCCTTCTTTTGCTTCAATCACTAGGTTTTAATATCATTTATCTATGGAATCTTTAGCCTCTACTTATTAAAAAAATATTTAATATCATTACCTAATAACAAATATGAAACTATTTAATTCAGATTTGGATTCTTTTCAGCCATTTTTCTCTTCAATCTCTTTCTATCATTTTTTTAGTCATGAAATTTGTTTTATGATTTACCAATAAAATTTAGACAACACAATGATAGAAAACATTTTTTTCTCGTCTTGCAAAGAAGATACATAATCTTAATATATTGTTGAAATACATTTCATTCAACTTTTTAGTTATGAATTCTATTAAGAACATGTTTCTTAACAAATACTATTAAAATTTTAATTAATCACATGCCACGTGATACCACTTACATTTGAGAATAATCTTCTCATGCACAACAAACAAGAAAGAATTAATAACGTGCAAGATTTTCTTATTGAGAAATGTTTTTGCCACACAGATTAATTTAATCTTCATTTCTCTTTGTGGAAGGGAGGAGAATCCACCTATTTACTTATAATAGTTCAAACTCGTATTGGATCTCCACCTAAAAAAACTAGGTTACACTTATTAACTCATCCATACTTATAATGGAAAAAAAAAGGAACATAAATTCTGAAAACCAAGTCAAATGAAGTTGATATTAGTTTCTTAAGAGAACATCCTATAAAATTTAGCAGGCTTTGAGGAGTAGAAACAAAACTTATAATTTTCTATTCATACTCTAAAGGCTAAAGATGAATTAATGATATAACAACATGGTTATTATACCTAGTAATGTTACTATATACGGAAATCTAGCCTAAAGAAAGAGATATATATTAACCCTTAAGATTAGGTACCAAAATCATAATTATCTAATGATGTCAGATTATCTGGATACTAAAAAAAAGGAGCAATGCCACTTTAAAGCAATTTTTTATTCATTTAAAGGAATGGTGATGATTCTCCAGCAGGGACAACAATAAAAGAGAATAATCATGGAAGTTATAATGGAATGCTTTAAAATGAACTTTAAGAGCTACTCTGGAGCTATTAATGGAGGTTAATAAATATCATCCAACTTTAGTACTAATTAACAAATTAGTCTTGAATTTATTAAACTTCATCGAAATAGATTAGCGGGTCATTTTAAACTGTGAACCAAAATTTGCTGTCTTAATTTATAGTTTTCTTTTGTTCATGCATCAAACTTTCATATTGCCATTAATTTACCTCAGAAAAACCTGAAAAAGTTGTTAGAAATTCTCATACTTAAGAACTGGTTGTTGAAAAGGGATTACCTCTGGAATAATATGAGTTGGAAAGTTATATACAAACATAGTTAGCAGTTTATGAATGGTAGGTTTATTGGAGGATCAGCTGCAACAGCCCAGGTCTGCTGATAAAGATACAAAAGAATCACATAATTACTTACCTAAAAGTTACTATATATTCCCCAGCAAACTGTCTTTTCAGAATGCTGGGAATATATGTCTGATAATCAATATATATATATAAAACTGGATTCAATTTTTTTAAGTTTAAAATTCTCTAACCTGATTTGGTGCTGGATTCATAGATTACATGAGTTAATACATCATTAATATCTAACTCATAATTGAGTTAAATTTGTTTTGAATTATTATCGAAATTTAAAAAAAAAAAATTCAACTTAATATGACTGAAACTCTGAGTCAGTCATAAATTATAATTCCTATTAATGTCCTCTACTCTTAAGTGACTATCTTAAGTGACTATACTGTTAAATTACTCCTTCTTCTTATTATTTTGGGTATAATTTTAATTTTTTTTTTCATAAACCAAAATGGCATCTAATGTTTGGACCAGATACCGAATTGATTCTGCAGGTAAATCGGGAACGAATTTGAACAGTACAAGAAGCCTCTCACTGTCACCTGAACCAGAACTAACAGTCTAGCACGTAACAACTTATTTATTTGTATTTTTATTTCTAGCTTCTGAAAGCATATTTTTAGATTAATAATTGTATAACTTTGACAAAATTAAAAAAATTATTTCATTATTAATTTTATTAATAATTAATTTTTGTTAAGATCCGATAATCATGCACAAATTCTTGATTGTAATAATAATAAACTTTTAATGATGGTTTTTTCTATCATGGATATAGAATTTGTTTTGATTTTTTTTTTATAATAAATATAATTTTAAAAGAAAAAAATGAAATATAAAATAAATTTCTTAATAACTTAAAATTTGTAAGTATAGAAACTAAAATATAATTTTCGTAAAATTATGAGTATTAAACCATTAATTTATATATTTTTAAAAAACCATTTTTTTTTCTATGTTTATTATTATAACAGTCATTAGACAAGAGAACTAGTTGCACACGACAACACTTGTCTTATAAGTTGTTTATTAGCAAGAGAAGTGAAGCTGCAATCCTACTAATACTCACACTTTCACCACAAAAATACCAATGGACGGTGGCCACTGTGACCTAAACCACAACCTTAACATTCCCCTAATCCAAGACCAAACACAACACAGGCATGAACATGAACGGAACCAAAATCCTGAAGCAGATTCTAGAAATGGTTATGACGCCACATCTTTCCTCAACACTTGCTTCAATGGACTCAATGCTTTGTCAGGTACTTATTTCTCTTCTTCTCACTCACTATTTCATGTATCATACATAATTTGTGCCCTTCTCTCTATTTTGCCTACATGCTGTTTTTTATGGAGCTGAGTATATATATAGATATATATGAGTCCTCATTTACCAGAATAATGTGTGGTTGCTGGTGAATGAACATGACCTCCTTATTTTTCTGTCTGCAATTGTCTACACAGAGGAAGTGACCTTTTAGTTTTTAATTTTATTGATGAATAGTAATTGATTAGATGGTTTAGGAAGAAAACACGAGCAATTGTGACAGGTTGTCCATTGGATTATTTGTCAACTTTTTTTTTATTTTTTTTTATCATCAAATGATGTCTCCGGAACATTCAAATCTAGACATAAGTGGAAGAAGATAACGCACTACGCACTAGGCGCCGCCGGAGACTTTCTTATCCTAATGCAGAACTTAACACAATGTTTCGTACGTTGGAGAAAACAGTGAGAACAATTATTTATAAAAAGTTGTTATTTATTAAACATATATAAAATAGTTTTTCCTTTCCATTTTGAAGAAAGAAAATAGATTATATTAATAAATTTATCTTCCTAAGTGTTTTTTATCTAATCTAATTTATCAAAATTATTTAATATAATTATTACTTTATCTTTTTAATTATTCTATCATTAAAAAAAATTCTATTTTTCATAAAATAAATTTATAAATAATATTAGTAAAAAATATAATTTTCTTTATTAATTTATTATAATTTTTTTATTATCATAAATTTATAAATAAAAAATTATTTTTTATAAATAATTTTATAAAAAAATTTCTATAAATTTTATTTCTCGTAAATAAATTTATAAAAAATTTTCATAAAATTAAATCTATTAAAAATATTTAATAAATAAATTTATTTCTAAATTTATAAAAATATTTTATAAATAAATAAATTTATTTTTATAATCTATTAATTAAATATAATATTTTTAAAAATATAGATAAAAAAAATACACAAATTTAACTTGAAATTTTGATTAAATTTTGAAGCCAATAATTGGAGTACACCTTCTAGTCTAGTCATGGCTGATTCATACTGTCCTGATCCTCCTCCTTGGTTATGTTCTATCTCCTCTACCACCCCATATTCACTGTCACAGGTTTAGAAAATGAAAATAAGCGGGAATCATGAAAGTGACAACTCTTTAACTAGAGCACAAAAGGGGAACTGTATATTTATTATTTGGTTCAAGCATTTTTAACTTTTATCTTCGGCCCCAACATTTTACCAAAGGAAAAAACAAATGCAATCTCTTTTTACTATAATCAAATCTTCGTCATAATATATCATTAATCTCTCAGATCTTATCCTGATTTTTTTGTAAAAACTACACTTATTTAAGTATTTTGTATATTTATTAATAAAAATGTTAAGAATTCAAGATTAATAAAAATAAACTAACTACAATCCTAATATTAGTAAATGAATTTTTATATTTTTTCTTAAGAACTTACAAGCATATAAAGTGGTTGATAATAATATAAAACCATCATTAGGATTGAGTTCCATCAACTCAACTTAATAGTAATTAAATTTTTATATAACTTCTATCATAACTTTTTCATTTATATTATTAATTTATTTAAACCCTAATTCATTATAAATAAGATTCTAAAACATTAATCCCTTAGTTCTTCTCAATATAATATTTGCCTGAAGATCAAGTGTTGCAAGAATGATCAAAACACTAAATATTATGTTTAATATGAAATCCTTAGTTGTTCATCCTTGAGTCTATACAATTTTTAAAATATTTTTAAATACAATGAAACTTTAAATCATACAAACATGAAACATAAAGATAAAAAACAAGAGTATAAATATATATTAAAATATAAAGAAAGTCACATACAATCAAGATTCACTATACATTTGAAATACAAAACATGAGTAAGAAAATATAAAACTTAATGCTGGAAGTCCCTTCAATGCTCTTGAGATCCAAAATCATATACAAGAATTCCCAGCAATGTATTTTTTTTTCTTGTATCAAATCTTCATTTTGTCCTATGTTCATGAAGTAAATCTTGGTTTAATAAATGTAATGTCTTGTTGAACCAACACAATATGATAAGTTCATTCGAGGAGTCTTCTTCACTTTCTTTTCTTTGTTCGACAAGTCAATTTTTCATTAAAGAACACTTATGAGGAGTGATATCCTCTTTTGAACTCTTCAAATTTTCAATTCTCTAACAAATTTTAAAAAAATTAATAATGATCTATGTAATTATCATGATTGGATATTTAATAATTATAATCACATGAATATTATTTGAGAGAGTTTTTTTTTTAATATATAAGTAATAAAAAATGAAAAAAAAAATAATAGAACAATTATTTAAATATGAAAGTTACTACAAGAATTATTTAGTTATATATGTTTGTGTATGTTTAGAAATACTGAAATTCTTATCAGTTTAACTCGCCTGCTACGTCCTTTCTATAAGAAGAAAATAACCACCAACATTTCCAGTTAACCTCATCTATCATTATCACTGGAAATGTAGATCCTTCAATATATAAATAACCTCAACTCATCTATCATTTCTACTAAATACAACTTATTCATGATTCCATTTATATATTAGTAGACTCTCCTATTACTGATACACTTCTTCAACACAGTGTCTTCCTCTGACCCTTACCATCAAATGAAATCTGTAGTTGCAGAATCTTCATTGTTTTTTCCTTTATATAAGAAAAATAAGATTACCATCACTACCACCATCATTGCATCTCTATTGTTGTTATTATTATTGGTATGATAGCTATCATCTCCACAGTGATTGTTATGCTTCACACCACAAGTCTGCTGCTGTCGTGTTACTACTATCACTACAGAAAATATCATTGCCTTTCACAAACATTGTTTTCATGTTAAGTACTACTGCTATGTAAAACATAGAACGTGCCTATGGTCCAACAATAATATGATATAAATAATTTAATAAAATTAATAAATTTATTAAGATAAATTCATATTATAATAACATGAATTTTAAATTAACAATTCTGATATTATATATATTAATTTTATTTTATTTTTAATTGATATAAAATTTTTAATACTAAATTTTAAAATTTCAAAAAATATCAAAATAAAAATTAAATTGTACAGTCTAAAAACTAGTTGTAATTTTCAAAGATTTGAAAGCTACAAATAAAATTTACCGGAAACGAAATCTTAATTAGTCGTCTTCATTCTTTTTAGAGTTTAGATGTGAAATTTTTATTGTTATCGGATATTATTGCGTATGTGTGTTCCTTATATGTTAAAACTTTATAGTAATGTTGTATTTTTAGTTTTTAGATGTGTAAAGTTAAGGTATATATTATGATTCTTTAATATTATTTATATATATTATTTTTTTATTAATACCAGTTTTACAGTTTAACTACGGTTTGATCATAAAATTTTTAACTAGTATGTTCACTGATTAATAACGAGTCTATTTTAAAAGTTTTAGAAAAAATATAGTTTGAGTTGGTCATAATAAACTTTGCCAACTTGATTAATTCAATTTAACTTATTAGTGAGTTGAATCACTATATTGACTTTAATTTATTTTTGTTGATAATTTAAAATTGGATAGAGTATTAAGTTGACAATTTTTAAGTCAATTAACCTAATATAACTTGATTCCATATTTTTTTATTAAAAAAATGTTGTTGAATTGTACATGTGTTTCTTCTGTCATTATTAAATTTGGACTATTAAATTTATTATTTAACTATTTTATTTATTTATTTCAGGACAAAAAAAATTTAAGCTTTATGATTTTTTAATGTTTTTATTTATTTTTCTCATTTTAATTAGTTAATTTGATTACTTAGATTAAAGTCGAGTTGAATTCTAATAAATAAAAATAAATTATATATATATATATTATAAATATTAAAATAACTAAACATTAAAAAAATAAGAAGATTAAAATTAAGTTTTTTTTTTAAAAAATAAATAAAGAAACAAGTATAAGTATATTTCAGAAACCAAATCATGTATAAATTGTTTTGCACCCAAAACATGCATATTTTATGGTACAAACGTTACTTTCAAACATCGTAGGAGGAGTGAAACATGGTCATGCTTACCACTCAGTTCCTATCGCCTAATTTTGGCATCAAGTGGGACCTGTTTGCTTCAAAAGTTCTTACACGTTTTCTTTCTTCTTTGACACATAGTAAAGACTAGAAACAAAAATAGCTGAAGGGATTGTATCTGATCTTATCCCACTTGAGTCACACCAAATAATTAAGGCTCAGACTACATTAATTTTACTCTCCTACTTCACCTAAACTAACTTCCTATTCTTTACTTTACTCTCTCCATAATTTTTCTTTTCAAGTGTGGCCAATTAAATAAAAGATATATTTTATGTAAGAATTTCTTACTTGTATTCATACATGCTGAATAATAAATATATCTAATTAAATAGTTTGAGTAGTTTAAAAACAAGTATAGAATACAAAAATATTTTTTGTTTTTGATCCCTCCACAGTCAATGGTGTACTAGATTTGCTGATCTAGGAAGCTAATCAAATCTTGATTCTTCTGTAGGTGGAAAAACCCGTTTAAAATAAGCTTAAAAAAATATAAAACTAGTTTGAAAACAAACTCATATTTGGTAGGGAAGGGTATTACGCGTGCCCATCTTTGACTGGAAGTCTTTCTGAATTAGAAATATCATAAACGTGTTTCTGAATCTTGGATAGTGAAGTCCAGTACACAATTTTAAGTATATATTAGACCAGTTCTGTCAGTAAATTCAATCCACTCCAGTATCAAACTTCGTCTTACAGCAAAATAGATCTTCTTTTTGCTCAAACTTTATATCAGATTTTGTTCAAATGTCAGAAAAACTTTCTTCTTACAATCCTTCTTTGAACGTGCCTTTACTTCTCAATGATGAGGAGAAAGCCTTGGACTCTCATTCTTCTAACAAAAATACTTTATCCTTCTTTCGTACCTGCCTTAATGGACTCAATACAATATCAGGTATCTACCACACACATCCACTTCCTTTACTCATATAAAAGATATCCATGTATATTCCAGCTTATCCTAATGAAATAATTAGTTGCCTCAACCTAAACAATTTATGTAAAAACACAAATAAAATACTAATGTTTTGTGTGTGTGCGGCTTTGGTTTAATTTACAGGTGTTGGGATACTATCAGTTCCGTATGCTCTTGCATCAGGAGGGTGGTTAAGCTTGGCTCTTCTGTTTGCTATTGCCGCTGCTGCATTTTACACGGGCCTTTTGATTAAAAGATGCATGGATAAGAATTCGAACATTAGAACCTATCCTGACATGGGTGAACTTGCATTTGGCAAGACGGGAAGGCTAATAGTATCAGTATCCATGTATACGGAACTCTATTTAGTTTCAATAGGATTCTTGATTCTTGAAGGTGATAACATGAGTAACATGTTCCCCGTTGGGGAGCTTCAGATAGCTAACCTAGCAATTGGTGGGAAGCAATTCTTTGTGATATTGGTTGCCCTTATCATCTTGCCCACAGTTTGGTTGGATGACTTGAGTCTACTTTCTTATGTATCTGCAAGTGGAGTCTTTGCTTCTGCTCTCATCATCCTATCAATATCATGGACTGCAACAGTTGATGGAGTAGGGCTTCATCAAAAGGGAACTTTTGTTATTTGGAGTGGAATTCCTAGAGCTGTTAGCTTGTATGCCTTTTGTTATTGTGCACATCCGGTCTTTCCCACCTTGTACAATTCTATGAAAAACAAACATCAGTTCTCTAACGTAAGTACTTATGTTTGATTTGAATTAAAGTGGTCAATTTAACCTTATATTTAAGTAAAGTGCATGTATCTTTTACTTTCTTGCTTTTTTATGTAAATGTAATGAGTTTTATTTTTCTGAACCTTGCAGGTCTTACTTGTATGTTTTCTCTTAACCACTGCTGGTTATGCATCCATGGCTATAATTGGTTATTTAATGTTTGGGAATGAGGTTGAATCACAAGTAACATTAAACCTCCCACTGGACAAACTAAGCTCAAAATTAGCAATATACACTACCTTGGTCAATCCCATATCCAAGTTTGCTTTGATGGCAACACCGATTACGAATGCTTTGAAAGACTTGCTTCCAAGGACGTACAAGAATAGGGTGACGAGTATCTTAGTAAGCACAGTCTTGGTAGTGAGTGCTACCGTTGTTGCCCTTGCTGTTCCTTTCTTTGGATCTCTCATGTCCCTGGTTGGAGCCTTTCTCAGCGTCACAGCTTCTATTTTGCTTCCATGCTTGTGCTATTTAAAAATTTCAGGCAGTTACAGGAAATTTGGGTGTGAGACCGTAGCAATAGTGATAATAATAATGGCAGCTATAGTAATGACAATATCTGGGACCTACATCTCTCTCATGGAAATCATCCACCATTTGTAATGGACAATGGAATGGTCCATAGGATTGAATGTAAATTTCCTGAAAAAACTATAGAGTGTATGGATTGAAACTATCTATTCGTGTCTCGTTCTCTCTTCTCAATAATTGTTTCATACATCAATTAAAGTGGACACACTAGTAAATTACTTAAAATTACATCTCCAGTACATTCAAGTTATCCACTCAAAATTTCTTCAATAATAACGTGAATATGAGATTCTGTCACTCCTTGCAGGTTATCTGTATCACCAAAAGGACTCTAATTGTGGATTTATAGAAAAAATAGAACGATTGTAAATATCTTTCTTAAAAGTATGAGATGCTTTAATTGTAGTGGTGGAGATGTAATTTTAAGTGGTATGCTGAAGTGTCCATTATAATTGATGTGTCAAATGATTATTGGGAGAAAAGGAAACAGCAAACACAGATATATAACTTTTAATACGAGAGTTGATATATTTGAGAGTTAAAAAGAGAAGTAAAAGTCGATGAGAAAATAAGTTGTACCAAAATTTGGAGAGAAAATGCAAGAGAAAAAGAGGTGTAAAATAGGATTTACCTTCAGGGCATGAGTTACTGTAAATATTTGGTCTTGAAGTTGAATAACTAAGTACGAAAAAAGAATCTATCAACAACCACAATTTTCATGTTTTTGTTTTGGGGTGAGGTTCACATCAAGTTTTGCATCGAAAATAAAGGGTGAAATTCATGGAAAGTATGATGGTTGTGGTGATTCAAGTCCTGATGCGAAAGCGTGAGGAACGAGTTGCAATTGTTTCTTGTTATCTACATGAGCTATAATAAATGTAATTACATGAACGTGAAAGAACCAATCAAATCAAATAAAAGGTCTATTGAAACTATGACCACGCTTTTCAAACTATGACCCGACTCATTAACTGACCTAACCTACTTAAATTAATTTTATAAACTGTTTTTGGACTATTGGCCTGTTCATAAGAATATAAAATATTTTTTTTAATAACAACAATATACCTTCATAACACCAAGATTAAATTAATATTTAATTTTAAGCATTAAATTATTTTTTTAAGTTGTAAAATTTAAAATATAAATAACATTTACATAAATATGTCTTATAAAACCTCTTCATTAAAGAAAAACCTGTGAAAACTACTTAAAAAATAATACGGTAAACTTACTTGAAATAAAATAAATCCCGCGAGAATTTCTTATGAAATCATCGTACTGTAAATACTCTAAAAGATTATTATTGATTATGTTATAATTGCTATTATTAAATTAACTATCAATTATTTACTTTTTAATATATACCTAAATAAATTATATTCGTAAAAATATTAAACTATAGATTAGGATTGATAAATTTATCTTACTTTTTTTATTATCTTTTGTTATCAGTATTTTTACGTCAACGTTCTATTAGATTAAGTAATACAATAAGTGAATTAAAACATGAATTAAAAATAGAGAAAGTATTAATGATTTATGAGGAAAATAGTGAAATATACTAGTACTACTACTCATGTACAACCTCATATATATACTTATGCTTCGATCATTTCCCTCACAGGGATTCTATCTATCTTAATTGAAGAAATATCAATGAATTCTGACAATATAGCTCTGAATTCAGCTCCACTAAGGGTCTCCTTCTCAAGTAGCACATCCACTAATTTGTCAATTGCATCACGGTTATTCCTTATGTGATTCTTTGCAATTTCATATGCTGCATCTATTATCTGCCTCACTGAGTTATCAATGTCTTCAGCTAGTTTCTCTGACATTGAGTTCCTAGCCAGCATCCTAAGCACCACATCACTACTTTGCACTGCAGGATCAATCAATGCCCATGGTCCTATCTCTGACATGCCAAACACTGTTACCATCTGTGGCAAACATTACAACAACCTTTTAGCATAATGTCATTTCTAAATTTCCTTTCTCATCCCACAAAAGAAACTTATATTGTTGAGGATCCGGATTTCTAATCACTCTGCATGCATTCATGCAGTCAGTAGTTTAGAACAGTTAGATGAAGATTGGACAGATCAAATTCTATGTTAGATAAGAATTTTTTGTTGTTATTACGTGAAAAGTGACTAGAGTGGATACATGTCCGTATTTTGTTGACCATACTAACCTGTCTTGCTATTTGTGTAATTTGTTGCAGGTCCCCAGCAGCTCCAGTGGTTATCTCAGTTTCACCAAATATGACTTCCTCTGCTGCTCTGCCCCCTAAGCCTCCAACTATTCTAGCAAAAAGTTGGTTCTTAGAGATGAGAGAAGGATCTTCACCTGGTATGAACCATGTTAAACCCCGGGCTTGGCCTCTGGGAACTAGAGTGACTTTTTGTACTGGATCATGCCCTGGGGTCAGTGTCCTACAAAGAGTAAACATTATTAAGTTACAATGCAAAGACCAAAAAGTTTAAGAGTTGAACAATATGAAGCAGCTGGAAAATCACTCTCAAAAGTGTTCTAAAGGCCTGTTTTCCTTGCTTATTTTATAAATAACTACAGAAATTGTTTTCCTTGTTTACATTATTTTCAGGACAAATGTTATAATGAAAAACTTGGAAATCTAAAAGAAAGACAAAAGTGAACTTCTCAAACCGGATTGGCAACATAAGTATTTGATGTACTTACGCACAAACAGCATGTCCAATTTCATGGTAAGCCACAAGAATTTTGCTCCTGCCATCAGTCATCTTGGTTCCTTCCATGCCTGCCACAATGCGATCTATGGAGTCATCAATTTCTTTGATTGTGATCTTATCTTTGCCCCTTCGACCAGCAAGAATGGCAGCTTCATTCATGAGGTTTGCTAGGTCTGCACCACTGAATCCTGGAGTTCTCATGGCTATAACACTAAGAGAGACATCCTTGTCAAGCTTCTTGTTGTTACTATGAACTTTCAATATTTCTTCCCTCCCTCTTATATCTGGTAATCCAACAGTGACCTATTGAAACAATTACGAAACTATTAATGTATTTCTTGACATGCCCTCAACTTCAATTAGTATGTTTTCATGTATTGCAGGAGTAGAGTATTTTTTAAATTTAAGTAAAACTTCAAAAATTAAAAGATAAAAAAAATTGACATTAGTAAATAATAATGAAATCATATATCTTAAACATAAAAAGAAACTACAATAGTAGTTGTTTACGTTATCAATAATGAATTCAGTTAACATGTATTGATAATGTAACTTTTTTCGTACAGTATTATCTAAATACAATAGTAATAGAAGATATAATTTATCTACTGACATTATATAGTATTTTATATTCTCATCCTATCACAATTTTCTTTTAAGCAACGAATCACAAATCGTTAAGTATAGTTATTATAAAAATCACACTATCATTTCTGATTCGTTGAATATACAAAAATTAACCTCATTGTCATATAGAACAAATTTGATGAAGTTTTATTATAACTACTTTAAAAATTATACTTCTCATCTTCTCATAAATTCTATTTGTAAACACAGTGATGAAAAAACTAATGAATAATATAGAAGGATTGACTGGAGTTAATGATTAAGGATTTTAAAGTAGCAAGTAAAATACCTGCCTATCAAACCTTCCAGGTCTAAGCAATGCTGAATCAAGAATTTCAGGTCTGTTAGTGGCAGCAATGACTATAACGCCAGTGTTTCCAGTAAAACCATCCATTTCAGTGAGCAACTGATTCAGTGTTTGTTCTCTTTCATCATTTCCTCCACCTATACCTGTGCCTCTCTGCCTTCCTACAGCATCTATCTCATCAATGAATATCAAACAAGGTGAATTTTGCTTGGCCTTGTTGAACAGATCCCTCACCCTTGAGGCCCCTACACCCACAAACATCTCAATGAACTCTGATCCAGATAGGGAGAAGAAAGGAACCCCAGCCTCTCCTGCAATTGCCTTGGCAAGCAATGTCTTTCCAGTTCCTGGAGGCCCTACCAAAAGAACCCCTTTGGGAATTTGGGCTCCAACAGCAGAAAACTTCTCTGGGGTCTTCAAGAACTCAACAATCTCTTGGAAGTCTTGCTTGGCTTCATCAACTCCAGCTACATCCTCAAATGTAACTCCTGTATTTGGTTCCATCTCAAACTTTGCCTTACTCCTGAAGTCAACATGACCAAAGGAAATAATGTCAAGGAATTTGCTCAATATACTAGTTTATACCTATGTGGAAGTGTCATATACTAAAAAAAAATCAGTGATCCAACAGTACGTACTCCTATTAAAATCATAATACTTGACATGAAATATTAACCTTTTCATTGCTTATTGTGACTGTGAGTATTATTCAGAGAAAACTAAATAAATTAGTTATGGAATGCATGGTAAAGATTCATTTTTCTCTCAGCTTACCTGCTTGCTGCACTTTACCCTTCAGTGTCTGCTCATTTTTCTGTTATTTTGAGATTTATCAAACCAATTTTTCAAAAACAGTTCTTGAACTGCTTTATAAACTGGTTCAAAACCAGTTGACAGAATTTAAACTAGTTCAGGAACCGATTCACCGAATCTAAAGAACCGGTTCAGTTGGGTTCTTGGTAATTAAAACAAGGTTGGTTCAGTTTTTTTGTGTTAAACTGAACTATCAAGAGCTTTACTATGTTAACTTTTTTTCCTATTTTAATTTTTGTTAGAAAAAAAAAAAAAATTTACGATTAAGAATACTAAATGTCTCTACATGCATGGCAAATATTTGCTAGTTGCTACATATACTTATTGCTAAATTCTTGCCTTCCTAGTCCGAAGGGCAAGTTGGGGCCACCAGCCGAACTATTAGTTGATGTCCTCAAGAGCAGAGAACCAAGCAAAATCAAAGGAATGGCCAAATTTCCCAACAAGTCAAGCAGTGCAGGCCACCAACTAACTTCCAAGGAATAAGCAGCAAAATCAACATTTTTATCTTTCATTTTCCTGATCAAGTCCAGAGGCAAACCAGGTAACTGAATTTTGACTCTTTGGATTTTTTCCAATGTTGGATTGTATATCTCTGCAATAGCCACTGTTCCATTCTCAAAGAGGTCCACCTTCTTGACAGCACCTTCATCCAAATACTGCAGGAACCTTGAGTATGAGATTCTGTTTGACGTGGAAGCAGCTGGGCTTTCTGGCTCAGCTCTTGTGGGCTGAGCAACAGAAATCCCAGCCAATGTTGTGCCCAACCCAATAACAACAGAGGATAAAAGCTTCCTCTTGCTGATGACTTTGTTATCTAACAGAGATTGTTGGCATGATTTCTCTCTGTGGTTGGCTTTTGTGAGGTGAGGATCCTTGGAAGGGTCTTGAGGCTTGTGGAACAAAGTAGGGGAGACTGAGAAACATACTGCAGCAGACATTTTTAACTACAAATGATCACTAATTCGTTGATTGCGTATTTACTATGAAGTGTTACTACAAGGGTGTGATGGTATTGCACCTTTCCTTCAGGGGCTTGATTAGTATGCAATAATTGTTTTCGAGGGAAGGAGGAGTTTTCTTTAAAAAGGAGAGGGAAATGGGAACCTTCTGGCACCTTAATTTGGAACTTTGTTTGAGTAAGGTTTTTGTTTACTTGTCCTGTTTTTCATTAAGGAAGGGTCTACTATGTTCATGTATCTTTAGCTTCTTTGTTGACCTTTCCTTGGTTGTTTAGAAGTGGTAAGATCGATGGATATGATTATCCCAGGAAAAAAGCGATCGGAGAAGATGGTTGTAGAAGATATCGACTATATTTCCCGCTTGATCATGAGCCACAACCGCACACTTGGAAGAAGATGAAGTGGTAGTGTGGATTGATTGGACTTGTTATGCACCTAAATTATTTCAAGTGAATTCCAGGTTCAAATGTTGCCACCTAATAAATTGATATACTTGAGTTTCACTTTATATTTATTATTTTATTAATTAATTTTTTAATAAAAATATTAATTATTTTTAATGATACATGAAAATATGGTTAAAAAATAATAATATTTTATATTTTAATTAATTGATAATATTAAATTTATATATAAATTTAGTATTTTATAAAAATTAATTAATTAATTGATTAATAGAGAATAATAGTAAACAGAGTTGTATTTTTTTAAAGAAAACAATAATTCATCAAATTTATTATTTATAGGCTAAAATAATTAATGCAAATAACAAATAAAATATAGTATTATAAAAAGAAAAAATAATATATTTAGAAATGATTATCATCTATAAAAAAAATAATCATTGTCTATATTAATATAAATGAATTTTAATAAAAAAAATAATTATTATCAACATTAACTGGAAAATCTAAATTTATAGATTAAAAACATAATTTCTCTAAAATTGATCAAAAGTTTTAATTAACTTGGATAAAAAAAATAATCCTTGACAAAATATTAATTAACATGTTCCCGCTAGAGAGCTTCAGATAGCTAGCCTAGCAATTTGTGGGAAGCAATTCTTTCTTGACTACATTTTGGTGGGATGACTTGAGTCTACTTTCTTATGTATCTGCAAGTGGAGTCATTGCTTCTGCTCTTATTATCTTATTAATATCATAGACTACAATTGATGGAGTAGGGTTTCATCAATATCATTAGCTTGTATGCCTTTTGTTATTGTGCACATCCTGTCTTTCTTTCTACAATTCTATGAGAAACAAACATCATTTTCTGTAACGAAATGTAAGTACTTATATTTGTTTTGAATTAAAGTGGTCAATTTAACCCTATATTCAAGTAAAGTGCATGTATCTTTTACTTTCTTGCTTTTTGTATGTAAATGTAATGAATTTTTTTTCTGAAGATTGTAGGTCTTGTATGTTTTCTCTTAACCACTGGTTATGCATCCATGGCTATAATTTGTTATCTAATGTTTGGGAATAAGGGGAATAAGGTTGAATCACGAGTAACATTAAACCTCCCACTGGACTAACTAAGCTCAAAATTAACAATATACACTACCTTGGTCAATCCCATATCCAAGTTTGCTTTAATGGCATCCGATTACGAACATCTTAGTCAGCACAGTGTTGGTAGTGAGCGCTACCGTTGTTACCCTTGTTGTTCCTTTCTTTCGATCTCTCATGTCCCTGGTTGGAGTCTTTCTTGACAGATTCTATTTTACTTCCATACTTGTGCTACTTGAAAATTTCAGGCACTTACACGAGATTTGGATGAGACCGTAGCCATAGTCATCATAATAATGGCAGCTATAGTCATGACAATATCTAGAGCTACATCTCTCTCATGCAAATCATCCACCATTTGTAATGGACAATGGAATGGTCAAACGATCAGGAGCAGAGTCATGGTCCAAGAGGTTACGGCCCAATATTTTAATTTTTATTTATTATTATATATAATTATAATTAAATTATGAAATATATTATATATACAATTATATATATTATGGATTAAATTTAAATAAAATCTTTTTTATTTAAAATAATTAAATATAGCGTTCCTCGTCCCCACATGGGAGGAAACTCCAAAGACAACCACGACTAGATTCCACCTCAAGCTTCCCTCTTGCCTCACCTTGCACGAGATCGCCTCCCTCCTCAGCATCATCAGTGAAAGGTAGCATTTCAAACACTATGCATAATGGCATGGGACAAGGAAAACAAAGTGGCGGGCTATGTTGATTTGCTGTTGTAGAAACAAATACCAACCGCAAAACCCAAGACAATCAGGCAAACTATAAACTGCTGCATCTTGATCATGAAATTTGAAGATTTGTACATCATAGATATTATATAGAAATAAATGGTAAGAATATTTACTCACAGAAATTATCAACAGTAAAAATGTCAAAAGAACTTACCTATGGGTACTTTTCTAATTTCAATATCAGACCAATTAGAATTCATTAAAAGCAACCACTATAGCAAAGTATCAGTTAACCATTTTCAAGAGCAGGTTCAATCCATCGAGTAGATGATACACAGGCATCAAATCTGGGCAAGGATCATACCCCGCATAGAACCTATGCATGGAGCCACCTAAGTCAACACAACTCTCTCCAGCCATCTTCTTCATTCCTCCATCTCTCATCACCCTCCTCACATTTGCTGCTTTCTCCCACATACCCACTTCGGCATACATGTTAGCAACAATAACCAAATTCCCTCCCCTTCTTGGCTCCATCCGAAGTAATTTCTTCCTCACTCTTTCTCCAATCCCTGCATAATCATGCACATCATGTACAATGCATGCACTTAGTAATGTCCTCCACACAACCGGGTCAGGCTCAATAGGCATCCTCTGTATAAACACATAAGCTTCTTCAAGACGGCCAGCGCGACCTAATACATCAACCATGGCTCCATAATGCATCATCAGGGGCTTGATCCCATGCACACATTCCATGTCATGAAAATATTGGTAACCCTCATCTACCATTCCAGCATGGCTACAAGCACAAAGAACCCCAAGATAGGTCACATAATTTGGGCGTATATCATGATTGTTATTGTTACTCATCATTGCAAACAGCGCAAGGGCTTCCTCAGCAAACCCGTGTTGAGCCAACCCCAATATCATTGCACTCCATGTCCACACATTCCTCTTTTCCATTCTCTCAAAAACAACCCTTGCATAGCCCAAAGCCCCAGACTTCCCATATAGGTCAACCAGAGCAGTACCCAACTGAACACTCAGAACCATCCCTCTCGAAACCAATTGAGAATGAACCCATCTTCCCAAGCTCAAGTATCCCAACTCAGCACAAGCAGAGAGTAACAACACCATGGAAGTCTCATCAGGCTCAAACCCACAACCCCACATCCTGAAAAAATACTCAATCCCCTCAGCCAACCAAAGACTCTCAACACACGCAGTCATAACCGAGTTCCAAGAAACAACCGCTCTCTCAGGCATTTCATCAAACACCTTCCTTGCATCCACAATCTTCTTACAACACCCGTAAAAGTTTATCAAATTGTTACCAACGTACACGTCAGAGTCCAACCCACACTTAAAAGCGTCCGCGTGCACCTGTTTCCCCTCACCAAGTGCAGAAGCCACAGCGCAAGACTTAATCAGGAAAGGGAAGGTGAGTTTATTGGGCATGGCACCACGTTCTCGCATTTTCCGAAACACCCAGAAGGCTTCAAGGGGGGAATCACTCGCGGTGTAGCCTCGGATGAGAATGTTCCAAGAAATCGGTGATGGGGTGGCGGCGTTGTGGACGAGTGCGCGCGCGTGGCGGAGGTTCTTGGAGGGAGAGAGGGAGCAAAAGTAGACGAGCTCTGAGAGAATGTGTGTGTCTTGGTAGAGACCGGAGAGGTGGATTTGTGCCTGGATTTGACTGAGTTGGTCCATGGAACCACACGAGTTTAGGAGAAAGAGGCATTGGTGTTTCTTGGAGAGGAACTGTGTGTTCAGTTTTGGAAGACGAACCATGCATGCTTCAAATTACTAATGCTTGAGATCTTTACATAATTAAGAAAGCCTAAACGTAACAAAAATTACTAATATTTTAAATTACAAAAAAAAAAAAAAAACCAATCACTCTTATGCTTTAGTTAGTTAATGTAATCCTAATAAATTTGATGTTAGATCAGATTGTTAACTAACGGGCTTCATAAACAAAAGCAATATATCTCAAAGTGATGTAGCCATGGAAAGTGTCTTTCAAAGAAAATCACAACATAAGACATTCTAAAAGCCCACAATCTTTCAATAACAACACAGAAAAAAATGAATGTTCTTCTAGAAAAATAAATCTTTTGCCTTATTCTCTTGGTCAAAGAGCCAATCTTGCTAAAACAAGATCATTAGTGTAATGATAAATAAATTATTTTATTTTATTTTATTTGTTTTCATAGCTCTAGTTATATTTCCTCAAATTTTTAATCATTTCCAAAAATAAATAATTCATTTTTTTTATTTTATTTGTTTAATGTTGAATGTTAAAAATATAGTAAAAGTAGTTATTTACATCTTGATGTTATTAGTTTATATACATTCAACCAATTAAGAAAATCGACCTAACTCATATTAAATATAACTTGTTTATTAATAATCTAATTTATTTATTAAAAGGTTAATCTTATTTAGGCCTTTTTACAATGTCTATAGGCATACATGATACGTAAAAATATATTACTAGTAATAATAGTTTTTAAAGATCTAATTAGGTTTATAGAACTATTAACTTATTTATTTACAAAATGAGTAAGTCAAATTTAAAATTAATCTCAAATATAATCAAGTTAATTTATTCTTATATATTAATTCACTAAATTTAAAATAATATTCAAATAAGATTCGTTTGAGTTAATCAATTGTGTGATTTTTGAACTGGATTAAATTATATTATATACAAAATAATTGTGTGATATATTTTTTTTTTCTTGTATATATCATGCTTATGGTTAACTTTTTATTTTTTTTAAAAATCAAATATTGAATTTCTAATAAAATACATTTTTTTATTTAAAATATTTGTAATTAATTTTTTTTTTCTAGACATAGTCTACTAAAATTTTAAGGTTTGCCTTAAACTAATATGACTCAACGACAAAATAAGTAAAATCTGATAAAATATTAATTTTTATAAAAAAGTCGAACCTAACATTATCTAATCACTTTAGAGAACAAATATGTCCGCAAAGAAATAAAAGAAAATATCAATTTTTTTGTCATGTAAATTATTGTCACAGTTTCTCGATCCATGGAAACATTTTGATTGAACCAAATATACCCTATTATTTTTTGTAATTAAAATGATACTCCAAAAATCATGTGAAAGAAATGGAGAAAGTTGCAACAAATCTAAATGACTTAAGATGAAGCAAAATTGTAATTAATTTCAACAAAACTACACCCAAATGCTTGATACAAAATTTCCATTTTTTTAAGTAATATTAACATGGAAAAAAACATTACTCATGACAATTGTGACCATCAACATGGATCCATGACGCCATAGTCGAACTTGGGAAGGCAAATGACAAAAGCACTACTAATTACAAAATTGAAAATTCCATCATTCATAATTCTATAACACCATCACAAAGTTCTAGGTTATGGTTTGTCAACATCCACAAATTGTGTTAATATTGAAACCACAAATAGAGCTCACATATTTTTATCTGTGATTCCAAAATTAATTGGTAATAAAAACTTTCATGTTAAATACATAATAGTGTGAGATATATAATTTCTAAAAATATAAATTTTCTTATAATGTTAAGAATGAATTTGATTTAAATTACTTTGAATTTAAACCTAATTTAATTTTGTAATATAATAACTTCTATTTTATACCATTTAAAAAATGTTTTTTTTTTTTCAAAAGGAAGTAACTCAACAAGTTCTTATATGTTGTCATCTAAAAAAAAAAAAAATCCTTGACTGAGACAGTGAATGTCTTGTCCCAATACAGTGTGGTGGCTGGCACGAAAGTTTTGATGACATAATCCATCTTCATTACATCAATCAATGCCTGGCTGCTTTAATTTAGTCGCCATGAAACTCCTCAACCTTTCTCCAACCTTTTAATTATTTAATAAGGAATAAAATAATAAACAAATTAATCTTTTTTAGATGATATTTACACGTTCAATTATATTTCAAGTTCTTATAAAATATATATGTATGTATAGATGCGAAATAGTTATAACAAACTAAAATGTAACATCAATAAAAATTTCTCTATGCGATGGTTTTTTAGCAAAAAAAAGTTACTTGCTATTGAAATATTAATGTCTCATATTAATATAAGCTGAGGATGTTTAATTTGAAAAAAAATTACATTTTTCTTTTCATTTTATCGTTGTTTTCCCTTAATTAATTTTTTTAATAGATTATATAGTTTTATAGACATGACGTGAATAATTTGTTGATGAAGTAAATGTGATATCCCAATGTGACTGGCACCAAGTTAAGGTTGACTAACATAACCCATGCTGATATGATAAAGCAGAAGATAGAAAAAAAACCTTTTGACCAAATAAAGCTTCCACTTTGAACCCTAGTTTTTATTATTCGATTACCATTAACTAATTCTTACTCATTTTTAATGCCATGATATTATTAATTAGAGTAATAATATTTTAGTGACGTGAAAATTATTATGAGAGATTAGTTGAAATAAAATCTTATATTAAATAAATAAAAAATTGAAGAATATATAAATAAAAAAAATATAAATTATAAAACTACATGTATACTTAAATATAAATTAAATGGATATCCTCAAATAATCTATGTTACTTGTTTCTTAACAAGTAAATGTTATTGTCCTTATTATAAATTTACATGTATATTTTTACTTAAACATATACTAATACCTTCATTGTTATTTTTTTAAACTTATGTAGAACAGAATAGGAATTATTATTTGACTTAATAATTAAGCTATGGACTATGGAGAGCACCAAATACCATAAAATGCAATGCAAAAGTAAAATAGTAAATAATGAAGAGTATGATGAAATTGCTACAAAAAACAAAGCTCTATGGTCTCACCTCATTTTATGCCTCTACTCACAATCTTTCCTCTTATTCAACTTGCTTTCATAATAATGTAAGAAACTAAAACCAACATTAACTTTAAAATTGGACCAACCCATAAAGCTACTAACAATTCAACATATAGGCTTAATTCGTATATACTAACAAAAAAAATTTCGTGGTTGAGATGTTGGAATTTTTTTTATAATCAATAATTATGCTTATTTAAATAAACCAAAAATTATAACATAATCATGAAATAATCTTAGACACCTATACCTCATTCATGATAAAATAAGATGCGGAAGCGTATCTGTCTTAGATGCTATTGGGAGAGTGAAAACAATGATAATGACAGTGGATGTGTGGTCTTCCAAAAGAAGAGAGCCGTATGTTTTTCTTCTGTGTTTTTCTCATCTGATGGGGATAACTTGAAAAATAGAAAACTCTAATTCTTATAAAGTATTTTCTCTCTCCTTTGGGGACCATAACCCTACGTAATTAATTTTGAGATTACGTACATTATTATGATTATTCTGAATTCGGCCCCTCATCAAAAATAGAATATTCTCCGATATCCACACAATTAATTTTTCATGACAATTATACCCTTAACCATAAAGTTAATATTAAGTAGACCACTTTATAATTTTGACAAATTAAATAATAACCCTAACACATTTAAATAATAGATATGTGACTCAAAAATTCTAACATGAGATACATCAGGAATCAACACTTACATACTCATTCATAACAATAAATATTACATTTATAATAAAATTATTTTTATTTTCTTAACTATTGTTCACAATGTAATACATAGCAAAAGTATATATCTTAAAAAAATAAACATTTTGTTTTTTTTTTAATCTTAATATAATAAATACTTTTATTTTATGAAAACTTTTTTTTTTTCTAACCATATGCCAAGGATATAGAAAAGAATTAACACAATCTTTTCATTTTTTTTAAAGCGTGACTGACCTAAAATTGCTAAAGTTGTTTTTATAAATACGTTAATTATTAAATATCGAGTTCATTTGGACAAATTTCTTCTTAACAAATTTTAAAAGAGAAAATATACAAAAAAATTTGAGTTGTTCATTAATTAAAATTATCTTATACATAAATTATACATAAAATATAGCTAAGTGAACTTAACGACTGATTCAATTTATCAGCAATTACGTAGTTTTTATGTTAGATTAATAGTTCATAAAATAAGTTACATGGCTACTACTTTCCAATCAATAAGGAGTAAAATTCTAAAAGGTAAAATATTTAGAAACTAAAACCAGTCAACATTCTGAAGAGTATAAAAAATTGAAACTAGGGGTCTATTTTTATATTTTTTTATATATAATTTAAAACATTAATTTGTCACAAATATTTCAACCATGTACTAATTACGACTGACACATGCCTAAGGTAAACCTAAAACATCAACTGTATCAAGTTTTTCTAGAAAGAAAAAAAAAAAAACAACACTGTACCATGCTTTTTCCGTATTTCTTTCCCTGTATAAGCTAAAAAAAACATCTCTTTTCCAGGTCTTCTCCAACTGCTATATAAACACGTTCTATATTCTTCAATTTTTCACCTATCCTTTTGCTATTCTCCCTTGCTAATAGTAAACACAGTTATTCAACAATATCTCTTCCCCATCAACTGTTCACATTCCTAACGTGCAAGACTAACCACAGTAATGGGTTGTTTGTATTTTAATGAAAAGGTTAGTTTGAGTTAAAGTCCAGTTTTTTTTCAAAATTTTCATTTCTGATCCTTGTTGGTTTTCTTCAATGCTTTTTATCAACTACTTGAAATGATTCTCACTTGTCCTAATGCATGCATGGATATTGTGAAACATGTAATAGTGCCTGAATGTAGCACTGTATGAGCGTCACAGATTAAATGTGACTCGATTGAAACTTCAAATGGATCATAAAAAACCTCGAGGACATGCATTTCATTTGCTGAATTGTTCTTTCATATCTTGCTTGCCTTAACACACTCAAATTAAATTAAACAACTTTTTAAATAACCATCTTGAACTAATTTATTTAGTAAATGATACAAGTTATACATGACAGTTGGTTCCTTCCTCAACCATATTAAAGAACATTAAAGTATATGTTCTAGCTAGGATTCCCGTCAAACTAACGAATAATTCTTTGATGATTAAATTTAGGAGAAAATGAAGGGAAAGGTGAACAGAGGCCACGAGGTTTGCACCTCAGATGGAGCTATCGATAGCCGTGGTCATCCTGCAGTTCGAGAAAGAACCGGTACCTGGGTTACTGGAATTTTGATTTTAGGTACTCACCTCAACTCATATATATGAAACTATTCATTTCAACTTTTACAAAACTAATACAATTTCCAATCATGCCAAGTAATTATAAAACTAAATCTTATTCTAACTTACTGTATTTATTTGAACACTTACATTAAGTAATAGTAAAATATTTTTAGAATAAGTTAAAATAGGTTATGTGTCTGATAACTTTTTATTTAGCAGATAGTTTGTAAGAAATTGTGATGCAGTGATATTTATATATGTGTGTGTGTGTACCTGGGGAGTGTAACAGTGAATCAAGGGCTTGCAACTTTGGCATTCTTTGGAGTGGGAGTGAATCTGGTGTTGTTTTTGACTCGAGTGATGGGTCAAGACAATGCTGATGCAGCCAACAACGTCAGCAAGTGGACAGGCACTGTTTACATCTTTTCTCTTCTTGGAGCCTTCCTCAGTGACTCTTACTGGGGAAGGTACATCACCTGTGCCCTGTTCCAGCTCATCTTTGTCTTTGTAAGTTCTCTCCAATTCATTGCACCTTCCCCCTCAATAAACCAAGCAAAACGGAACACATACGCATACTATACAAACACTTGCATATATTTTCTACCTATCTAACTTCAGCAAAAATGTGTTCTTCCTCAAACAACATGGTTTGTCAATTAATGTTGTCCTAACCTTGTTGATTAGGGCTAACTAGTGTGTTTGGTTTTTGATTTTGGAAGTCATCATAGCTTAACCATTAGTCAAAACAGACAATCTTTTTAAATTGTGGTTTTGGACATCTCACAACCCAGAACCAAACTTCTATAATTAGTAGCAACTTTCATCTTAATTTCCATAAGCTGTTCTCACCCCTTCATATCCGCTGACTAAATCCTTACGACTTTTTAACTAAACAACAACACATAAGAAATTAAGATCAATTTGATTAAGCAAGTTTATTTGATCTATAAACTTGTCTAGATTAGTAAACCGGTTCGGTCGTAAGCTTAAAAACCAAACACCTTTTTATAATTTTCATTTAGCTAGGTATCAACTCAAATTTTAATTTATGTGCTTAGTCACACTTTTTACTTGCTTCGATAAAATATACATGTTTTTGAAGGAGTAGAAACCGGGGGTATATACTCTTTTAAAATGAGGGTTTTCTTTAAGAGAGTAATTAGTTATTTTCATTAAAAATAACAATTATTAAAATTAAATAATTACATAGTTTATTATATATGTACCTGATTTAATATCAATTTCAATTATTAAATATTTTTCAATTAATGATTAAAACTTTTGACATTGTGCCTTCGTTTTACATTCTCACTTTCAATGAAATAATCTATAATGCTTTTCACATACATTTTCTATAAATAATGGTTATAGTGAATAGTTATTATTAAATATATTGGTGATATTTGAATGCACATTTTCATCCTTACATTTGGTCCCCTTTTCGCCTTTATTTACACTTATTTTCTTAATGTAGGATGAGGTAAGGGTGTTTACAGGATAGATAATGATAGTTATCATGGTAACCCAATTTTTTTATCAAAATTATTTATTTAGACTTAACCCAATAATAGTTTTATAATATATGAGATGAGGTGATTTTGACTTGTTTTCCTATCATAAAATCAGATAAATATAACACTAAAATTAGATCATCAAGTTAATGAATTTGGTTAACATAACTTAAAATTTAAACTAAACTTGTTCTCGAAATACATCATATTAGCTTTGGATCAAGTTAAATATTAGCAAAGTTTGGTGTCACGGTATCTTTGTATTCAAGAGAATTGACGATTTCAATATGACAGGGTTTGGTTTCATTATCATTGTCATCTCACATATTCCTATTGAAGCCGAGTGGTTGTGGTGACAAAGAATTACAATGTGGATCACACTCATCATATCAAACGGCTTTCTTCTATGTTTCCATATACCTAATAGCCTTGGGAAACGGAGGATATCAGCCTAACATAGCTACATTCGGGGCTGATCAATTTGATGAAGGGGATCCTAAGGAACAGCTTTCAAAAGTAGCATTTTTTAGCTACTTCTATTTGGCTTTGAACCTCGGCTCCCTCTTCTCAAACACCGTATTGGATTATTTTGAGGATAAGGGACAATGGACTTTGGGATTCTGGGCATCAGCTGCTTCTGCTGCTATTGCATTGCTTTTGTTCCTTTGTGGCACACGAAGGTATAGATACTTTAAGCCTGTTGGAAACCCTCTACCTAGGGTTGGCCAAGTTTTT
The DNA here is from genome assembly GCA_016859785.1 of Macrotyloma uniflorum. Classification (NCBI taxonomy): domain Eukaryota; kingdom Viridiplantae; phylum Streptophyta; class Magnoliopsida; order Fabales; family Fabaceae; genus Macrotyloma; species Macrotyloma uniflorum. The sequence goes on along the minus strand of BDMB01000008.1, from coordinate 2,551,512 downwards.
GTAGCTGCCGCAAAAAAATGGAAGGTCAAGGTATCAGAAGATAAACTTTATGAGGTTGAAGAATCCTCACCCAATAGAAGGAGAAAAATGCTCCACACAGAAGGATTTAGGTGTGTACATCATCATTTTCTCTCCCCTCTCACACACATTAGATTTGGTATTATTTCTTATTCTTTTAGGAGTAAGTTGTTAGACAACACCTAGATAGTATAATAAATTTACTACTGTGCTGTTTCATAACTAAAATCAGTATTTCATTTGGGAAATGTTTTTATCTAGACAACTAAAAAAATAGAGATGGATTAACACTTTGTCATTGATGAAACTTATACTGATTTTTGTCAGGTTCTTAGATAAGGCAGCATTTATCTCATCAAAAGATTTGGAGCAGATAGAACAGAATAAACGCAGTCCATGGAGTCTATCCACTGTGACTCAAGTAGAAGAAGTGAAATGCGTACTAAGACTACTCCCAATTTGGCTATGCACCATAATGTACTCAGTTGTTTTTGCTCAAATGGCATCACTCTTTGTGGTGCAAGGAGATGCTATGGACACTAGAATTTCTAAATTCAACATTCCTCCAGCAAGCATGTCCAGTTTCGACATCTTAGGTGTGGCATTTTTTATCTTCGTTTATAGGCATGCTCTTGACCCTCTTGTGGCCAAAACAATGAAAACCAAACTCACAGAGCTTCAAAGGATGGGAATTGGTCTAGTCCTTGCAATCATGGCAATGGTGTCAGCAGGGTTGGTAGAGAAATTCAGGTTGAGATATGCAATAAAAGATTGTGTGAAATGTGATGGGTCTAGTTCACTGTCCGTATTTTGGCAAGTGCCACAATATGTGCTCACAGGAGCATCAGAGGTTTTCATGTATGTGCCTCAACTGGAGTTCTTCAATGGACAGGCACCTGATGGATTGAAAAGCTTTGGCAGTGCACTTTGCATGACATCAATATCACTTGGAAACTATGTAAGTAGTTTACTTGTTGCAATTGTGATGAAAATCTCTACCAAACATGACATACCTGGATGGATACCAGGGAACCTTAACCTGGGACATTTGGACAGGTTCTACTTCCTCTTAGCTGCACTAACAACAGCTGATCTTGTAGTCTATATTGCATTGGCTAAGTGGTATAAATATATCAAATTTGAACGAGAAGAGGATTTAGAAGACATCAAGAAGGAAAATCGTGAGGTTATAGTGTAGAGATAAATTAAGTATGGTCTTTCTGCAATAAGGGAGAAATCTATTATTCATTTCTCTTATTGAAGCAGAAGTAGTTGAGATTCTATTCGATGATGTATTTCATGTACACTTATATATATTTTATATCTATTTCATATATATTTTGTTCTGGTTATACACTTCAAGATTATTCATATATATACTAATACAAAAAATGTTAATTAAAAAGCATATTCTAAAATGTGGTGTCTCACTTGTAAAATTTACCAAGTGTTGGAAAAAGTTCTTGTACTGGCTTATTCTGATTTATTAAAAGATGCTATTTCAAATTGAAAAATGAAGTTAAATTAGATTTTGTTCAATGTGTTGGAGATTCTAGTTAAGAAAAAGAATGAAAATAGTGGAACTTTTGTATATTTCTAAATGTAACACCCCACCCAACCTCATTTTATCCTAATAGGTTTCGTTTTCAAATTTATTTTATATCTAAAAACTTCAAATTCACTATCATTATAATAATTTTGGTGAAATTTCCAATCAAAAATTGAAGAATATAATGTATAAGAAAATGTATAGACAGATGATAATTGCAGAAAAGAAAAAGTGTGAACTCCACCTGCAGCGCAATATTAATAAAATAAACATTTAGAGGACTTACACACCTTCACGGACTCTTCTTGCCTAATCATTATTGGCCAATTTGGCTTTGCCTTTTTAGTTGTAATGAAAACATTTCTGCACATTACACAATCTTAAGGGACACTTAAGCCAATTAACATAAGGAATTAGAACAATTATTTCCTAATTCAACATAGTGGCGTAATCTAGTTGTGCATGTCCAAGAGAAGGTGAAACCCATAATAAATGGTTGAAAGTTTTACATTGATGAGTCAGAGACCCACAAAATGATAAATGGAAAAGATACCAGCTTCTGCTTATTGATTTATTTATAGTTTTGAAGAGTTTGGAGCTTGCAATTAATATTGGAAAACCCTTTTCCTTTTTGACTATCAATAAAAAGGTTAAGTGAGTAGCACCAAAAGTAAAAGTTATGTGACGTAGGCCAAATAAATATTGTGGTCAGTGACCTTCACGTTTCACGATCATATTGAAGCCAATTTTGACTTGAAACTAACCGAACAAAATTGGACCTCGTGAAAAAGACATGGCAAATTTGACCAATTGAACTCTCTTTTTCTAAAGTTAAGGATTATGACACTGACTTCGTATCCCCTGTCCCCTTAAAGCCAAGTTGAAAGCTTTGACGTAAAAACAAAGAAACCAAAAAGCAAAGAAAAGAAAAGTAAGATAAGAGATATATAGCAATTTGGAGGAGCAAAATGAGTTGACAAAATTGAGTCTTAGTTATTTCCCTTGTCATCCACTTTTTCTTTTTTGTGTCTTAGATATTTTCGAATCAAAATTATATAACTTTATTAAAATATAATTGGGTAAAATTTTCTCAAAATATTCTTTTTAAATATTCAAAATCATGTCACATAGTCTCTCAATTTTTCAATTAGTTTACCCGAACATAATAATATAATTAGGAAAGTAATAAGTGTAAAAGTTTACCCGAACATATTATTTGAAAATATGTCATTTTCATTGACAGCTTATTTAGATATAGACGTAAAACATGATTTTTTTGCCAACTGTATGTCATTTTATTGGATTATCGATGATTATGTCATGTGATTTCATTAATTAAAAGTTTCCAACCCTATCACGTTTCTTCCAAATTTCACTTGTTATTTCTACATCCCAAGCATTGGGAGTTCCATCCTTCTATATGCGAACTTCTTCTTATCACTAACTTATGATTAGGGAGGATAAGTGTAGGTTATTAGGTTATGGTAATTACTGATAAGAAAAAAAAAAAACAAACAGAAAAAATATGTTCAAGATGAAAATGTTTCTTATTCTTTCATGTTTTGAATCTTAAATTTTGGAACGACATTAACAGTAGATGTTGTTCTCGCCAATGATAAAAATTATTAATTTAAAAAAAAACTTTATCTTTTATCTGCTAGTTTCACTAATTTATTCTCTTAATTACAAATTTTCAACGTGATATTTCTCCATTTCTTTAAGAAGTAGTTTTTTCTTCTTCTTTCAAATATGTTGAATTATAATTATTTTATCTTTATATTTATGCCTCTAAATTAAAATTTAACGTCCTCTTTAAAATTTCAACAGTTAAAACTAACTTATAGCATAATATGAATTATTCATTACAAATCTAAACTATCATTTGTATATTTTGAAAAATATTTATTATAAATTTTAGTGTGAGGATTTAAGGATCACTTTTTTTTTTTTTTTTCATTTCTAAATATTAGTCTTATATTATTCTCTATAAAACATTTTACGAGAAGAAGTACACATTTTTAAATTAGATTAAAAATTGAATCACCTCACTTTTAATAAGTGCAATAGTTTAAAACCATTAATTTTTATAAGGATTGAAACTAAATTTTAAGATATTTTGACGAATGAAACATATTTTACTCTAGTTTATATATTTAAATGTCTATCGATTATAAATTTTAATTATATATAAATACTTGTTTACATGGAATACGTATTGAAATACTAATATAGTTTTTAATTACAAATTACAAAATATTTAATGTTTTTTATTTGTAAGAATTTAACTGCTACTGTCAAATAGTTTTATAATAACGTATGGATGAACTAGACTCCATTAATATCGATATTTAATGTATAGTTGAAACTCAAGCAAATGTTATATAAAAGAAAATATAAATATAGAAAAATATACAAAATTCATTCCTTTAAAAAAATCATTGGTTATTCTATACTTCTTTCACTTAAAATCCTGTTTCAGAAAAAAGAAAAAAAAAAAAAAAAAAACACCATCTCAAAGACTTAAAATAGATTAAAATGTAGCACACCATGGATGGTGATATTAAGATATTATTCTCCAGTCCTAGTTAACATTTTATATAATTTGCTGCAAACAGAACGTTCATAATTTTTGCCCTTACTATAAAATAATATCTGTTATTTTATTTTTATTTTTCACATTCTTCATGTTTTTTAGCAAGTTCGTGTACACTATTTATCTTTTTCTTTTAAATATAAGAATTTGATGAAGAAAAAGATATCTTCATAACTTCTCTTCTAATTAGATTTTTAAATCTTTTTTCACACATACACATTGAGCAATATAAAAGTATATCTTTAAATCACTTTAAATCACTTCAAATCTATTCAACAAAAGAATTACTTGTAGTTTCATAAATTGTTTCCAATTCATAACAAATCAATGCTTCATATGAATAACTGGATCTTCCAAATAAAGGCTAGGAGTCTTTTCACACCACATTAATTATTATATTTGAATGATTATATTGGTGTAGGTATATTTGGTGATGAGAAAGAAAGCCTGAAAAAGACATTAGAGAGAGAGAGAGAGAGAGAGAATGGTAGAGGATGAGTTGAATGGTGAAGACAATAGAAGAAACAAAGTTTGGTGGCACTTTGAAATGTGAGTGGAAGGAAGAAAGGAGATGTACATTCAACAATCCTCTAATGGCCAACAACTGTAGCCACCACAACATACATATTCTACCCACAACATTTTCATTATATATAAAAACATCTGGATCAATAAATTTAGAAAATATGTATTATTATTATTAGTAGTAAACAAATAAGTAATACACTTTTTAATGCATTAATCTGTTCTAGAATTATTTTTATTAAATAATATATAAATTTGAATGTAAATGTCGAAAAATAATAATAAAAAGTATGTTAATAGGATTTGTGAAAGCAGACAAGTGATTAAAACTGGATCGCACTGGCAACATTGGTCGTAGTGATGGAAGAAAGCGAAACCAACAAAATCTTCTTTAAAGTAGGCCCGGCCTATGCAAATCACATCTTCGTCACATTCCAAATTGTTTTGGGCTTCGTGCATTTTTTTCAATTTCTTTTTTATAACACTAACACTCATCTCTTATTTGCTTAAACTTTATCCTTTTTAAAATTTATTATCTTTAATCTATATTTCTTATTTTTAAATATATATGTTTAATTTATAAGCGAAAATGTTTAATTTAATATACAGATACCATTCTTCTTCTTCAACTTCAAACTATTTTTATTAAAAAAGAATATATTCATTGTAAATTTAGAAAACCCACATGTGGCAATCTGGCTCTTATTTATTAAAACCTAAAATAATTTAAGCCGCCATGGTTGAAAACTTTGGAAAAGTTGATTTGGATGTGAAGAAAATGATAAGCAGCATTAGTTATCGCTGATATTTAGTTATTCATTTCAACATTTTCTGCAAGTTGTCGATCGCATACGAACCAACGCTTTTCGCTTTTGATAACCAAATTGCACAATAAAGTAATATAAGACGTGCACCAGTTGAATATGGCACATTTCATGCATATGCTAAAACCCAATTTTAACACATAATTAACCAAACATTTCATTAAGTTTTAATCCAATTTTCAGGACTTGGTTCTACTTAAAAGATGTCAAATTGGAAATTAAAGAAAACAAAGAGGAAAGTGAAAAGGAAAAATTTGAAAAAGAAACAAGTTGACAAAATATAAATCATGTTAATAGTAAAAAAGATTGAACACGTTAACTTTGTCTTTTTATGATATTATATTAATATAATTTTATGATTGAAATTGAAGTCATAAATGATCATTAATAGCAGCACTTATTCAATTATCTTTGTCTTTATATGTTTAAACAACTTTTTTTTTTATAATTTTTTAGGAGAGAATTTTTCTCCTATAAATTAAAATTAATTTAAGTATAAGTTAATTTATAAGATTTCTGTCATGTAATTTTTTAAAAATTTTATTCTTTTAACTTGAACATGAAACTAGTTTTTATTCATAAAAAAATATCATTTTTATTTTTTCTCATAATTTTTTTTATAAAAAAGTTTGTTCTAACATGTCTACGTGATATAAGAAGTTTAAATTTGGTTGGGTGTGCATAAAACACAGCAATTATATAATCCAGAAGTTTCGAATCAAGTGAATTTAAACCCCCCACGAGACTTGAATTCTTTAAGAAAATCATTGTTGAAACCAATTGGATTTAACCCTATTATCTTCATATAGACATTTGATATGTCTTTATTTATTTAATTTCTCAATATGAGACTTTGATTCTCTGACAAAAACGTTGCCATAACACTTGGAACATTCCCATATACAATCAGATACACGTTTTACGAAACTTAATATCTAACTGCGATCCAGCTCATAATGTCTTTGATGGAATATCTTGCTCATAGTCATAGAATGGTGTGCTCCATATATCGACATTCATAACTAAAGGTGCAAGCTGCACCCCAATAAGTGCTTTTTCTTGCACAAGTTGCACACCAACAATTCCAAAACTGGAGTTTTCTTAATAACTTTCTCCCAACAAATTACTTTCCTCAGTTGTGTCCATTACTACAAACCTAATTTTTTAATTGTAAAACACATGCATAAGCCCCTTATTAATTCATACGTAACTTGAACCTTATTTCCTTCCTGTAATTAGGGCTATTTTCTTTTGAAAAAGAACTCAGGAAGTCGTTTTATATATACATAAATAACCCAAAGCACTTTCGTAAAGTGATATTATATACAAAGAATCCTAAACATACAAAATGAATGTGACAATTAATAATGTTTGAGCTAATTATATAACATTTAAGCTTATGACCAACTGGACACAAATTTGGAAAATACAGGCTAAGGGCTGCTGCCAAGCCCAAATGCCCGTTCAGCTCTGTTTCTACTGTCAATACATTGTGTGATTTTTTTTAATCGATAATGACAAATATATTAATAAAAATTTGTAAAAAATAATTATAAGATATAATTGAATAAAAGTGTGCAGAAAATTAAATAATTAACTAGATAATTATTTCTTTTCCTACTGAATGATTAATTGATTCTCACCAAGTAGATTATCTAACACATAAGGAACAAGACTAGGGATTCATATATCATTATACAAAGAATTCAATAACTATTGAAACCCTAAATTTGACCCACAACCAGGAGTTTAGTTGAATTAGAAAGAAAATTTCTTCTGCACCTACCTCCTTATTACGAAACAACGTGTCATTCTTATGTTTTTACAAACTCCACACCACCCCAACCCACACCACTTTCCAATATAAGTTAACCTTCTTGTGTTGGAAGTAAATGTAGTATTGTAATAAATGTTGTTTGAGAGTTTTAGTTCTACAAATACTTATACCAAACCACTTATAACATTTGTTCCACACTACATTAACTATCTTGCACTTCAAAAATAAATATGTGATAGATTCCTCCTTCACACCATATAATCCGTAACTGGTCACAACTATCTCGTATAAAAAAGGAGGTGCATACAATGTAGTGACAGTAGAAATTTTTTCTATTTTTTCTATGAACTATGTGTTCATAGTTTAATTTTTTCCAAACTTGATGAACTTCATTTTGTATTTGTTTTTGGATATAACTATGAACTATGTGTTTATTGGATATACCAAGTTACTTATCATGTCAAATGCCTTGAAGTTTTGATAGTCTTCTTGTCTGACAATTTTTACAATAGACGAAGTTTAGAGTCAAGTGTGACAGACAAAACTTGTTTTAGACGCATGATGTTGTTTGTGTTCATTTTACTCAAAACAATGAGAAGATACGAACAATTTAAACATCTATATCCTTTTATTTGTTTTGTCATCATTAAACTTCTGTGTTAAATGTTTGAGACCAACTGAGATTACTTTTTACAGCAGAAAGATTTTAAAATGTAATTATCATATGAAAACCCTTATCTCCAACTAATATAAGTAATATCTAAATTAATTATATGTTATGTAAAGATAAATACCAGTAAAGGTGAATACTATATAAGTAGATTTGAATGGTTGGGCACGTATGTATATAAAATGTAATTATCAGTGACAGCTTGCCTAATTAGAGTACACCTAAAACGTGATACTCTAACAAGCTCATGATGATTGTGATATGTTATCGATAAGTGATATGTATCCAACTGTATCACGTTTCTTCAAAATTTTCCTGTGAAACGGCAACACACCGTCTTTAATTTTTCTGTCACTTTCTACGTCACCATTAAATCTCCACTCATCTTCTATATATACATGCCCAAACCTTCATCCTCATACCTACATGCATATCCATCATATCCCTTCCTATCAAACTCATTTGCTGCAAATCTCTTTCATCTTTTCCATTTGTTCAGTTTTTCCTCTTCCAAGATCATTTAATCCTAGTGATGGGTTGTTTGTATTTTCTTAAAAAGGTTAGTTTGCTCTGAATTTTCATTTTATTTCTTCAAGTTTTCTTTTTTTCCTCATCGGTTTGTTCTTCTAGTTCAGTAGTGAGTGGTTATATATTTATCTCCCTCTTCTGCTTTCTTTCATGAATGGGAGCTGTGAAGTTTTCCTAGATTTCTAAAAGAACAATGCTTAGATGTGTTTAAGTGTTTTTGTTTTTATTCTTTAATCATGGTTAGAATTTTATTTTGAAACTTAAAGGACACCCTTAAGTTCCCTTCAAGAATCTTGCTCAATATGTGCTACACCTGTAGTTAGTATATTGAAACTTCAAGAGGCTCGTAAAAATAGAGGGCATGCAAATTAAGTCTTGTGATACTTAGTTACAGGAACAGTGTCATGCAGGTGAAATTAATTGTCAATTGAGAAAATAAAGTGACAAATAAATATTAAAATATGAAATATCATATTCATAGAATAATTAATGCCATATTTTTTGTTTTTATTTTTCTCCATATTTTGCTTCCTGTCTATCTTATTTTATACAAATTACAGCATATATTATTGTATAATATGTATAATTTGCCGACTCTTATTTTCTATAAATTAAAGTATTATATATTTTTTGTATAATATATATAATTTCTTAAAATTTAGAACCCCCTCACGTGTAAAGGGACAATATATGAGCTATTTATCCAGTTTATTTCCCTGAAGAATTGATTGATCTTTTTAACCTTTCTGCCTCACATGTGCACTTATGTTTGCAATATATTTTTGCTTGCAATATCGCTATCACAGATTGCTGATGACTTCACCAATTATGTGTTATGGAAAGTCTTTATTAATTACTTCCCTATTTTAATGAACATATCTCAATGCATAAAAGATGAAGCAAATGTCTGGTGCAACATATGAGAAGAACACGTTCCTTCCTTAAAGTCTACCATAAATGATGGTGGATTTGGATTTGGATTTGGGACAAATTTAAAACAAGAATTTATACTAAAAATATTTTTTAATACTGTTATTCATGACAAAGAACTTAATACTGTTAAAATAAAAAATTAAAATTTTAATAATAATTATTTAATAATCCTACTTAAAATAATTTTTATAATTGATAGTATAAAAATTTATACTGATATAAAAAATGAACACTTAAAGTAAACTCGTGCTAAGTAGGTTGTAAGAATTGAGATCAAACATTGATAACTTTATACTATATTTGATCTTCTTTTATGACTAAATATTTCAGAAAACAGTGGAAGAGAAGGTAAATAAGGAGCAGCAGGATTGCACATCAGATGGAGCTATCGATAGCCATGGTCGCCCTGCAGTTCGAAACAAAACTGGCGATTGGGTTGCTGCAATTTTGATTTTAGGTATCACTCAACTTCAACTGATAAACTACATAATCTTGTCTGTTTATTAATGAGTATTAAGTACTGGATAGTAAAACTCTCATTTTCCTGCTTTTGTTTGAATCTGATCTTCACTTACAATCACTGAAAATATAAAATTGTTTTAAACATATTAAGTAAAATAGGTGTATGTGTCTGATAATTTTTTATTAAGCAGATAGTTTATAAGAATATTGTGATAGAATGATGTTTATATGTGTGTGTGTACTTGGGGAGTGTAACAGTGAATCAAGGGCTTGCAACTTTGGCATTCTTTGGAGTGGGAGTGAATCTGGTGTTGTTTTTGACTCGAGTGATGGGTCAAGACAATGCTGATGCAGCCAACAACGTCAGCAAGTGGACAGGCACTGTTTACATCTTTTCTCTTCTTGGAGCTTTCCTCAGTGACTCTTACTGGGGAAGGTACATCACCTGTGCCGTATTCCAGCTCATCTTTGTCTTTGTAAGTTCTCTCCTTAAACTATATTTCTTCAATTCCTTTTTTATATGTCTTCTTTTGTTTTTCTCTCTTTCCATCTAACATAATAAATATACGTATAAATTAAAAATAGGACTATAATTAATAAAAGAACAACTACTATGATCTTAAATTTTACAAATTTTCAATCAATAAGTTGTTTATCGCATGAAGATAAATTCGATTCATCTAAACAAAGTCTCCATTCAAATGTTATAGATGATTAATCCTCGATAAAATTGGTAAATATTTCATAACAATAACATAATAATCAAAAGAAAAATAAAATATTTTAAGCATTTCAAAACTACTACTCTGTTTATAATTCCAGTATCACTTATTGTTGTTAATGGGAGTTAATATTTTGTACGTAACAGGGTTTGGTGTCATTATCAGTGTCATCCTACATATTCCTGCTGAAGCCAAGTGGTTGTGGAGATAAAGAGTTACCGTGTGGATCTCATTCACCATACCAAACAGTTTTATTTTATGTTTCCATATACCTAATAGCACTGGGAAATGGTGGATACCAGCCTAATATTGCTACATTTGGTGCTGATCAATTCGATGAAGGTGATCCCAGGGAACAACATTCAAAAATAGTGTTTTTTAGCTATTTTTATTTGGCTTTGAACCTTGGATCACTCTTCTCCAATACCATATTGAATTATTTTGAGGATGATGGATTATGGACTTTGGGATTCTGGGCATCAGCTGGTTCTGCTGCTTTGGCCTTGGCTTTGTTTCTCTGTGGCACACCAAGGTACAGATACTTCAAGCCTAATGGAAACCCTCTCCCTAGGGTTTGCCAAGTTTTTGTGGCTGCTACAAGAAAATGGAGGGTCAAGATGCAGCATGATGATAAGCTTTACCAGCCTGATCAAGAATTCTCAACCAATGAAGGGAGAAAAATGCTCCACACTGAAGGATTTAGGTAAACATAATCCTCTCTCTCCTCTTTCACATAAATTAAATTTGTTAATTAAAATTAAATTTGAACTATTCACTGAGTATTTACAACACACTCTTTAATAAAAAAAAATGTTAAGTGATTTTGAACTATCACATAATCCAATTTTACTAACTTTTTCATAAATTATTTGGAACAAAGTACGAGGTGATACCAACTAAAGATATTGGATCATATAATAATTTCTTTTTTTATTATTTATTGGTTAAATTTTTTTGAAAAGTACAAAATTTACGAGTGAAGTTTGTTAAATAAGAAATGAGATTAACATTTTTTTGTGATTTACAATAAGTTTTTATCAAAATAGTGTATTCTTTTATGTTAGCATTTTTATCGTGTTCTCTAATTAATCAAAATTTATACATCATCTCATAGTTAAAATTCATATTGCAGTAATTTTGATGGAAGAAGAATATATATATCAGATCTAACTTTCATGTTTTATTAAGTTATGCCTGTAACAAAATTAAATTATAATTTGTGAAGAGTGCCAGTATAGATGAATCTGTTCCTAAACAATCAGTAAATGTAAGCAACTCACGGATGGAATTTACATTGATTTTGCAGGTTCTTAGATAAAGCAGCATTCATCACATCAAAAAATTTTAAACAAATGGAGGAGAATAAATGCAGTCCATGGTGTCTATCCACTGTGACGCAAGTGGAAGAAGTGAAATGCATACTGAGACTACTCCCAATTTGGCTATGCACCATACTGTACTCAGTTGTTTTTGCTCAAATGGCATCACTTTTTGTGGAGCAAGGTGATGCCATGGACACTAGAATTTCAAGTTTTCACATTCCTCCAGCAAGCATGTCCACCTTTGACATTTTAAGTGTAGCGGTTTTCATCTTCATTTATAGGCGAGTTCTTGACCCTCTGGTGGCCAGAACAATGAAATCAAATGGACTGACTGAGCTGCAAAGGATGGGAATTGGCCTAGTACTAGCAATCATGGCCATGGTTTCAGCAGGATTGGTGGAGCACTTTAGGCTAAAGCATGCAATAGAAGATTGCAATGAATGTGAAGGGTCTAGTTCTATGTCCATATTTTGGCAAGTACCACAATATGTACTTGTGGGGGCATCAGAGGTTTTCATGTATGTGGGTCAACTAGAGTTCTTCAATGGACAAGCACCTGATGGATTGAAGAGCTTTGGCAGTGCACTTTGTATGACTTCAATATCATTGGGAAACTATGTTAGCAGCTTGCTTGTTGCAATTGTGATGAAGATCTCTGCCAGAGATGAGATGCCAGGATGGATCCCGGGAAACTTGAATAAGGGACACTTGGACAGGTTTTACTTCCTCTTAGCAGCACTCACCACAGCTGATCTTGCAATTTATGTAGCAATGGCTAAGTGGTATAAGTATGTCAAGTTTCAAGGGAACAATGAGAATGACATCAACAAACAAGACCCTGAATTTGACGTGTAGAGAAATTATGAGGTGTAGTGGACTCTTTGCTGTGAAACTAGAGAAATACAATTTTGCATTTCGCCTAGTAGAGCAAAGAAACCAACTATGGATTCAAGGTGTTGGTGTATTATAAATAAAATTTTATTATTTATTAGAAAATATATTTAATTGCTTTGTTGTATTAACTTTTTTAATCAATGTGAATTAGTTTTTTTTGTTATATTTATAAAACCGGATAAAATTAGAAATAGTTTGTATCATCAAGACATAAAACAATTAACCAATAGAAAAAAAAAATTGTGTAAATATTCGAGAAAAATATTGGATGCAAATAGGCATCAGCAATCTGCTTGAGGGAAATACTTATGAAGATATTTTGATACTCAAATTAGGTGTTGATCCAACATATGGTGTATATAATAATGCATATGTAATTTGTGGGACACCTTTGTTTATAAAATTCTTATCCAGGTAAGTCACAAACACATGGCGTAATCTGGTCCTAACATATCTCAAGAGGAAGGGTGGTACAGTACTCCAAAAAGAAGACAAGACTACTACGATTTTGAGTTGTGCTTTAATCCGACCCATAAAAGTATTTTGGGCCTAGATACTTGTTGGGTCTATTAAATGTATTCACTCTTGAATTTCCCTAAACAATTATAATTTATTTAATGGACAAAAAATTCTATATTTATTTATTTATTTACTGAAGAAGCTCATAATATAAATACATATAAATTAGAACAAGTAAATTACAAAGTGGGATGATTGGAGTTTTGAATCACAATGATGGAACCAGCATATATCATCACATTGACTTTCTAACAACACGACACACATACATATTACAACATAAAGAGAGACCTTAACTGAACACTAATTTATAATTTAAAAAAAAAAAAAAAAAACTGTTTCTTAACAAATAAGACCTGATTTTAGAAAAGCAAAGGTACATATAAAAATAAATCATCAGAAACTAAAACCAAATTCAATAGTTCCAATCAATCATTGTGTAATAAACTTAGAAATAACTATATATGGAGATAACTGCTTTTCTATGCAATTGAAAGCTGACCAATACAACAGCTTCGTTGATGCTCCATCCTTACTGTTATTATTACTTTATTGTCAGACAAACAAGAATGAAAAATGTAAAGAAATACCAAAAACAGAGGTTGTCTAATTTGTCCAAGTAAGTTATAAAATAGTTCCATCATAATTGTTTGACAATTCTAGATAGTTCACTTTATCTCTTTCAATATTTTTCATCTCAATACTTTCTTTAAGAAATCTATCAATTTCAAAAACACTTCAAGAGTTTCAAAAACATTTACGTAATCTATAAGACTGTAGAAGCAGAAAAGAAAGAGAGGGAAGAGAGGAAACAGTAACAGTGTAGAACGTAAAGCAATATTGGCGCATGGAAACAAAGAAGAACAGTAGCAGAACGTGGAACATGCATGCAAGAAGGGAGAAGAAAGAGAGAGAATATGTATTATTGAATAACAATGTTAGACTTATGTCAGAAAATGAGAATAAAGAAGTGTACAAATACAGGCTAGGAGAAACAGAAAACAGATTTCTGTCATCCATGCAAACAGAATGTAAGAATCTACATGAATAAAAATTAAGACAAATCTATTTTCAGACTTTTTACAAAAAGACATGAATAAATGAGACTGATTTTAGATTCTGCTTTTAATAAAATAGACACTCACTGAGATTATACTACATACATCCTAGTTTGTTAATGCACTGAAAAGCTTATACAATTCGATTCAGGAAAACGAACACTGTTAAGCAAGTTAAATTCTTCATAGATTTTCACATAAATGTCATTATGAAGATAATCATACATCATATATTAATTGCATCGATCATTATCATCAAGTTATATTTAACCCTAATATTTTACCTTAAAACAGAACAGACAATCTTAAAAGAAACAAACACGATAACTAGCCAGACATGCAACCAATCCCATGTCTAGAGGTGGGAAAGATGAGAAACAAGCCACTGCAAACCAGTCCCACCATGAGAGGAAAACTCTCCCTAACCTGTTCCAAGTCCTTCTCGTGACCAGGGAACAAACAGTTCGTGACCCTGTGATCTGAAACAGCAATGGCGACGAAGATCATGACGGACATGACCGCGTGGACGAAGTCCGTGAACCCCACCTTGAACTTGTCGTCACGGGGCACGGCAATGGTGGGGAGTGAGGGCTTGAAGACGGAGAGACCGCGAGTGGTGACGAAGCCGTAGTAGAGGGTTCCGTCCGGGCCGTGGAAGCTGTCGGTGAAGTGGAAGAAGAAGCAAGAGAGGGCGCATACCGCGAGGAGGAAGTTGATCATGAGGGTCTGCACGTGGCTGCACTGCCCGTTCTTGTAGATGGAGGGTAGCACCATTTCGAAGGTAAGGAGAGTGCCCGTGGGAAGGAAGTTCCCGAGGAGGGAGGTTTTGGATAGGGTTTTCTGGACACCCTTTGCCACAATGGCACGACGCTTGTTCTGTTGAGGGTTTATGTTTGTTCCTCCTTGTTGGGGTGGTGGAGTTGCGTCGTACACTTTGATGCCCACTTCTTGTTCAGTTTGATCCATTGTAAAGAAAAGAGAATGAAGTCATGCAATGAAAAGAGAGAATGGTGGATTTGAAGTTTGGGTTTTATACACAGTTCCATGGAATTCAGACAATTTGAACAGATTAAAATTTTGGGACAGTTTTGACGGTTTATGAATTTAACACTGTTTTTTTTTCTTAGACAGTTATATTTATATTTGATTTGATTAACTGAAAGAGTGGATTAACACTTTTTAATTTGTTTCAATTCAAAATCCAACAAAAGAGTGGATTAACGGTCCATTCTAAAAGACGAAAGCTGTTTATATTCTTGTTTATTATTCTGAATAAAATTATTCATTAATTAATTAAATTTATTTTGTATGTAATTTTTTTATTTATTTTAAAAATTCAAAACTCATAATTTTTTTAATTATTTAATAGTAAGTATATATATAACTTTTTATTTTTTTTTAAATTGTTTACTCATGAATAAGATATTTTATTTTCTATCATTAATTAAATTAGTGTTCAAATTTAGTAAAAAAAATATCATATATTAAACTTAAATAAAGTCAAAATATTTAAAAGTATGATCATCAAAATATATAAACAATGAATGAAGACAAATATTATTTTTGTATGTGATAATAAGTTGAAATCAAAGTCCAAAAAAAAATTGAAACTTTACAGTTTCTCAAGAAAACCTATCCAAAAATCAAACTCTTCAAAATCTTTAATGCGACCACGCGGAACATGATAGCAGTTTCATGAATAATCTATTCATGAAAGAGGAGATTTTTGTAACTTCACCTATACGATAATAATAAATAACTTTTAAAAAGTAAACAATTTTCAATTTAAGTTTTAGTAACACGTGTGTTAATTAGTTACTTTTTATGAAAATAATTAATCAAAAGAAAAGAAAAATAATATTTTTGCTTTCACTGGGTGAGTTATTAATGGTGTGGTAAAAATATTTTCTCTTCTTTCTTATTATTAGAATTAAAGCAAAGGGTGAATTATACTGTTTGGTGGTGGAGTTCTGAAAGTAACTCAAATTATAGTCAAATTATTATTTTTTGAAAAAAAATAAATATACCTATTTCAATAATTAATATTTATCATTCTTATCCTCTTATAGAAATAATCAATTTCCTTAAAATGTGTGTACATCAATTGACTCTGTTCTAACTTACCAAACTTTTATGATAACTTTTTTGGAAATAATTTTATGAATCCAACTAATGTTCTCTATTTTATGTTTGATTTAGTCCAAAAATAAAATAAAATTTTCACTTTCATCAAGAACAAACTATCAACAAAATAAAAAAAATAAGATTATAATATTAGACTAGGAAAAAAAAAAAAGACAACCTAAAGAAAACTGAGACCATCAACTAATGGTTCCAAAAAAATTTCACATTTCAAATTCTTGGACAATAATGGTCCCACAAAACTTCCACATTTTAAATGCACAATATATATCTTTGAACAGTATGTGGCCATGAAATTCTCATTTCCAATTTCTGCTCAAAAGTCTTCAACATTTCCAACCTCAAAAAACTTCTCAATGCTTTCTCCTTATATGGGACCCACCTTGTGGATTTTCTTCCATCCACCATCTATCTACTATATCTATATATATTATATTGGTATAATCAGTTGCTTGTTCTTCTACCCAATTAGTTTTTTCTTTTACAGATGTACTCATTCAGTCCAAGTGCCAATTTTTTATCATAAATCATAGTTTATCTCTTTCTAAACCTAGATATCCTTCAACTGCAAAACCCTTATTATCTTCTGCTAAGTTTGTGAAACCAATTAACCTTGTTGTTATTCTTAGTTTCTCATGGCATCGTCAATAAGTGCTCAAGCTTTGGTGCTATTTCATAGCAGAGGAAATCGTAGTCTGAGATTTCGACTGAAAAATGGTTTTGAGTTTGAGCATTCAGAAAGCTTGGGAATGAGTACGCGCATAAGGGCAATAGGAGGTAACAGTTTAGGGACAGATGATGATAAAGATGGGGCAGAGGATGCGCTTGTGGCCATCAATGAAAAGAGAAACAAGGTGCTAGCTTTGCAAAAGGATCTACTTCAACAGGTATTATATATTTCATAATAATGTTGAGTCATGTTATCATATGCATATATGCTTTACATTTTACAATGGTAACAGATGAAATTTAGGTCTTGGAAAATGTTACCAATTTCTAAAAACTTTAAGTGTAGGTTTAGCTACAGGAGAAAAATCTAGAAAGCTGGAGAATATGAATAGATTTTTATATTCTAGACATTTGAAATTATCAAAATCCAGAAAAAAAAAAAAAAAACTTTTTTTGAGAGACTAGGACTATTTGGCACCGAAATTGATCTTATAGGTAATGCTGCACTTGTGTAAAGTAAGCTTGAGAAATCAATACTAGTTACTTCCTTTCTTCAAGCAATTTGCAACAGGACAATTCAGAATTTTGCTCTATATTAATTATATTGATGATTTATATTGATTTAATGCTGAATTAATAAGTATATATTATATATTAATTATTTTTTATAAATGTTAACAAAAAAACATAACAGTAATAATAATAATATGTACATTTTAAAAATATGAATTGAATTAGTTCTTATAAATATAGAAACAATTATATTCATTATTAATGAACGTGACTATCATTATTAATTATATTATAATTTATGAATCAGATATTTGATATTTTTATTTTTTACAGTATTAAATTTATTATGCATTTTACAGTATAGTTTTGAATTAAATCGGATTGAAGTATATTTAAATTTAGAACCAAATTTATTAGATAATAAAATTAAAAAATAAATCCATAAATTAGATGAAATGACTTTTTTTCTTAATTTATTTATGGTTGGATTTTACTTTCTTAAAATGAGATGAGAGGAGTATGCTTTGAGAGAACAAAATACAATAATAACTATTAATTAAAAAAAATGTTAAAGTTGTGATTACTTTTATATTTTATATACATTCATAATATTTTGTTTTATCACAACAGTTGAACCACTTTCTATTTATTTTATCAGAATTATGTACTATCTATCTATGAATGCCTCCTTAAACCTTTTCTTTAAATACAATTTACAAATAATGGAACTGAAGATCAATCAATACACAAATATATTTTGTTTCATCATAATCTGTTTGATTTGTTGATGCTTTCTTAAACCAGCAAGTTATACCATGCATGCATGTGGTTTCCTCTTGTCCATTTGTAGGTTGTGGAAATAAAGAAACTGGTTTCTTCCGAAAAGAGTGACAACATTCTTAAATCAGAAGTGAACAGTATGTCTTATGAACTCGGTAACAACTCTCTCATAAATAAATCAAGTCCACAGAATGCTTCCACCAGTGGTGACAATGCAGTTAAAAGCCAAAATGGAAACATTGTCTCACCAAACTATGTCCATTATAGTGATGGGTCTGTGGAAGCCCCACCTGCAGGCACGAATGGAGGCTTTAAAGAAACTGAGGAAGATGTTAAAACCCCACTTTCTTCTGGGATATATTTAAATGGAAAGTTGAAAGACAATAAGGCACATGAAACTATTAGGCCTGATACTCTCTCAGTCTTCGCAAATGGCATTGAACATTTGAGTCTAGAGGTTGAGAATCAGGAAGGTGTGAGTGAATCTACCCCTATTGAGAGTAAAGGTGAAACTGAAATACCCCCACCTTTGGCTGGGACCAATGTCATGAATATCATATTGGTTGCAGCAGAATGTGCTCCCTGGTCAAAAACAGGTAATAACTTGATCTGTGTGGAAGGTTTTCCTTGTTAAATACATGTATGTTATGATCTGTCTTATTACAAGGTAAGTAAGGCATTATTGAGAATTTGAGAGAGACACCGAGCAATCAAATTTATAATAATTACAACAACTTAATTTGTGTCTTAATCTAACAACTTAAAACTGGTTATGTGTAATCTAGTGCATGCCTTATATTTCTGCAGGGTTGTTTAAAAACATGAATAAATTTTCAAAAGATTAAAAAAAAGTGGAGGACTTTTGTTATATCCATACATAGGTATTAACTATTTCCATAAAAACTCGGTTGAGCTCTCTCTTCATCTCTCTGGCAAACTTATTTCTTGTCCTTCTGTGCATGTCATTTCAGTTTTATGCAATTTAAAGACTTATCTCTATGCTAATTTTAATAGGTGGGCTTGGAGATGTAGTTGGTTCCTTACCAAAGGCTTTGGCTAGACGTGGACATAGAGTTATGGTAAAATGCTACTTCCTTAATGTATTCGTTCTCACATCCTAGGGAAGAGATCTCACTCTTCAAATTTGTTCCTTGCTAAGTGAAGAACAACATGAACTTCACAAAATATTTTCCTTGGTTCCTTTTGAATAATATATCATTTTTCTCATTTCTTTCTTCCCTATTTTCCTCATAGGTTGTGACACCTCGCTATGGTAATTATGCAGAAGCCCAAGATTCAGGAGTGCGAAAAACGTACAGAGTAGATGGTCATGTATGCAGCATATACTTTATTAGTGATCAATTAAATTCTGAGTCTATTATAAGTTGTTCATATGTTTATGGTGTTGTAACCTTTCCGGTTATCATTTTACAGGATGTGGAAGTAAAATATTTCCAAGCCTACATTGATGGAGTAGACTTCGTTTTTATCGACAGTCCATTTTTCCATCATCTAGAACATAACATATATGGGGGAAGCCGATTGGTAATAGTCTATATTTTGTTAAGTTGAGGACCATTGTTACGTATTTTCAGTGTTTGTCATATAACATTATCCAGCACCTTCTCAAGGCCCTAAAAAGAGAAAGAAGGGCAAAGAAAAGTAGCCTACTGATTTTGTAAGCTATTGCTTTCCTCCATTAGCTAAATGATTTGAAAGGTCTAATCTAAATGCTGTAATGTGATGTTTGTGCTATTTCTTAGTTATTTTACTCATGTTGTCCTTTATGAAACAGGATATTTTAAAACGCATGGTGCTCTTTTGCAAGGCAGCCATTGAGGTACCTAAACTAATTTGCTTTCTGATGTGACTGAATCAATAAATGGAAAACTCAGCTATAATAACATTTGAAGAGTATTTAGAGCAGATTGCATGTGCTTTTTTTTTATGCTGAAATTAAAAATATTCTAGTGCCAATTATGGGCTTATGTAGCTAAATGATTTCTAATGAATAATTCTTATCAATGGTCAAGTTTTATTTCAAATCCTTATTTCTGCATACGGGCAATGTGACAACGAATTTAACGATTGCATTGCAGGTTCCATGGCACGTTCCATGTGGGGGTGTTTGCTATGGAGATGGAAATTTGGTCTTCATAGCAAATGATTGGCATACTGCATTGCTCCCAGTGTATCTGAAGGCGTACTATCGGGACCACTGCTTGATGAAGTATACAAGATCAGTTCTTGTGATTCATAATATAGCTCACCAGGTTCTATCTCTATCTAGAAAACCATTTTAATTTCGTTAATTCATTGTTTTGTGCAGTTGATTAAGGAGCTACTGGATATATTTTTCGTGCTTTAGTCATAAATACTGTCCACAAGTTTATTTGGATTGGAAATAAATATATTTTATGATTATCAGTTAATGACACTAACCAGAGTGATAAAAGAATCTAGTACCAGAGTAGTTTTTATAGACCCTTTGAAGATAATGATGAGAATAAAGTTCAGTCAATTCTGATATAAAATGTTCATATTTCTTTTCAGAAAGCAAATGAAATTAAGAAATCAAGAAAAATATTTTACTCAACCGATGCATCTGGGTTACTAAATTGCTAACCAGTTATACCAGAAATCGAACTTTTACTTTGAATGAGAAACAACTTCCAAGTGGAAACCAAGATCATTGAAACTGATTTAATTTACTAAATAATTTATCTAAACTGCATTGTTTCCTATATTGAGAAAGAACATTGAAACAAAATTTTCTTACAGGGTCGGGGGCCTGTTGATGATTTTTTCTTGGTGGATTTACCTGAACACCACATGGACCTTTTCAAATTATATGACCCCATTGGAGGTGACCATTTCAACATCTTTGCAGCTGGTTTAAAGACAGCAGACCGTGTTGTTACAGTTAGTCATGGGTATGCATGGGAGCTAAAAACTTCTGAAGGTGGTTGGGGTTTGCATGGGATCATAAAGGACAATGATTGGAAATTGAGGGGCATTGTGAATGGAATTGACAACAAAGATTGGAACCCTAGGTTTGATGTTCACTTGAAATCAGATGGCTACACTAACTACTCCCTTGAGACACTTTCTAGTGGCAAGGGTCAATGTAAAGCAGCATTGCAAAAGGAGCTTGGTTTGCCTATCCGTGCGGATGTCCCGGTAATTGGCTTCATTGGAAGGTTGGATCAACAGAAAGGAGTTGATCTCATAGCTGAAGCAATTCCTTGGTTGATGAGTCAGGATGTGCAACTAGTCATGTTAGGCACTGGAAGGCCTGATCTAGAACACATGCTTAGGCAATTTGAAAGCCAACACCATGACAAGATAAGAGGATGGGTTGGCTTTTCAGTGAAGATGGCTCACAGGATAACTGCAGGCTCAGACATATTACTCATGCCATCAAGGTTTGAGCCCTGTGGATTAAACCAACTTTATGCCATGAACTATGGAACAGTTCCTGTTGTACATGCTGTCGGTGGTCTGAGAGACACAGTGCTGCCTTTTGATCCTTTCAATGAGTCAGGCCTTGGGTGGACATTTGAAAGTGCAGATTCAGGTGAGTTATCACATGCATTAGGGAATTGCCTATGGACCTACAGGGAGTATAAGAAGAGCTGGGAAGGGCTTCAAAGAAGAGGAATGACACAAGATCTTAGTTGGGACAATGCTGCTCAGCAGTACGAGGAGGTGCTTCTTGCTGCCAAATACCAATGGTGAACTTTTTGCATTTTTTCCATCGAAGCAGACTGTTCAATATGGAGCTCATTCACGTTGAATAGTTTCATTGTACTAGGGAAAAGAACTGTGCAAGCTGTTTAAATTCTGCAGGTTATAGTTGGAGGCTTTATGATGGAGCCTGGAAAGCCAAATTTTGTTGCTGTAAGGATTATGTAACTGAAATGTTGTGGATCGAAAGTGTTCAGCAGCTCAATTGTACTTATTATAGTATGCAAATCTGATTGTTTATAAGCTTTTGACTTGATTTAGTCCCCACAAATAATTGAATCCATATCAGTATCGTGCATTTCTTTACCTTCTCCCATCAATATCATATATTGTATTTTTAAAACAACTAAACGATAATTAGAGCATTGCGATGAAATAGAATTTAAAGTTTCTAAAACACTATAGTTAAGAATTGAGGAAAGGATTGATATTTGTTGGTGCATCTTATAAAAGAATAATATCTTATAACTTATTGTGGTAAATTCAGTATACTATTGATGATCATTCATAAATTTTATAGAGGAAGGAGAGACGGTATCCGTTTTGTAGCTTTTTTTTATTTAGATCGAAAGATAGAAATTGGAAATGTTTTGTTTTGAGGTAACAACTTAGAGTTCACACTTCAAGTTTTATCGGAAATAAACTAGCATTAATTTTGGATCCTTAGAGTCAGTTAGTTTAACTAAGCCACATAATAAGTAATCAAACCGTGAACATAGTTTTAAGTCATAATCTAATTAGTTTAACCACCAGTTAATCTGGTTTGATTTTTTAACTAGAAAATACAAACGCTGACAGGGTCCATAACAAGTGTGTTGGAAAATACACGAATTTGAAAGTTAATTCACTATCCACTTTTAAATTCTGGTTGACACAGAGCAATACTTAAATCGAATCAGGAGCATAGACTCATGCTATCTTCAATAGGAATAGCTTTAAGATTTTTAAACTTCAGATAAGTTATTATCCACCTTTACTATTAGTATCAACCAGCATATCGTTTGGCTGAATTATACTGAACAAGTAAAATTTTGAATTTAAGTTCTATGATTAGAAGAAACGTAATTAGGAAGAGAAGTTTCACTAAAATTGACCAACTAGATTTTAGACAAACAATAGCGAAATCGGGATCTATGTTGAGGAGGACAAACACAAATTGCCTCACTTTCTTTCTAGTGGAGGGTCATAAAATATTTGTTCATATAAAACTCATAGGAAGATAAAGATTTTGGAGTCAATGAAAGAATATGTTAGTTACTAATCATTATTTATAGAGTTGATACATCTATGCGAACATTTTATAGAAAAAAATTATATTTGTCTCCCCTTATCGCAATTTTAGGAGTATGTTTGTAATTTTCAATGCAATAAGAGGCTCTTGGTTTTTTATTCTAAAAACGTTGCTTTAACCTTAAAAAGACAAAAATTCAATTTCAAATCAGCTAAATAGTAGGCTTTTGAACAACTGTAAATATCATCAGACAATAAAATTTTATATAATTCAAATAATAAAAACAGATAACATTTCACCAGGAAATTAAACTCCAATAACTGTGTTGTGAATTCAATAGCCCTTTTAAATGATTGAGCACTAATTGTTCGTGTCTCTTACATTGCTACTTCATATTGCAGGTCGACAGCTATTAATCATACTACGGGAATCACATATAAATGACTTATGACATCAATTAATTCCAGAAAGACTTTAACCATATACAAAGAAAGAAAGAAAGAAAGATCACATAGAAACAAAACACAACACTTTTATTGATTCTATCAAAGGTAATGGATAGCTATTTAACACTCAACAGGATGATGATACAAATTACAACGCCACGAATAATGGAAACTAGAATCGTGCATTGTAGCCCATTCAAAATGAATACATCAACAGATATTAACTAGTCAAAGAAACTTCTATATACCTCTTTAACTACAAGGGGCGCTTCATCAAAAGGAAGCCCTCCTATTCCTACTAAACTGCACAAAGGAACCAGCTGAGAGTAGTCCTGCAAATCCCTTAGACAGAATCCCTTCAACTGCACATGGCGACATAGATGAACACAATGGGCTATTTTGTGTACTAGTTTCCATACAATCCTCTGCTGTATTCCCCGGAGAATTGTCCTCCAAATCTGCAGCAGCATTCTTAGCTCTACCTTTTTTACAATTTGAAAAAACTATATCGTTGGTATCCATATAATCATTTTTGCTCAAGTCCTCCTCAGGTAACTTCCTCTTTACACCAGAAAAACTACTCGGCCCTGTATGAAAACCATATTCAGCTACAGATTTATATAACTGTAAGGAATTATTTGTTTACTGTTTCACAAATAATTTTCTGTTCCTAAAATTTGTTTGTATCTTGAGCACATTTCTGTTTTACAAAAGTTTGTCCCTTAGGTACTTGAACAGAACACTTAAAGAAAACAAAAAGATAAGAAAACATTTCTTATTTTTAGGTTTTTAAAACACTTATTTTGGAAACAATTTCAAAATTTATAGAATTTGAATGAAAAATTGATTGCTAAGTAATGAGAAGGGAATAAAAAATGCCCAATACTAGAATCCTATTTCAGGGAACTGACCAGGAAGACATGACTGAGATTCTGGATCACCACACTTGCAATGGAAGTTGGAACTATCATAGTATGATCCTTGCATCCTGCATGAAAAGAAACTAATTGAAGTTCAGAGATGTTGATAAAATAAGATCTCCATATTGATTAGAATAAAATATCTTTAGAATCTTCTTATATATTTCAACATATTTTGTTTCCTTATTTTGGAGAGATTAATTGATACAAATAAAAGGATCTGTTAATATAATAGGAATGATTGTTATCAATAAAATTATTTTGTTTCCCTGCGTAGTTCAAGTATAATAAACAATTTATAAGCATACACCTAAAGGCATAAGAATTTAGGATGTGTTCGTATTACACGATATCAGAGCCTCTTTGACCCCTCTTTGACCCAGATGTTTGATCCTTGCCAGACCCATTCTTTTAATTTAGAAGTGGTTGAATTTTAACATCAGGAAGAGTAGGCTGGTAAGCTAAAACAAGTACACGCCACCTTTATTAAACTGACCCAAACCTATTTATTAATCCTATGACACACCAAAATATCTATGGTTAAGGGCATCCTACAGAACCCTCAGGAACTATCTTATATGTCTCTGACATGCAAAAGATAATTTTCAAATATATAAAAGACAACAAATGATAACTCGCAGTTCACTCTTCATGAAATAAGTTGACCCAACATTTCATCCTGACTCCACCAGCATAATATATTTGATACCAACCATAAGCAATAAAAATCCAATATTTGGCATCTAATGAGGCTATATGAACCAATCATTGCCATAATAAAGCTCTATCAAAAACTAATGCTAATTTCCTAAACCTAACAGTGATCATTTATCATCAAAATCCTTGTAAAAAAAGTAACATGCTTTATTGGTCATAAAGAAACCAAACCTATACATATTCTCGACAAAATCATCAATCAAAACAGGCCAAGCACCTGCAAGCAAAAAAAGTTGAAAATTGCATCAGTTAGGCCAAACACCCTCCACCCACCCAAAACTCTTCCACTTCCATTAATTAAAGGATGCCAAAAAATCTTTTACACATATCACTACTTATCACAAGAATGCCTAATTAATGCAGATGCATTAAAAAACCACGCAACATTAACGCATCAAATAAGACTTAATTAAATGACATGGAGAGAGGTATACAGGTACCAATATCTGCATCTAATTGTGAAAGGAAAGGAGACAAGAAAACAGTACCTTCAGGATCATATGCTTCCAGACTATCACGGGTACACCAGCTGAAAGCTAGAACCTGTTGCCAGGTATCCTCAGAGATATTGTATCGCTGATTCTTCTGAATAGAAAGTAATAGATCAGCTTCCAACAAAAGAAAAGTAAAATAACACAGGTTGTACAAATGGATTGGCCCATGGAACCAGGTCTAATCCATTTAACACACAGGTTAAATGGACTGAGCTTATAAATTTAGATTTAAATAGGCTAATAATACTAAGCAGCCCTTATCCCAAAGCAAGGTGATGGCACATGGGCCCGAGCCTAATTTCCCAGGTCTATAATACCATCATATAACATAAAATTGGTCCATTTCATCATTATTGTTTTCATAGCCTTCTGTTCTGCCTATTCATATTTTTCCTGTGTTTGCCACTGTGTTCCCTGATTTCCCTCTTTTGGTAAACTCCCAATATCCCTTTACATCCCCATTTTAGAGTTTAGATGGAAAACCAAGATAAGTCATCAGCTTCCAGCAGAGTAGTCAAGTGCATGCTATAGTGCGGCAAAACATCATGGCCACAGGCCACTCAGTGCAACCCCATATTATGTCACAGCTTGCTGTCATGCCTGGAGCACCATGAATCAAAGCTGCTATTTGCAGTAGACAAAAAATCAAGTTTGTTTTTGGAGCCTTCAAATAATGTTGTTTGGTACTTTTTTGGGAGAGGGAGTGATATTGAGATATTTCTCCCCTTTTATTTCATCAGAACACAAGCCATATGTTCCCATTCTCACTCCTTTTGAAGGCTAAATAACGCTGGTCTCTTCTCTCTTTGGCAAAACAAATCTGACCGAAAGCTATCAGCTGCATTTCTGGCCCACACATGGTCCTCCCCATACTCTTAAACTTTGGCACACCATTCTCCGATCTCTACTCTGTTCTGTTCACATGCTTTGGGTCTGTTCTGTTCACATCAAAGGGGGGCCTATGTTTTGTTTTAGATTCTTTCTTATATACTTCTTTTCCCATTTATATTACTAGGCTCTTGATTTTATTTACTTCTGTGTTTGTTTTAAAATTATGATTTTTAATAATTAATTATGAATATACCTTTAATTATCGGTAAATATTTTCACTTTTAGCATCCATATATATGTAAAATAAATTATTTAATTGATATATGGAAATTTCATAACAGCGATCATCCCAATACCCACTATCGACTGTAGCAATTTAAGGGTTGGTTGCTCTCCCACTATCTGAGATAGATAACTATGACTTCCAATATTAGTTTTTAATGTAATGTAACGACATACAAATAACTAATGTACCCCAGAGCCGAAGGCTCCTCACAATGTGAAAGTCTGGGAGAGGGTCATTATATAGCCTTACCCTTGCATATGCAAATAGACTGTTTCCAAATTCGAACCCATGATTTACTGAGGGTTACCAAGGCACAACTTTACCGTTGCACCAGGGCTCACCCTCTCTATTCACATGCTATTTTGGTGATGATTTACTGTTATATTAAGAAAAACTGTTGTTAATTTTAAATATCCACATCACTTCAGTGATGCAGCTTCATCAACTCAAGTCGACAAATCAAGGTGATATGGTTTTGCTGGTGGTCGATTCAACAAACTTTTGGCTCAAGACAACACTGCTGTAAAAGTGACGTATACTACAACTTTAGAATGTGCTTCATCCTTATGCTCATGTTCCTATTAGTATCTGCACTTCCTAGGTTTTCCCAAACCAGAAAACGCTAAACTTAATCTATGAAACTCCAATCCTTCCACTAATAGACCAAACAGTATCTCAGTTCTTAAGTATTATTGTACCTCAACAAAGTCACACCATGGATGAAGCAGTGAAAACCGCCCAGCAAGAACTAATTTCCATGCAGTTAGCGCCCTGCTTACAGCTGTAAATTATCAAAGTTTAACAATTAAAGAAAATAAACAGTGAGCATTACATACTGCTTACCACTATATGGAATAAACAAGATAATGTACAAATAATTAATCTTGGACACTTACTAATGTTCTTTTGACCATTTTCACGACACATGAAGAAAACAAAATCATAAAACCTAGAGAATTCTGCAAAGTCCACCTACACAGAGAAACAAAGGAAGCAAATATTTAAATTAAAAATGTATGAGGTAAAAAATAAGTGAATGCAAGATTTTTTGCAACATGCTATATTTTTTTTTCTTCTCTCTCCTTATAGTACAGATAATGCACAATCTCCTAAATTTTCATTTCTTATTTTCCAAAAGTATCTGTGACAGAAGCAAGTGATGTTAATATGTTTATTTGGTGTCTTACTTTTGTGCATTCAACTACTACAAATGATAGCAGTAACATGCTTCCTTTATTTAAGAAAAGGAAACGCAATATCTGAAATTGCATAATTGAATAATGTCAAAGCAATCAAACCTCACCCTCGAACCCAGATGAGACATGAGCATAGAAATTTCATCAAAAATCGTTACCCTGGAAAATTTGGCATGTCAAAAATTTCATTAGAAAAGAAACATGCACACATGGTGTAATCAAATAATATCATGAGCATTTAAATTAAAATTAACCTACAAATGATTCAGCAGTAACTTCAATACACGTGACAATGACAATTAACCGTATAGTGGAAAATCAAATTTGTTTCTTTAGAAGCATAAATTCAATGCAGATTGCAAATGTAAAGCACACAAGATCCAAAATATGTCAGAATTAAGCTGAAGCCTGAGCCTACATTTTTCCAAATATACCATAAACAACAAATTGTAGAAAATCTCAAGATTTATTAATAGAACAATGATGATCATCAGAGAAAGAGACATAAAAAAGTATTTATTTAAACATTTATCTAATTTTATGATACTGAACAGCATCACCTAGTCAACTGAATGAGTACTTTCAACACTTAGCTAGCTTGAAAGCAATTCTCTTAAGCTGTATGAATCTAAACATTGAGATTACTAGTTCAGAATCTCAGTTTGTTTACATACGATCCCAATATTAATCATTTTTTTTCATAGAAGCAAAACTGCAAAAGGTAAATTACTAACATATTTTCATTGTCATATTTCCCTTTAGTATTCATGATTTTTATCCAAATATATTGGCCTTCTCTTATCAACATAAATGCTATAATAAAATCCATGTAGCCCTGCCCCCCCGCATTACTTTCGGATAGAACTAAATAACCATATAACACTTCTAAATTCCTCAATCAAGTGACGAAAATGTCACTCTTATAATCTTCTAATTAAATGCATCTTCAAACCTCTTCGGGCAAAACCAACATCTCTTTGTAGACTTATTTCCTTTGTCATGTCATCACCATAATTCTGACATGGTTGTTACATCAATAATTACCAAGGAAGTCAAATATTATCTTCTTTTCTTACTCATATCTTGTTAAAAATCTTCTAGGTTATTTTCAAATCCCAAAACTAAATGCGCTACTTGAAACTGAAACTAATAAATAAAGTACAAGACAAATGGAAAAGGATCTGCAGCGACATTCACATTTATTAACTTAATATAATGACGCAAATTTGTTGTACGATTGTTAAATAAGAAACTACCACTGAAAAATGTATCTTTCTGAGTTCAATCTATTCCCACCATTTGCAAAGACAAGCAACATAAAATTGGTATACACTAATGGCCTACTTTAATGATAAGCATCCTGACATGAATAAAAAAGGGCAAGCAGCAAAACAAAGAATATTAGAGCCAGTTTTCAACCACATGTATAATGGCATTATAACAGCTTCATGGCACAGCGCAGCTGCTCCACATAAGCTCACCATGTCACAGCTCACCGTCGCACCTGGAGCAGTGCAAACCACAGCCTTTTGTGGCCATTTTGGCCATTATTGCATTAGCAGCAATAAAGTCCATTTTGACCCTGAAAATAAACCCTGCAGATTCCCATTGTGCTCGGCCAATTGACATGAGTGTTTAGTTCTCAAACTCTAACTTTTGATCATTCATCGTGAATGTCTTTAATTTCAAATACTTTTTATTTTATTTTTCTGCATATACATTGTATTACAAATCTATGTTTAGGGTTTAGGATTGAAAAAAGTGGTCATCCCACTATCTGCTATCTTGATTTAGAATTTTTGGTATGGACCACTCCCCACACCATTAGTTGACATTGACTACTATGATTAGTGCAAAAACTACTTGGTTCAAAATTATCACAGGAAAATCTCAAAGAAACACAGACCCTGTACTAACTCGAGACTCCACCAACTTTGAGAGCTGTGTGAGTGCCTCCCTTGAGAACTTAGCCTTCTGAAGGTCACTATCTTGCCTGTACCCCTCTTCCCCAGCAATGTATGCACGTCCTGATTTTACGTCTGTACAACCATACTCAAATAAATAATAATAATAATAATAATAATAAAGAATCAAGAATCACATACTTATATCACCACAATCATAATTAACAAAACAAAGATAAAATTAGAATTAAAGAATTATTGCTCTAGTTCTTTTCTTTTTCATTCGATGGAGAGAAAACTATACCAATACCATGGTGCTCAAACTAAGCCATACCACAAGACCCAGAAAAGAAAAAATTCAATTTCGGCGACCCATAAGTACAAAATCTTGGAGAAACGAAACAAGAACAAAACTTGCTGCATAATCAAGAATGGAATTGGTGTTAGCTGCGTGTGATTGAAAAGGGGAAGTGGGAAAGATTACCACAGTATCTACGGTAAATCTCAAAGATGTGGATCCGAGATGCATCCATGGTGAACTTTGCCCTCCGAAGCTCTTCGAGCAAGCGGCGAGCAGAGGAGAGAGAGACAGACACACAGATATGAGAGTTGTTCTAAATAATCGTATGTATTCCAAATCCAAACGAGTTTCAAACTTTCATTTTATTTTTTCCTCTACCCTCTCCTCTTGCCAACTCAAAATGCATGTAAGAATTGAATGTGTTTTATATTTTTAACTTTTATTTTATATTTTTGTATAAAATGGTAGAAATATTTGTAAAAAAATAATTTTAAATAAATGAGAGACCAAAGATTGTATTCAGTTT
Organism: Macrotyloma uniflorum; assembly: GCA_016859785.1. Lineage (NCBI taxonomy): Eukaryota > Viridiplantae > Streptophyta > Magnoliopsida > Fabales > Fabaceae > Macrotyloma > Macrotyloma uniflorum. The sequence goes on along the minus strand of BDMB01000008.1, from coordinate 2,520,415 downwards.
TAATTGTTTAAATTATTAATTTGATGAATAAATATGAATTTTAGTCATCTTTATAACATTTTTAAGAGTTATAAGTGATGGATATTAGTATTTAGAATCATTCTAAAATCTTCCTTAAAATTTTAATTTAATTGTAATTTTGTCCTCGATATATCACTTTTTAGCGAATTTGGTCCTTGATTTTTCTTTGGCACATTTTGCCATCAATTTTTTAAAAATATTATATATTGTGTTTTAAAATGATGTTATTAGTTTATTAGTTTTGAACATACATTTTAACCCTCATGAACATGATGGATGAATTTCATTTTCCTTTTGCATGGTGTTAGTCCAATTGCTTTCGAAATCCAGATTGATGGAGTTGAAGAGGTGGAGAACATTTTTCAATTCCAACCCAAGAAAACCTTATTCAGTGTCCAATTTCACGAGTTGTCAAAGGTTAGCACATGTGACGAAGGAATCAAAGATGCAAAAATGTTGGTGGTTAAAAGTGATCTCCAAAAAGAAAATGTTAATACCATTTTGGATACGACGAAAATATGGTAGAAGGACAAAATTTTGACCATTCTAAAAATCATTTAGCAATTAATAAAATTATTTAGTAATTTCATTTCTTCCTGGAATCATTAAGCGAGATATCATTCTCTTTCAAGAACATGACTCCAATATATATTGGTAGATTTCGGATTGATTTTGTACAATGCATGTTTCTAATTTTGTTTTTAATGCTTTTTTTTGTTAATCAGGGTTGAACTGATAATTTAACTAGATTAGCCTAGAATTGAATTAGCAACTATGTGTTTCAATTATCTAGATATAAATAAAATTTGACTCATGTTATATTTGTAAGCTCTGTAACTTAACAAATTCCTTTAACTGGGATTCACATAAGGACGTAGAGTTCTAACTAAGGAGAAAAGGGTTTTTACTAGGAAATTAGGTTAGAAGTAATCTAGTAAACTTGGATGACAATTGGATGAAATTGCTCATATTTAAGAGAGGAATGGGATTACATTGTGTGAAGGTAAAAAGATTTCAACTCCTAATCGCTTAATCATTTATAAAATTCACTACATAATTAACATTTTTTACGTCTCTACCATATTTTATAATTCTTAATAAATTTAATGAGCATACTTCAATACTAGATGATAAAGTTATGTGATGGATATATAGAATTTAAAAATTTTCCTTCCTAAACACATTTTATAATTCATTATTTGTAAATTATCATCCACTATTAAAATATTTATTAATTATTAAATGAGTAAATAGTGTACAAACAAACTAAATAAATCCAACTTGAACAAAATTATCTCTGGTGAAAATATACATATGGTCTCTAGAACAAAGTAATACATGTAGTGGACAATACCAAATTGTATATTAAGTCAAAATAGAACAAAATGGAGGAAGCTCTGATTCATCTTGAATGTGCAGAGGCACAAGAGTTCATGGCTGCTTTTGTAAGCATATTGAGTTTATCTCATCTTGAATGTGAGAGAGGCAGTTTGTGGCATCAATAACATCATGACACAACAGTACTAACTATTATTGAGTTTATTTTAAGTTTTTAAAGATGTTATCCAATCAAAAGAACAACAAAATTATACAACCATCTGTCATTTAATCATCAGCAAATCAAACCAATAACCACCACAAATAAACATCACAAAAAAGTGCATAGTTTGCTACTAAGAAATAGGACTTCTGTTAATGGATCACATATTATAGTTGTATCCTCATCAAATGTGAGTCTAAGTTGAGCTAACAGCTATAAGTTTTCACGTTTATAGTGTTGCTAATGTCTAGAGATACTTAACATTATAAAATCACAATTTGCACCAAGAGTAAAAAGAAAAAATTGAAGAGGAAGGTAAATTAAAATTTTGACTTTATTTAAATTCAAAAAGAAGAAACAAGCACACAAGTTGTACAAGTCAGTTTGTTATACCATCTTAGATTTGCATATTATCCCTCCAGTTGTCCATAAAAGACAGATGAGAATCACTTACTCAAAAACATGAATTTAGGGATATTGCAAATGAAACAAGTCAGTATAATGCTAGCCACATTTTAAACTAATATCCCTCCAATTATCCATTAACTACGACAGAGAATCACTAATAACATGAGTTTTGGGTTATTGCAAATAAAAATTGTCAGTGTAATGGTATCTAGCCACATTCGAACATATATCGGCATACACAAATCAAATGGATTTGGTCAGCAAACATGACATATGCTTTGCCGCTAACCTTGTGAATGTTAAAAAAAACCCCAAGATGTGGAAGTATAAGAAGCCAATTCAACCTAAGCAAGTACCAACAATAAATAGAAAGGATATGCCAACACATTAGAGAAATAAAACTAAACGGTAAATTTGGTCCCTCGAGATTTCGTCCAACTTAGTCTTAGCTTAGCAATGAAATTCCACTTGGGGCAATATTTATTTCTTTAAGAAGAATGCAATTTCAATAGAAGAAATTAATCAGATTCAAAACCAACATTAGACAACTAGATCTTATGGACTATCAAGTAGATTCAGAACCAACACTGAATCCACTGTACATTAAAATCGATGAATTTGAACCTCAGCATTTCTAATTTACGGTGGAATTAGTTCCTGAAGCCATGTCACATGTAGCTGACATGTGTTGAAATCAAGACTAATGGAGTTAGGGTGAGAGACTAATTCCACCGATTTTCAGAAATGCGAGACCAAGCTAATTGATTTTTAATGTACAGAAACTAAAACTAAATTTGACGCATTATGGAGGAACTTAAAATACATTTAACCTAAATAACTAAAGTATATTTCAGAGCGAGAGGCAGAGAGGGATAAAAAGAGCTAAGGGATGAAGGTCACATTTCAGGGTCCAAATTTGCTCTGCTATACATAACTATATAACTAACAGTCTTTCTGATATGAGATAACAAGTTTAATATGAAGCTAAGAACAGGCCACTAGTTGCAACAGGATAAGTAAAAGCCCATTTAACAAGCACAAGGTATTAGATACAACAAATTTAAAAATTGAGACACCAACAAAGGGAATAACAATAATCCTCAAAGTTGTATCTTTACCGTTCCCTACATGAGAGAATTCCTTTTCCAAAAAAAAAATAGCTATTCAGACCAATGCTTACAGATAACTGTATAAAAGATTTGTGGTAGTAGATCAAACTCCAGGGTTAAAATCACAGGCAACCACTCCTAGAAGAACAGCCTTTTGCAGCAACCATTGCAATTAAACAATTCACATAATTAATGGAGAAAATGCACATAAATGTACTGAAGAATCAAGCACGACAGAAAATATTAAATTTCAGTGAAACAATTAAGCTTCAAAACAACAACTCAAAAATTGGGTCTCAACAAGGTTCAATTCAACTGTGCATTCATAAGACCAGAACAACCACTTACTCCATCATAAACTGTACAAAAAGATTGCAATCATAACCTTGCACATCCACTTATCACAAAAAACTGGAACCATGAGAAACAATAATAAAAAATCAGAAACACAATATTTAGAAGAACAGTAAAGTAAATAAATTAAGGATTTTTATATTCCCAGGTATAAATAAACCAAACTGTGTATGATCCATAGTTCCTTACAACTTATTGTCAAGGTGGAGGGGCTTATTCAAAAGACAACCTAATTCTAAATAGAAAATTACCAGATAACTATAACCAACTCCTCTGCCCATTTAGGACTTACATACTGTATCCAATTATCCTCTCCTTCCTATTAGACTTTTTGTTTTCCCTTTTCTGTATCCTACTTCTTGCTCTTTCGAATCTTCTTCGGTCCCGGAACCTCCAACCTACCAACAGAACAGCCACACCTTGCTCTGAGGACAAGGACAGCCCTTCCATTGGGAGGTGCCATCTTCTTGAGCTCGGCCTCGAGTTCGCGGTGGTGATCACAAGGAAGCTTAAACAGCCCCTTCTTAACTCCACCATCCTTAGTCAATGAAGGTGAATTCTTCACACAATCCTCAGTCTCCAACTGAATGTCAAACTCTGCAGCCTTCCTCAGACCCTTGCAATTGGGGTTCCCACACTTCCTTGTGGTGCAAGCCACAAGAAACCAAGTAGTCAATGCAGCAAACGTAATACTAACACCAATGAACATGTAAACCCAAGGGGCAACAGAAACCTCCTCTTTGACCAAATCCACAATCACAACACCAATTTTGACACTCTCACTCGCCACAATTTGGGCGTAGGGGAACAGCAAGAACCCAAAAGCCGCGATCACCGCCACGAAAATCACGACGTCGATCACCGCCGACCGGGATCGCCGGCACGGCGGAGCCTGAGGGGAATTGGGGGTTTTCCGGTGCCTCGATTTGGCGAAATCGAGGGAATTCGCCATGGGTTGGTCAGCGGAGGAGTTGCAGAGAGAGATTGAGCTATGGAAATAGACCATTTCAATCACAACCCTAGAAACCCCAAATTGAATCAAACCCAGAGCAGAAATCACGTATGTAACAATGACCCACTCAGCCAAAAATGAAAAAGCTAAGAACTTCGGAATGATCCAGAGGATTGGAGATCCGGGAGTGCCCCAGGATGGATCCAAAGCAGCCAAAGTATTAGGGTTTTTTTTACACGTCAGGGAAATTGCCCAATTGTAATGGTTGTGCGTGATAACAATGAGAAACAAAATAAAAACGGATAGAGAAGGGGGAAATGGGAGTGTGAGGATTGAGACGGGCTGGTGGGTTTGAGAGAGAGGACATAAGATGAGGAAGAAGAAGAAGAAGAAGCGTCACTGCTTCATTGTTTTTGTTGTTAACATCATGAGAATACTAGCAATGAATGAATGGTATAAATATTATGAATATCGCAAGAGACACGTTCGTTCGTTCTCAAAGGGAAGCGTAGTGGATAGGTTGTTTGTTTTGGTGACGCCACTCCTTTCTTAGTTGCAAGCACTTGGAGGGTAAAATCTCAAATGGTCAACGATGGATGATGGTGAATTGGGAAATGGGAAGTAAATGAGTAAATTATCTTGTTTGGATTTATGCAGAGGACACGCTTTTGTGTTCAACAGTTGTATGCCTGGGAGCGTGTCTGTCTAATGTTGTGGGCTACATATGGTATGTATGGAATGGGCTTTGGAAAAGGTTCCATTATGTGTCAATCACTTTGTGGGGTACTTACTTCCCCCATGGGCTTACCTATTTTTCCCTTTTAAGGTAATAATCCAACTTTAAGATCTTCTTAAATTCTTGTACCCTCCTTCGATTTAGGATGTTTTCCCTTCCTACTATGTAACTGTTACTTACAATTTTGGTATCTCTATTCACCTCTTATAAAATGTACAATGACACAAAAATATATCCCAAGCTATATTTAACTCACCACAAGATTTAGTATTTATATATTTTTTAAGAATTGTAGGTAGATCATACACTACATTTACACACTTCTTTAGTGAAAGTTCAAACTTTGATTTCTGAGGTTAAATAGTATATGATTTTTGGTGACTATTTTTGTGTTCAAAATTTTCATATCATTTTATATATTTGGTTTGACAAATTATAATTTTTATTTTCTTTTATAAGGAATGTATTTAAAAAATACTTCAATGCATCATAATCATTGACCGAAACCCAAATTGTATAATAACCATCGGATCTAATCAAATTTAGTTGACTTAACTACATTTAATAAAAAAAAGTATTTTAGATTAATGATGTTTATTATATAAATATTATTGTGGTACTTAATAATATTAGTTTGGTATTTTTATTTAATAATATTAATGATTATGTTTTTAAATATAGGAAATTATTACAAATTCATCAACTACATTAAAAAAATTATTAAATGTATACATTTTCATCATTTCTTTAAATAAAATATATCATTGAATTAAAATAAATTATTTTAAAATTTGATACATATATGTTTATACTAATATTAATTATATGTATCTTTAAAATATGAAAGTAAAATATGAACACTAAATATTAATAAATACTATAATAATAACATTAAATTTTATAATAATAATAATCTATAATCATATTTTAATTAATTTTATTATATTAGTAAAGAATTAAATACTTCACACTAATAAAATACGTTACGCAGAAATTATTGTAGTATATAATAATTTAGAAAATATATAAATAAATATTTTATTTAAAAATATTAATTATTATATTTATTAGAAATAACAGTCATTACATTTAATAATTAAATATATTCATTAAATTTTAACCTTTTTCATCGTAAGATCTACATTGAAAACATATCATGTAATAAAAAAATATTATTTAAAAATAGGATTCGTATATGTATATATTTTAAATCAAAATATATGAATTTAAAAATATATATATATATATATTCATTCTTCTTGGTCCATTCAATTTTAAGAACTACTTCAATAAATTCTCCTAAATAGAAATATCTAACAAACATATTACAAATAAATAACTCATGTGAAGTCTAAAAAGGAACGAAATAAAGAAAAATAAATAAAAAGAACCTAAAAAATAATAGTTTTCCTATTTTTTAATTATTAAAACAATAAATCACTAAGCCATGTTTGACAATAACATAAAAACTTTGATGCGATCCTTAAATCGCATCATCAAATAACAGATTTATAATTCTTTCAATAAACACGTTGTTTGAACTTCTTAATAATAATTAGTTGAGAAAAAAACAATTGAAAGAAGCTTAAAATTAAAATTCACATAAAATTTGATAATCAATTGAAAAATAAGAAAGCAAGTCAATTGCAAGAATTAATGTTCAGAAGACTTTCAAAACCAGGGATTGAATAATGACTTTTCAATTTATTAATTACTTCACTTAATGTTTTATTTGATTGATATCTAAAATGAATTAATTTAAGGCTTAAAGAAACGAAACTCAAATTTACTTTTGTGAATAAGTCAAGCCTAGAATTTGAACTATACCCACTTAACAAAAGGGTCAAACTTAAAGATTTAATTTTTTTTTTTTACAAATCCAAATGCGAAGCTCGAAACTTTGAAACGAGTTGTATAGATGGTGCGGAAAAGAAGTGCGAGTTATGGTGGAAGATAAGTGGAAGTTGTGGAGAACTTTTGAGTCATTAGATAAAAAAAGAGAGTTATTGATTGGGAGAAGTTGAAAAGCAAGTAAAGTAAAGAAGTATTAGGATGGAATGTGTTGTTGGTGGAAACAAGCATTGGACACAAACGCATAGTCATAGACTCATAGATACCCAAACGTGTGTTCGTGTGTGTGTGTGTGTGTGTGTGCACATTTGGTTAATCAAATCACAAAGGCAAAGAAAGAAACAAACAAAAGAAAGCAAGGCAGAGCAGAGAGAGAAAAGAGAGAGAAAAGAGAGAGAAAAAGAGAACCAAAAAGTAAGAAAAAGAAAGATCTTTTTAAGGCCACAAAGAAGCTTGTGGCTCAAATTGCAGGTAGCTTCTGATGTGGCACTCCTACCTGCTTCACCGGATCAACAACAAAACGCACAATCAACCACACTCTCACACAACGTGTCACACCCATTCTCTCTCTCTCTCTACACTTTTTCCCTTTCTCTCTCTCCAACAACACCTTTTACAGTTTTTATTTTTTCCCCTTTTAGACAAAAACAAAAATAAATTCTTCTTTTATTAGCAGAAATGTCGGAGGCAAAAGACCCGACGATCAAGCTCTTCGGGAAGACGATCCCTTTGTCCGAGATTCCGACTGGATTGCCCGGAGCTCCGGCTTCTTCTTCCGACAACGTTGTTGATGACACTGTTGAACAGAGCCATGCTTCTTCCTCCAACTCCTCCAGGGAGTCTCATACGCGAGAGGAAGATGTTGTTGACAAGGTATGGAGATTTGGGGATTTTTTATTTTGAGGAGTGACCCATTATTTGAAATGTGGAAAGAATTAATGGGTTCCTGTTGGTTTGGCTGGGGCATTGAAGATTCCGTTGACTTGTTTTTTCTGGCTTGTGTTGTAGTTTGTGAAGTTTTGTTGTGTTGTTGATGCCTTTTCGAGGAGTTCAGTATTTAATTGGGTGTTTTTGGGGTTTGTTTCAATCTGGGGAGTGCTTTGGTGGTTTGTTTCAAATCTTCAATCCCCATTCAGTGGTTCTAGTGTTGTTTTTTACTTACTGAAGCTTGATTTTTGGTGGTTCACGAGAATTTTGGTGTATGTGTGGATTGGTTTATTTTATGTTTTGAAAAGAAAAACTGAAAGTTTTGAAAAAATAAGAAGCAATGGTTGATTTTACATGAGATATACATTTGGCTTTGTTCTTCAGTTGTTTGGTTAGTCTGGCACTGCCTGGTTCTGATATTGAAATATGGATTTAGCCATATTTGAGAAATTAGTCGCTTGTGTGTTTTCTAGATTTCAAAACCTTGTTACCTTCATGCTTTACAATATAGAAATTATTCTTTCTTTCTTCATATATCTTTGTGACAATATATCATTGATTTGCACAGGATTCTTTTGGTTCTTCTTACTTGGTTGTTTCAGCATGTTTGTGAAAAATATTTTCTATTTGACTTCTGTGATTTGTATAAAATCGAGAAGAAGAAAAAGAAGAATTGAAAATAGCGTTGGTATCATTATGAGTTAATTTCCTTCCATGGTAACATCTTGAGTAAATTTCCTCTGTTTTTCTTTCTTTGATTTTCTTGTTTATTTAACTTTTCTTACATCTATGGTTAGTTTGTCTTATTTGAAATTTATCTTCTGCTCTGTTCTGTCTCACAAAAGGTGAACAACGAGTTGTCTCCTCATGATTTCAGGACCTTTTTTTTTCCTGCAATTTTCAACTTTGAAAATCTCAATCATACTAATTTTCTATTGGTTCGAGCCAGCTTTAGATGATTATATTTCCAGCATCAACCTTTTTAAGAAAATTGAATTAGCATGTTCCATTTATGATGAATGCATAAAAATGGATTGTGACAGTTGATGTTGCCCCATGTATTCTATACAGCTGATGGTAAAATGAGGCCTGAGATAAATGTATTGAAGTATAATTTATTGCCATAGCTACTACTCTGTAGTAACTTCCATAGTGTGTTTTTTGTGCAGTGCTGTCTGATTTTCTTTCTTCTCCTGATTCTTTCCATGCAATGTTTTCTTCTAATGCAGTGATCCTCTGATGTGTGTGCAGTGCAATGTAGTTATATCTATGTTTTCTAAGTCTTTTTTTCAATAAAAGAATTTATGAATAAGTAAGTTTTAATTTTTAATGTTTATTGTGTTCGACTTGGGAAGATTGTATTTACTTGCATGAGGCACAAATATGTTGGTGTTGTGATATCCTTTTGATGGTTGGTATCTATTGTTTATGCTATAAATTAGTGAATAGCAAATACTAAGTAGGGGTTTTCATGACTCCAGGATTCACTGGGAGAAAAATCAGTTGATGATAAGAAGGAAGATGGAGCCCCAACCCAATCATCGGAAGAGGTCAGCAATCCAGATACCGCCTCTGGAACCTGTGAAGAATCCATTACTCTACCCACCGACAAGGAGACCACTACATTAAAAACTTCGAAGACTGAAGAAGAACAAAGTGAGACAAGTAAATCACAGGATAAGAACCTCAAAAAACCAGACAAAATACTACCTTGTCCCCGCTGTAATAGCTTGGACACCAAGTTCTGCTACTATAATAATTACAATGTCAACCAACCCCGTCACTTCTGCAAGAATTGCCAGAGATACTGGACTGCTGGGGGAACGATGAGGAACGTTCCTGTAGGTGCTGGCCGCAGGAAGAACAAGAGTTCGACTTCTCACTACCGCCAGATAACTGTTTCTGAAGCTGCACTCCAGAGTCCTCAAATTGACTTGCCAAATGGAGCATACCATCCTTCCTTGAAATGCAATGGTACAGTCCTTACATTTGGATCTAATACGCCCTTGTGTGAATCAATGGCTTCGGTTTTGAACCTTGCAGATAAAACAGTTCCCAATTATGCAAGAAATGGATTTCATAAACCCGAAGAACTAAAAATTCCTGTTCCACATGCCAGTGGAGAAAAAGGAGATGATCAATCCAATAACTCTTCAGTTACCTCCACGAAGTCAGTGGAAGGTGCAAGCACCAATGGAGCCCAAGAACAAGCTACGCAGAACTGTCATAGCTTCCCACCACAGGTTCCCTACTTTACGGGTACCTCTTGGCCAATTCCATGGAATCCAGTGCAGTGGAGTTCTCCAGTACCACCCACTGCCTTTTGTCCCCCCGGATTTACTATGCCATTCTATCCTGCAGCAGCTTATTGGGGTTGTGCTGTGTCAGGTGCATGGAGCATCCCATGGATAGCGCAACCGTCATCACCTAATGGTGCAACTTCTAATTCTGGCCCTAACTCTCCTACCTTGGGTAAACATTCAAGGGAAGACAACATTCTCAAATCAAATGAGTCGGGTGGTGGTGAGGATGGACGCCGCAAAGAGAAGTGCCTGTGGGTTCCAAAATCTCTAAGGATTGATGACTCAGGAGAAGCAGCAAAAAGCACTATATGGACAACACTTGGGATTAAAAATGATAAGGTTGACTCAGTTCCTAGGGAAACACTCTTTAAAGGCTTCCCTTCAAAGCATGACGAGAAAAACCATTCAATGCAAGCCTCGCCAGTCTTGCATGCCAATCCGGCTGCGTTGTCAAGGTCACTTAACTTTCATGAGACCTCATAAAAATGTAGCTTACATAAATTAGTAATTGTGTTTTTAGGTGCAGTAAACTGATTTGGCAGTGTTCAACCGGTCCTGAGGGAAACACAAATTGTAAAGCCGCATTGGTTCACCAGCCTTGTTTGTAAGAAGAGTTAGTTCTGTTGTCAGCCAGCTGAAGAAAGAGCAAGATGGTTCTTCAAGCATTTCCTTAGGTGACATCTAGGCTGTTTTACACTCTTCCCTTTTATTCAAATGGTTTTCTTAGTTCATGTATATATATATATATAAGATCAAAGTATAGTGAGTTTGTTTTCCTTGACCTTATATGTATATAAATAAGAATAAGAATAGGAGTTCAAATTGAACTTTTTGTTCTGGTTTTTCTTTCTTTCAGAATGTAACCTTAATGCTTTCAATTGACTCAGCCAATTTTCCTTTGTTTATAATCTACATATTATTATCATTGAATGAGAGATCAATTTCTATTGAAGAAAATCTGAGTGTTACATAAAGAAATTGACTTCATGTAGTAAAATTTTACTGACAGAAAAAGGGAAATAACTGGATAGTCATTGGTTTTCATCTGGTTGTTAGAGAAAAAACCTCTGAAAGAATACTCTGACTTCTTAAGTTTTATGGGTCCATCCTCCTTTTAATAAACGACAACACCTCCAAAGACATCCTTCTTCAAGAGGCTTGAATCCTAATCACACAAAAACCCAGAATGCTTTTATTTTTAAGGTCCGAAGGAATTGAGGAATTTGTACTCAAGAGGGTGAGACACTCGTCTTTCTTTCTCTATCTTTGATTACTCCTCATTGGAACTTCTTGGAAACAAACAATTAAACTCGTTTGGCATTTGCTAAAGGGACTGTTGATTTAGGGCGACTTGTTGTTAAGGTAGCTTTGCCATTCAAACAAAACAATCGGAGAAAATTATTACTGAAAGGTAACTTTAGAATTAAACTCCACCCATATTTTTGTTCAATTGGCAATAATCAAAATGAACATGACACCATACATAATATTCCTACTCTATTTAATATTTGATTTAGTATTCAGTAAATGAATAGAATAAGACCTTTTCTCTTCATGTCATTTTATTATAATTATCATTTAATATTTTAGAAAATTATGAGCAAAACATCCAATAATCAACTACATGGTCACTCTTAATGCACTTTGCCATATATAGGAATAAAAAATATAGTCAAATTGAATAAATTTTTCAGCAAGTAATAATAAGAAAAATAAATAATGAAAGAGGTAAAAAAAGAAAACAAGATAGAGAAATAAACTTCTAGTACAAGTTAAAATTACACATGTATGCACATAAAGCATTTTCAATTATGAGATAAAGTTATTTGCACAGGATCTGAGTAGTATTTGATACCGTGCACCTGATGATTTTGATACAATTGGTGACTTTCCATCTATTATTTAGGCTATTGTCAACAAAAAGTTCATGATTGCTAGTTATATCATGGCTTGAAACACGTAGCAGTTTGGTGAGATAGTTAACTTTCAATCTGCTGAAATAGGAATTTCAAGCTCAAAGATTCCATCTATATATGTAAACAATAAAGAATGAGTAAATGAAGACATTGAAAAAATAATGACGTTTTTCATGACCATTTACCGATTCAATGCACTCTTTGAATCCATAGCTGAAAAGATAATTGTTGACGATCACAACATGAGAAAAAAATGTGACTTGAGTGTATTGTTTTGATTTTCCTGTTCACTGGTTGAAAACAAAAGTTATTCCTATATGTGTCTATATATATATATATATATATATATATATATATATATATATATATTAGTTTGTGTACTTATTCTTAAATTGGTATTATAAACTAGCATAAAATAGCTATTCTTTTCATATAATTAAACTTTATAATCGATAAATAATTAAACATATATATTAGAATCAATATAATCTATTTTAAACAATCCTAAGTCGTTTTGCTTTCATTTGCAGACTTTAACCAAATTCAAATAGTAAGTTACTGATTTTTCATGATCAACTTTAAAATTGAGAGGAACTGATATGTAATATTGTAGTTAGTTTGCAAAAACAGTGGTAGAGTTTGGTGGATGACTGAGTGATATCTGCCAAACAAACACTGCATTTGGTCCACATCAAAATTGTTTATCATCGACCATTAGACAGTGATAATTAATCGAGATAAATGTTTGGCGGCAGCTTTAAACTTTTGGAACCAAACATACCATCCTCTTTTTTTCTTATTGTTTTGTTTTCTTTAACGAAATTTTCAATTGAATTAGATATTAATCTGCTTGTAATAATATAATGATGCTTACTGTGACAATTTCACTCAGAGTGATCAAACACGATTTTCAATAAATTATTTCTCCAACATGTTAGTACAGAATTTTTTCTTGTCTTTATTTCATTAAAGGGAAAATGATATATTGCTTGATATATTTTCTAAAATATTTTTGTGGATGTACAATTTTTTTAACCAGTTTCACACAAAAAATAAAAGAAATTATATAAATTTTATCTATTAAATTTTTTATAAAAAATATCAAATAATTATATTAGTGATATTCCTCTTCAGTTGTAAGGGATTTCTCATTTGGCATCATAGGCTCAATGTTCATACTAAGTTTTAATTCTGTTTTCCTTTCATTTTTTTTATTTTAATTTAAAATTAATTTGATTTAATAATTAGTTCATAAATTTTCTTTCTCAAATGATTTTTTTTTTTAATTTTATCTGTATATTTATTTATTTAACCTTATATACCTTTTAGTTATTATTTTCATTTCTATTTCTAAATTTCAATGTCTTTTTAAATAAATATGAAACAATTAAATAATTAAAAATAGTCGCATATCATGACATAAACTATTTATCACAATCTAAATATAATTTATATATTAAAAAGTATTTATTATATTTATTCAACTCAGTTTTTTTTTCACAAGTCTATTTATTTAATCTTTACTCTACAACAAAACTATTGGAAACTTACATAATTTAAGACAATTAAATTTAAGTAATAAAATTTACATGAAAACAAAAAATCTAATTGAAAAACAAGTACACATTCAAATATTAAATTAAAAGAAAAAGAATGTTGAAGAATCTAGATAAAAAGTATTAAATAATTCCATAACTTTTAAAATATAAGTCTCCCAATAGCTTTTAACGTCAAATTGTTTATTTTATATTGCTTTTTTAACAACTAGTGATACTTGGTATCTTTTTGAAAACATCAGCCTAATATTTTAATAGTTCAATATTTTATCTTAAAAAATAAAATTGAGTGAAAGAATATGTATGTAAAAAGATAAATTATTATATTGTGCATTTTCATTTAATTTAAAGATAAAAATGATAAAAAAATAAAGAAGAAAAAGAATACTAACTTTTTTGCTAGTGGAAATTTAAGGTAGTGTATAGAAAGTGAATCCCACTAGGACCAAAATGTGAAGGGCATATACCATATACTAACTTTTGTTAGTGGAAAAACCCCTTTATCACCTACAAAATGTAGCCCATTCTTATGTATATATTAGTTAAATACATGAACAGTGACTTGGCCATTAAAAAGTGATAATTTATGCAAATCTTTATTAATTTTAATAGTTTTAAGGACTCCAAACCCTAATAAAATACTACCAATAGTATATTTCTTTATTATTTATAAATTTATTTATTGAAAAAGAATGAAAAAGGAACTCAGAAGAAGCTAACTTTTAAAAGTTCTTCAAAGGTTGTCTCATTCCAATCAGAGTATGTGGTGCAAGATCCAAGCCTGTAGGCTTCAGAATCCCTTGTGTGGTGAACATTTCACACTGTCGCATGTCCCTTTCATTAAACTTAACTTCTTAATTAAATACATTACTTTGCAAATAATCAAAATTAATCATTCAAAATCACAGTATGATAGTTAAATCAACAACTTTTACCCTTGCTTTTTAAGACTAATTTGTAATCTTCTCCATCACACTCTAGATTAATTCATCAATTTTTCGACTAAACCAAAAAATGATTTTCAAGAAAAAGTAAAAAATATAACTAATATATTTTTATAATAATATATTTCTCAGTTTCCATCATCATTATTATCATGTGCATGCTAAAATTATCATAGTATCTGTGAAGATATCTAAATGATTAATAGAAGCAGCGTGAATGGTGTTAATTGACAAAAAGCCCGGAATTACAATCTGGCCACAGATATTGTCCCTTTGTTCGTCATCATTAGTTTTTTTCTTTTTTTCCTTTTTTCAAGTTAAAAAATATATATATATATATTTTTTTTTTTTTATCGTAGTTTTTATTCTCAAATAACTCAAAATAATTGAAAATAAAAAGTGTCTCTCATCAGATAAATTTTTTAATTTTTAAAAATGTTAATTTTATTTTTTAATTTAAATTAATATTAATAATAAATTTTTATCTAACGAAAGAAAAGGAGAGTTTCGTAAGTGTCAAGTATGGTTGGATCTCAGCCTAACCCGAAGGCGGTTCCTAAAATCGTTCTTCCCTTCATATATATAATCTTCACTCTCACCCACACTCACTTTTTCACTCTCTCTTCCTTTCTTCTCCATAAACCACTCCATTCCTTCCATCAATTAATGCCTCACTCACGTTTTCTCCTCCTTCTTCTTCTTTCCTCCCTCCTCTTTCTCTCTTTTCATCGCGGTATGCCATTTCTAACTCTCCACATTCTCTAATTAAATCACCATCTTTTTCTCTTTTCTTTCATTCCATCGCTCTTGTCATGTTTTTATTTTTTTCCTTTTTCTGAATTTTAAGGATTCGGTAGGGTGGCAGTCATGGAGACTCACAAGGTACGAACTCTTCCTTTATCAGCAGCGCTTTCTTTTTCTAACTCTCCTTGTTCCTACTTTTTTTTTCCTGATATATTACCAATTAATTTGGTCTTCAATGTGAGACGTTTGAGTTTAATCTTTTAAAAAATATGAATGTTTCAAGATTATGCTTTATAGTTAAATTTGATGAGACTGTTTTGTTATTAAAATATTCTTTATAAAATAATTTAATACAAAATTAGCAACTGTTCTATTATTAAACTACAATATTTAGAAACTGAGTTTATAATGTCTCACATGACCGAAATTCCAAATTCATTTAGCCTTCTTTTACTCGTTAAACAAAACAATAAATTATAAGTGAATGTGCAGATAAATTGGCTTAAAGTTGTTCCCAGAGTCTTTATAATTGTGTTAGAAGAGTGTTATAGAGTACAGGGTACAGTTATCTGTAATGAAAATGGAGAAATAGATTAAAATTTGATTTTGTTTGTTACTTTTCATAGTTTTGTTTTGGGCTGATGGAGAAAGAGTGTTAAATAGGAATGTGTGTTTTTCTTTCAGGGTCTTCCCATTCGCAAAATAGTAAAGTATGAGGTTGAAGATTATGCTGATCCACAGCCAAATATCAATCCCAAGAATGGGTATATTTTCACCCCTCCTGCATCGACTCCAACTCCAACTCATCCTCCACGTCCTTAAATGGAAGCACAAGATCAGACTTCAGCCACTGGTTTATGTTTTTCTGATCGGTTTTGTAACTGGGGTCTGAGACTCGGGGTTCATAGAATTAGGATTTTGCTAATTATGTTGCTGTTAATTTTCATCCCTTTAATTTTTCATCTGTTTTCAAAATGCTAAATTGTGAATCATGCTAATAAATAAAGTGTTTGGTTATTTTGCGCATCCAATATTTCATTACAAATGAAGTGTTTGGCTTCATTTATAAAGAAAGTAGAAACTATATCAAATCCTTAACTGTTTATGTTGATTCACAAGTGTTTTTGGTATATGGCGATTAGAAGTGTCATATAAAATTTGAGTCTGGGGTAAATGAAAAGGTAGGTGTTATTTGCAGCTTGCTACATGGATCAATTATGAGTTCTTGCCAACATATACTGAGTATAATAATGATAAAATAAAAGGGAACACATGGTACCCTTTCTTCCATGAATTATCTGAATGACAAAAGACATGTAAATTAATAGTTGACTACAAGAAAGATTGTCTCTATCGATGCATGATTAGCTAAATTTTAAGTTAATCACTGTTTTTAATTATCTTCACGTGCAATCTGGGGTACTGTGAGCAGATATATCTAACTAATAAGATAAAATTGAAGTTCTCCTAACAATAGTTTGTCGGTGTTATTTTCTCTTTTCTTCACTTGCCAAATACAATTTGATCTAATAATAGCTGTTATTTTCATGTACTAAAAAATGCTATTTCCAAATTATGTGCTAGATGATTTAGTCAACCAAATATTGTTGGGTGATGCATTCATTCTATGAATTTTAGCAGGGTAATTGAAAATATCAATAGTAACCATTTTATAGGTTTGACTTTCGGTTAATGGTGTGATTATGACACATGCCTCTGCTGTTAAAATATCTGTTTTGAGGAATTATTAGTAATTTTTTATGACTTATTTTTCTTTAAAAGTAACATTTGTTTTAGCTGATAAAAACTGTACAGATATAAAAATTTAGGAAAATGTTTTTTTATTACTGGTGGAAAATATACAGGATTGTTGTCCACTGAGTGTTTTTTCCCACCAGTTTTTCAAATTTCCCAGTTCTCATGTTTGTTCAAGTGAAGAGATATTTTTTGAGTATTAAAATTGATAATGAATTTTCAATTTACTATTTATTGGTTGTTGATTTTCCATTCTTTGTTATCTCCAAGATGGCTGAAAATATTTAATTTATTTAAATTATTCTGCTGATGCAAAATAATAGTATTAAAATTGTCTCTCTAAACCATCAATACATCACTTATTGTATCTTTCTTTGTCTAAACAAAATAAGAAGACTTAATTTCAACATTCAATAGCACTTGAATATAGACAGAAGGATGTTTTTATTACAAATCATATTTTATTTCATAAGTGAAATCAAACCTAGGAAGAGAAAAACCAAACAAAAGAAAAAGGAAAACATATATAATATACATGGAGAAATTATTGTTCTCTGAGATGGGTCCAAAAACTATGTGGGTCCAACACCTGATCTTAAGCTGATGTATCTGGGCCCAAACAAAAAGGTTGAATAAACTGTAATTTTCTCACCTAAAAAAAACTGGACTCTTCCTTCGATAACTTCTAAAATGAGTTAGTGAACGCTTTATACACCCCTGGTTTTACTATTCATAATACTCTCCTTCATATTTTTTCTACTGTTCCAAAATTTAATCTCTAGAGTTAAAAAAATTGGAATTTAAATTCAAGAGAAGTACAAAATGTTTTTGGAATTTTAATTTTGAACTCTGGAATTTAAATTTTATAATTTTTTTCTAATTTTGTTATTATTTTTGTGTATTGTTAAATTAATATATATTATTACACAAACAAGATATAAGAGACAAATACTTGATAATTAAAAATAAACAAACAAGGGGATGACATAATAGAATTGACCTTACAAGTTGACTTGTGTAGGTTCACCCAAAGATTTAGATTAAGTTTATATATTTATATATATATATTGTGGTCTCCTTACAATTTTTTAAAAATTTTAAGAAATATATATTTGAAAATATTATGAGTTTATCCATGGAATAACTATCGATATGGATAAAGAATATTTTTTCTGTGAGAAAAAATATTTGATGAGATTCTTGATAATAAAATGATAAAATCTTTTAAAACATTAATTAGAATTAATCGTTTCTTGTAAATAATAGATCTGGTGATTATTATGTTTTTACAATTGCTTTAAACAATTAAAAAAATATATAAAACATATTTTCAAAAATATTATTTATTTATCTTTGATAAATTAAAGTCACTTTTATATAAAGTGAGTGATTGATCAAATGTCGATGTGTTAATCTTCTTCTCGGATTAAAATATATGAAGTTATACAAGTATGAAAACAAAACATTGATTAACATAATCAATTACTTATTAAGAAAATTTTGTTCTTTTCTAAATGAATATATACTTTATAAAATAACATTAAGTGGTAATTATTACTTTCATTAAATAAATTTAAAACTAAAATTAATAAAATTTTAACTAAGATGAACAATATTTGGAAACAAATTAAATACCCTGGTTTTATTTTATATCGATTCTAACAGAAATGCTATTATTGCATCCCAAAATGTTAAAAAGATTACAAATTGTAATAAACTATCTTTAAAGAAATCCCATCTTAAAATTTATTTTATACCTAAATAATCGTTGAACTAGCCATAAATAATCGTTGAAAAAGTATCTATACATTTAAGCTTCTTGGAAAATCATGGCACTAATTTAGGTTTCCCATATGAGAAACATCAAATTCATCGTTTCACATTGAAAAACTCAGACAAAAGGGTACAAAAATCAAGTGTTATTCGACACTGGATTTTTGGTTTGTTCCCAATGAAGAAGGGAAAGTGTAAAAAGGTTACATGATCTTCTGGTCTTCCATTTTCTCCCAATAGTCTAACCTTTGGTAAAAGTAAACGCACCAATTTCATAGAAAATGCTTTGCGTAGAAAACTTACTACGAAAATGGTGTTTAATATTTCAGAAACTACGTGCGTAGGCACATATTTTAAAATTTGCTTTCACAACTTTTTTTCCTTCTTTTAAAATACTCAACCTCTTTCTCTACAATTTACCAAATTGGTAGTACTAAGAAAAAAGAAATGGTAAATGGATGATAAAGATTACAAGTTGTGCCAATAACGAGAAAGACCATGATATAAAAATAATAAAGTTAGAAGAGTGTTATGGAATAGTAAATGGATGAGAAGATTACAAGGAACATTTTAACAGAAATTTTACACTGAAATGACCTAAAAATTAACAAATCGGAAAGACACAAAAAAAAGTTTATAAAATACTTTAAATATAGTGACGTAAGTAAGTTGGTGTCTACAAATAAGTTAACGTGGCGAATTTGCACCACTCAGGATATAGCCGAAATGTTTATTTCACACTGCATTTTTTTATACAGTATTTAATAATAAACTATCATATTTGTTAAGCAAGTTGATTTTTATAATAACTAATATAAAATTTATTTTTTGAATTGATTGTATAATTTTTTTACATTAAAAATGGTCATAATTAAATTTATAAAAAAGAATAAATCACATGTAATATCCAAGAAATGGATGTGATACCTACCATGATGGTGTAGGCACGCAGTTCACTCACTTCTTGGAAACTACTGAAAAATTTGTCTTTTTTGCATTTTTCTTTGACCATAAAAAGCTAGCAGAAAGTCTTGGAAGAAATATATTTATAGTAGACGCAATGAAATCAGAGAAAGACAAAGCAGGCCAGCCTGACATAACTTTATTTGAAAGACCACATCAACCGAAGAAAAATTCCATACATGTTGGAATAAGGAAACAGGAAATTTCCTTTGATGCTGTCAAGAAATAACCAGTGATATTCTAGCACTTTCTTTTCAATTGAACTTGTCAGGCACCTTCCTTCATCTTTCAAAGCTGACCATGCTGGCTGCTTCAATGTTCCAACTTCTGAATTATGTTATAAAAGACCATTCGCACACCCTCATAGGATAACTAACAACTTAACACAAATAATCAGCCCCTTATTATACAAGGGATCACAGATTTCTACAACCTCTTCATCTATACTTACACATATCTGCAGCCATGGTTCTTAGAGGAATTGACTTTGTTATTTCAGAGGAGAGGGCATCTCAGAATGTTGGCAACTCAACTTCTCCCTTGTTTGGTTTTGTAGAACTTCCCTTGTACATCACATGTTTCTACAAAATCCAGAGTTTTTTCCTTAGTTTCTGGTTTTTTCTTCTGTGCCAACTTCATTCTAACTACTCAAAGGTGAGGGAAGAGGAGCAGGTATCAAAGCCTGAGTTTAGCCTCCAAGAGAATGATCAGTCAAAGGGAAGCATAGATAGCGAGAATTATCTTGAGAGGGATGAGGTCAAAATGGTGATGACAAAACTGGGACTTTTTTGCAGCTCAGAAAGTGAGGAACTTCAGGAAAGGTATGGTTCCAAGGAGCTTTCTGAACTGTTTGAGGAGCAGGAGCCAAGTTTGGAGGAGGTCAAACAGGCTTTCGATGTTTTTGATGAGAACAAAGATGGATTTATTGATGCTAAGGAGTTGCAGAGAGTTTTGTGTATTTTGGGATTGAAGGAAGCAGAAAAACTTGAGAACTGCCACAAGATGATCAAGATCTTTGATACAAATCAAGATGGAAGAATAGATTTCATTGAATTTGTAAAAATTATGGAAAATCGCTTCTGCTGATTTGTTTGTTCTCTTGTTTGATTTATATATTAAAATATGAGTTAGTTTAATATGTTCTTTGAGCTCTTGCTTCTTCATAATGCTATCATCGATAATAAAGGCTAATCTACTGAAAAATAAGTACATCGGAAACTTGTAACTATGGACAGCCCTAAACAAACTCCGATTAATGCTTTCTATGAGCATAAAATCCATAAACTAAACGTAGCAAAGAAAAATATAGTTGAAGAAAATTAGGAAAAACAGAGAAAAGATAGAACTGTGTGATAAATCAATTTCTTCTAGCCACAATTTCTCATAAAATTTTCCGTAGAAGAATCAAAGCTATCTAGTTTTGTAGAAAATAAGAGAAAAAAAATCAAAATATTTTAATAAGACTATATGCTAAGGCCAGCTCTTCAATGTATAAAAAATAATATAATATCTAAACAAATAAGATTTGAATAGACTCTGGATGATGGCTTCCTCCCGAAAGAAAAGCAAAGCATGGATATCATTTCTTATCTACAGCCATACATGTAAATAAATTCAAACTCTCCTCAAAGTATCCATTCTGCAAGCAAGCAGTCACGAGGGCTGTCCACACAACAACATTCCTATTTTGCAAGCCATTAAAAACTCTCCTTGCTTTCAAAACTTTACAACATGTCTATCAGCATGCTACCAACAAACTCATCAAACATTGAACCACCTCTAAACAACTGTGCATGGACTCGCAAACCCAATTGCAAATTTCTAATCTGAGCACAAAGCCCCATTACACCAACATACGTAGCATGATTCCATGCCACACATGCGTCCACCATCTTCCTCAAAACTTCCATGGCCTCTTCCCCACGCCCAGATTCCACAAACGCATTCAAGACCGAGTTATAAGAAAAGATATCATCATTGTCATGCCCACCAGTACAGTATCCAAAGCCTGCAATGCTAACTCCACAAGAGAGCACCTTGAGTACAATGTGAACAAGCTCACTCTTCACATACTAATGCCATACCAACCCAATCTTAAACAAAAGCGCATGACACTGCATCCCTTCCTTGACTCTCCCGCCAGAACAAGCAGAAAGTAATGGTCTCATACTCACTGGGGCAAGCATTTTGCAATGAAATCAGATCTTTGAAGAGCTCAAGGATTTCCAAGCAGCTTCCACTATGCAGATACCCGACCATCAAAACATTCCAAGAAACCAAATTTCTTAGGGGAATTACATCAAACACGTTCTGAGAAAGACCTAGTTGGCCACATTTGACATAGAGATGGATGAGGGGGTTGAAGTGAGTGATGTGAGAGTGCTTAGAAGTTTGGTTGCGGATCAGAAATTGGGCATGCATGGTTTTGCCAAAGGGTAGCCTTTTGTCATCAGCAAAGTTTCAGAAGCCTAACAAACTCCCATCATTGGCAGCAGCGCTTTGTGCTCATTCAATTATCAAATTAGATAACAAACACACAAATCCGCACCCACAGTTCCAGGTTTCTTTCAAGTTTATGTTTTCTATCGCTTCACTTGAAATTTTAGTTCATCCACGTTGTTACTGTAACTTTTCTTTGCATGAAATGTCCCCAGTTCAGTGATTTCTACTTGGAGAATATCCATTGCTAGTTTCTTATAAGAAAACAAGAAAGTTCTTATTTGACTTTATTTGCTAGTCACCTCATTCCTAAACAATGCACATCACAATTGCAAACCACTCTTACCCTTTCACCACTCACGCACATAAACTCTTTCACTTCCTGACCTCCCTGCCTCCTTCCTCCTCCTGAGCCACACAGACCCTTCTCCCTTTTGCACACATACTTCTCCTTTCCCAACACCTTCGCGTGACCCTTCACTGCACTGCACCGCTTTAGGAGTCTCCCCCAAAACTGCCGTTGCGGGTTGTTGAGTGCGGTGGTGCCTCCCCCAATTATTGCGTCGGTCCGATGGTGGCGCGAAAATCAGATCGGAGGCGCGACGATCGCATGGGTCAGCATGCTGTGGCAAGGTTGGTCGAACAACATGCGAACACGAACATGCCGTGTTCTTTAACATTTTTTAATCTTAAGTGAAGATTCAATTTTTTCCACATATTCTATTGGTGTAATTTTATGGGTTCTTGACGTTGTATTTTTCAAATTATTGTATCAAGTTTCCATTTTGGTTCTCTGAAGTGGGAAAAGTTTTGTTAAAAAAAAATTTTGTTCTTTTCTGATTGATATGTTTTTTGGTGCGATTGTTGTTGTTCTTTGTTTATACCTTGTTTTCTACAAGAGTAGTTTTTTTGACAGAAAAAGAATTAGGTTGATGTAAAAACGGATCGGATGAGAGTGTACCTATTGACTCAGTAGATATTCTTAATTTTAAGCAACTTCCACTGCCATGTCAGCTTAGGTTGTGTCCGCAATATTCTTTTCAAACCTGTATTTCATTTTCTTAAAATGTTTAAAGGAAGGGAAAGTACGAATGATAAAATTATAATTTTTTTTTCTCTATTTATTTGTTTTTGGTACGAGACATATCTGTTTTTCTTACAGGACTTTCTTCCACATCTATCATAAAATAATGAAATAAGAAAATAATACTATTTATTAATATCCAAAGAAGTGCCAGAGTCATTCTGAAATCTAAAATCCCAAATTCTCATCAGAGTTAGACCAGCCCATCATTCTTCACTGCTAACTTCCTTCGTGTTACAGGTATGTTGTTTTATGCTCTGCTTTCAGACCCTTTTTTTTATCCAAATAATTTGTTATTCTGCATACCATTTTTTGGGAATTAACGGCTGAGCTTTTAATAATTTTATCGTTCCATTTACTGTTTAATAAAAATAATAATTTTAATGGAAGCAAATTCAATTCGACATAGCTCCCCTAAGTAAATAACAAATAAAAAATACACCTTCTCACTTACATTTCTATTGATTAACAATTTAACATTGTCGCCACTCAATAGTTTTACCCGTATATATCTGGATACTTTAGTTACTCACAGAACCTGTTTGATAAAATGTGTCTTTAACTGGTTGTATCGTCGTGTTACTTGCTTGAACATTCTTGATTCATTCAAATAGATTTTGTTCTACTAATCGAAATTGGGTGTGCTTTCATCAATCAGCTTCACTTATTGTGTTGTTTTGGCATGATTCCTCATTCTCGTTCTTTCCTATTACCTTTCACTTGGTCTTTCTGCTTCTTAATTTTGTCGTTTTCTGTTCTAATATTTTTTCTATTGCTCTTCAATTGAAACTTACGAAGTCGGCATTTACACTGTAAGTCAATATTATTGTTGTTTTTTTGCTGTTGTTGGTTGAGAAATAAGTTTGAGAAGATGCCCATTTGATTTTTTAGTTTTTTTTTTTTTTATCATAGTTGACTGCTTGTAATTTATGAATTTCTTCAATTATTTCATTCAATTGAAGAATCAAAGCACCGGATAATGGCTGTGATGGGTAAGGCAAAAGAAGCAGGACTTCCACTGATGAAGCTGGTTAAGTTGAGAGGCATGCCTATTTTGCAGCAATTGCATTTAGAGGAACGGCTGCTTCGAACCAGTTCAGATAATTGGTGCCTTATTAATGATGGAACCAATTCCCCTGCCATTGTAATGGGCTTGTCTGGGTATTTCTTTATATCTTTATTTAGAGTGTTCTCCTACTTTAGAATCATAATCTGGTTCTACTAATATTCGTATATAACCACCAAAAAAGGAAAAAATTATTAGACTTGAATATATATGTTTTAAGTTGATCTATTATTTGTACATTGAATCTAGTAATCAGATGCGCCTGTAAAATACAGAAGTTTATACGTTGAAAATAGTCTAGGTTTAGTATAAGTGTTATTCCTACCCTATAGTCTAATTTTTTTACTTTGTACCATATTTGCTAAATAGGATATCAAATCACTAATGTGCTAGTTTGTGTAGTCATTTTCTATTTTTGGGAATGTAGTGTTTGGCTTGCTTAAAACACAACAGATTCAGGAAATTTTTTGAAATTTCTGGTAGCACCTTTTATTGATAAGTTTGGTTCAAACTAAAAGTTCCAACTAATCTTGACCATTTTCCCAAAATCACATTTATTCAATTTTTAAGAAGACACCACGAGCAGTGGTTGTTGTGACACCGGCAACATTTTAGGTTTTGAGTGTGGTAGTGATGGCAGGTTGGTGGTGACAGCATTGGTGTTCATAGTGTGGAGGTAGCAATGGAGTTGGAGGTGGTGTAAATAACAGCCTCGGGAGGGTGATGACGATGAGTAGAGCATGAGAAAGTTTGGAGAAAGAGAGGGGAAGGGGGAGAGCGGCAATGGTGTGTTTTAACTTGTTAAATCATTCACAGATTATGGGAATGTTAAGTTCTCACCTCCTTCATGGGAATGGTTTTTCATCGATCTTGTGGCAATGTTGCATTCTCAGATATGAAAATGCTTCAGACCGTTTTAATAGCACTAGAATCTAGCAAATGAATGCAATTCTAGAGGTTTATTGTTGTTTCTCTTTATTTGTGTATTGCCTCCTTCAATCCTCTTTATCGCTTGATAATAATCACCAAGGACAAATAGATGTAATTTCAATGTGGATACATAGGAAACTTTCAGAACTCGTGGAAGCCAAGCCTGTGTTGGAAGATCGTATACCCATAATCAGAAGGTTTACCGGGGGAGGAACTGTTGTTGTTGACCATGACACTATATTTGTTACGTTGATATGCAATAAAGATGCTGTTTCAAATGTGCTACCCTTTCCCCGCAGTATCATGTCATGGAGTGGTTTATTATACAGTGAAGTTTTTGAAGGGCATGCTGATTTCCATCTCCGTGAGAATGGTACATTGATTGAGTCCTGATCAATATGCTTTTTGCAATGTTTGTGGGCATTATCCTATCAATTTTTATATGTTAGAAGATGTATAGAGGAAATTGATGGTGTGGACCTGCCTGAGTGATTTGCATTATGTAATTCTGTTTCGCAACATAGATTATTAATGAAACAGTGTGAAAGGATCGAAATCTGATTTTGTTTTTCACACATGATACATGTTTTATGAGTTTAAGTTGTGTTTTAATTCAATGGTGACAATTGTCTTCTTGGCTTCCCCATCAAACTTTAATGTAGTACAGAAAAAATTAAAGAAAGCATGCCAAAAGTGCAATACCTGCGCTTCTGTCTACTTTTGTATTACTTTGTCCACTTCCATTTTCTCAACAAAACAATGCATGTAGGCATCTCATTTGGAGTATTCACAGGTTTTGATTTTGCTTTGAGAGGTGGATTGACTGATCCCATTGATTGAATTGAAGTCTGGTTACGTTTAAACATCTGTAATTTGTTTCATGAAACTTATAATCCGTTTCTAATTGGATTCTTCTTTCCTTTGTGCTTAAAGATTATGTGTTTGGTGATCGCAAGTTTGGTGGTAATGCTCAATCTATAACCAAGAATCGGTGGATACACCACACATCTTTTTTATGGGATTATGAGGTCAAGAACATGTCTTATCTCAAGTTACCTGCAAAGGCTCCTCAGTACCGATTAGTAAGCTTATATTTCTTTTTTCATTTATCTTTGCATTAGAGTTGTTGATGAGCCCTATTCTTCATATCTTCTTTGGGTTGGTTGTTACGTTGCATGCCATGTATATTTTTTATCAGATTATAAGGCTGCTGTCGTACATTCATTTCTGATTAAGGTGACTTGATGGTTCAAACTTGTTCCAAACTAAACCTAAAGTTTGACTTAAAAGAAAATTAGAATCATGGGAAGATAATATGGGGCGATGTTGTAGTCTTCTATATGATGATACAACACTTGAAATTTGTCTTATCAAATAATAGCAAAAATATGTAGCTTGTTTGTAACCTCGACCTTCGTACATATTAGAAGTTCGAGTATATCTCATCTAGAAAATGTAGCAACTGCAGAGAAAAAGAGCTGAATGAATTTGAATGTGGAAACAAATCTTTCTTCATTGTGAATTGCATCTACTACCTATTTATTGTGGTATCTGCTAATGTAATTGCCTAACTGAACGAGTTCACTACCACACTTGGGACCTCTCTAACTGAAACAGTTCTATTCCTTCACATATTTTCTTGAATTTTAGATTACTAAATATATATTATGTGAATAATTTCTGCCATGGATGGTTTTAGGTGAACAAAAGTTGAATTATTTAGTCTACATGATATCTTCTTTGACATTAAGCTCAAAATAGGAGTCCACTGTAATGAATGTTTTAAGTTTATTTTGCTTCAGTTGTTTACTAATCCATATTAACATTTGATTGCTATTACGCAGACTAGAAGCCACATTGATTTTATTTCTCGAATGAAGGAGTATTTGCCTAGAGCAGAATTTATTGAGAGAACCATTAAGGCTCTTGGCAGCCAATTTTCGGTGAAATCCGTTAGCTTGGA
The DNA here is from genome assembly GCA_016859785.1 of Macrotyloma uniflorum. Classification (NCBI taxonomy): domain Eukaryota; kingdom Viridiplantae; phylum Streptophyta; class Magnoliopsida; order Fabales; family Fabaceae; genus Macrotyloma; species Macrotyloma uniflorum. The sequence continues at coordinate 2,493,081 of BDMB01000008.1, read as the reverse complement.
GTCCATAGATGTTTCCTCTGTTTCTGAGTATGTTCATACCACTAAGCTTCTCACAGATCAGGAAATTCAGGAAACTTGCACTATTCAAACATGAAAAAATAGTTGCAAAAGTTTTGGCAACAATTTATGAGATATAATGTGGGATAGGATTCATCAATGGGTGGATTGAGAATGCTGTTGTGGAAATTGCATTTCCCTAGTTCAGTGCTGATGAAAATTGACTGCTATGTTCTGATCTGATGTTGTATAATTTTTTTTTTACCACAATTTCTTCTCACCAAATTGTTTTTTTTTTTCTTTTGGTTAGATTATTTCAGATGCTTTCAGTGAAAGATATTTTCTTTATTTTATTCTTAAGTTTCAATTATTATATCATTTTTTTCAGAGGACTAGTTTTTTGTGCATAACTTTATCTTCGTCCATTTATTGGTTGTGCTGATCTGTTGTTGTTGTGGAGGCATTACCTTTTGTTCTACTTTTATATTTTAGATTTGGCAGTGTTGATATTTGTTCAAATGCAAATTTCGGTTTGGGTGGAATCATGTATTCGCCTAAGGCATTTTTAGTTTTAAGACTGATTCAATGTTTGTGTAGAGAACAGTGCTATATCTATTCTATCTAACACTGTTTACAATTTATTGAAATTTATGTAACATCTACTCAAATTAAAATGGATCACCCTCCTTATTTGGTGCCTTACCAAAAGCAAAAAACGTATCTATTAAGTGGATCTTATTCTATAGAGTACATTAAAAAAAGTAGGTAGCGTATGTACCACTATCAGTGAAAAAAATAAATGCATTACATCCTACTACAAAGTGTTAGGGGTATCATAAATTTGGTGACTTTTATAATAATTATCTTAAAAGTCATGATGACTTTTTATTGGTCGATGATATAAAACATTTTACTTTAACAATGATTAATTGGTTTCTGGCCCAATTGAGTAGGAGATATAGGTGAGTAGGGACAAAAGAAAATTAAAAGTCACTAAAAATATGTTACTAATAATTTCTTCCTTTATTCCAAGCACTATGCTAAAAATCCAAAAAATAACATATAAATTGTCTCACAGGTATCTAATAAATTTAATTCAGAGATGATGACGCTTTGAATAGCTTATGCATAAAGAAAGGAGATACAGTATGCAACATGCTGGAATTTGGGTGGAATTAGCTTTGTAGTGGTGGCTTTCCTTTTACATGCATATCTTGATCCATTTATAATTACAAGAAATTGTCCTTCCATTAGAGCAACAAATTATTACCATGATTTACGTTTAGAAGCACTAGTGTTGTTGCTCTTTTAAATCCCCCAACAATCCTTTCCTCACCTTACTTCAGAAAAGAAGAAAATTTTTGCTTATGCATACGTAAATTAAACAGGAGGAATATTCATAGCCTAGCATGCTTCCTGAGTTTATCTCCTGCGTCTTTTGCATTATCTGGGACAGGCATGTTGCACAGTAGAGTAACCCTTGATGTTGATATGAGAGATTTCTTTTGTTTGTTTGAAGGATCAAGCTTCCAGATTCTCACCTCCCATACCTGGTTTCATGGAAAAAACTTTCATGAAAAACTTATTTTAGAAGGAAAAGCAACTAATCTCAATTATCAATAAGAAAGTTAGTGATCACTATTGTGTGTAATAAATCTACATGTATTAGTATGTTAATAGTTGACTGTCAAATTTACTTTCTTTAGCTTTTTGAACTTTAAGCTTATATTTAGTAAAGAGAAAAGAAATAAGAAAGGGTGACAATGAACATATGCTTATGTTTTCCCTACAAGGTGGTCTCATGTCACTGAATATTGTGAGGAATAAGAGGGAAGGGTATAATTGGGAAAAAACTGAGAGATATAACTAAAGAAAAAAATCCTGTCCACTCATTTCAAAATTACTAAATCTAACGGTTCAAATTTGCTTTCCCATGATGGGGAGATTATAAAGTTTCCCACCCTAGTTTCTCGCATATTTTGCTTTTAACCAAGTAATTAATCATGATGCCATCACATCAAAATAATAACACTGAAAAACTATGCAAATATAGTTAGAGGTTATGAGTTCCATTCATTCTTAAAAACAGACCTTAAATAATAACTCTTGAGCTAAATATTAAAATGGTAGGTTAGTTCCTGAAATTGTGACTCTGTCCTAACACATCCTAAAATTAAAAAATATATATCAAATAAATCTTTGAAATTAAAGCTACTTCCATTTTAGTCTTTAATAAATACTACTTATTACTATTGTAGTTTCTAACAGAGTTATAACTCACTCAGTGGATAAATTAAAATGAATAAAAAAGTTACAATTTCATATACCAAGTTGACTGGTCCCTCTTCTTTTTCCTTAGCTGGTTTTGGACCCACTCACTCCACTCCTTTGGGCCAACAACACGTGAACATTTACTCTAACCTTGGTTGTGGTGTGAGATAGTTTATTTCAAATTTTATTTTGGTTTTCTTCCATTTTGGTTGGATCTGTTGAGTAAGTGGTGGTTGCGGATTAAGCCAACAAAAAAGTGAAAGAAGGAATTGAAATACCTGAATGGTTTTGCCAACATTTACAGGGGTGGCTTCAGCATAGACCAAGTCACCAAGCACAGCACTTTTCAGATGGTTGATGCTGAGCTGAATCCCAGCCACTCTTTGGTAACCACAAGCCATGTGGGCTCCTATGCTTGCCAGCGACTCTGCCATCAATGCTGACACCCCTCCATGCAACACCTTGAATGGCTTCACCATGTGCAAAATAAAACCAACAAGTTCCCATCTTTATTAAAGAGAAACAAAAAAAACCAAACCAAAACAGAAAGTGAGTGTGTGTGTGTGTCTGTGTTGTGATGGATTGGAGGAAAAGGGAGGAAACCTGGCAACACTTTTGTGTAACAGAGAGATGGCCAGATACCCTTTGTGGAGACAAATCTTGAATCTCAAATCCAATTGATTGAAGAGGAGCATCTACTTCAGAAGCCTTCGATGATTGGGGTTGGTTTTCCATTTATCAACAGAATTTGATGAAAGACAGGGTTTGCCTGTAGTCAACTATGAAGATGAACTTGTCAAGAAAAACAATAATTGAGAAAAATGATGGAAGGAGAAGTATTTTGTTTTATAGAATAAATTGGACGAATGTGAATTGGTAGGTAGAGCAGAGTTTGTTCACTTTGTGGAAGGGAAGGTAAGAAACTTAATTTATGACTTTTTGGGAGAACACCAACATAGACCATTTTATTACTGAAAAAGAAAACAATGAATTGGATAAGAACTCAAGGATAAGTTTTTTTCAACCCTTGATTTCGAAAATATTTGTGATACAGAACAAGATCTACCAAACAAAATATAAAAAGTAATTACCCTAAAAAGTAAACTTAATATGCAACCATGTGTAAAAGGTACAATCACAACCCTCATCAGAATCTCATCATATCAAGTATAAATATATAATTTTTAATTTATAATATGATAGCTATTAAATTATCAGTTACATGATACAAATTATCATTACATAATTGTGTAACTTGATTTTTGTTATTAAAATATGTTAATGATTGATTTCTAATCAAGAGGCTCAATTAAAATTTGATAAGAATATTAGAATGTTAGGTAATGGAAATATAAAAGAAAAAGATATTAGAAATAAAATATTATTAAATATATAATAATTTATTATTAATTATAAATATATTGTATTTTTCTCATACTTCGTGTTCCTTTTAAAATATCATTGGTCCCATAATTCCTAATCAAAATCAAATAATGGTATTATATTTTTTTTTTCTTTTTGTTGAATCAAATCAAATGACATTAGAACCATTAGCTGAAAATTAAGGAAAATTATTTAATAGTGGAGGAATTATTTAATTTTTTTTATTCAAATAATTGTTAAGGATGATAATTCATTTATTACTTTTATTCTACTTTACGTAAAATAATTATTATGTAATGTTTGTGATATAATTAATTTTATATCATACATGTAAAACGCTTAATAATATAAATTCAGAAATAGAAATATTTATGTTGAATGCATTAAATATATTCATATTATTACTGTCATTCAGTTTTGTTATGACTTTTTAAAATTTTGTTCAAAATTCTTGAGATGTTAGAAAAAAAAAAACCCTCCTTGTAGACCTTTTCCTTCATTCTTGAGAGTGTGAGGGTGAGTAATTTGGAAATATGAAAAACAAAAAATAGAGTGTAAATAGCATAGATTAAAAACAAGGGTTGAAGCAAGCTATATTGGGCCGCAAGTTCTTAAACTTCAATCCGAATGCGGCCTAAAACGGCACGCAACAATAGCTTCAAATGGGCTGTCTTAAACAAATGGAAAATGTTCATGATGGCCCAATGCATGTGACAGACAATCACAAAAACAAAGGAATATGGGTCAACCCACAAACTCGATGAAAATCAAAGTGAGCATTATGTGCTATTACTGCTTCTGGCCCAAAACATGCTAATGTGAGTATCATGGAAAATGTTCATAATTTGGATAGAACTTTCCTATCTCAAACGAATTAGAACTCAGCCTATATACCTATTATTTTACTATTATTACACAAATTTTAGATTTCCACTTTAAAATTTAAATTCCTAAGGTTCAAAAATATAGTTTAAAAAACTATAAATTTAAAATAAAATTAAACCTACAGTTTCATATTTTCATTAATGAATTTGCTCCTTTACTCGATATAAGGAATTTTAATTTGTTGGGATTAGAATAAATTAAGAACTTGATTATTTTTTTAAAATTATAAACTAATATTCTCACTTTGTGCTACTATTTTTTTAAAATAAAGTAAAAATGAAATGGCGTATTTATAGTAAAATTATACTTTTTAAAACCATGTAAAAATAATCCTTGACTATATAAGAAAGTAGCAATATGTGATGTGGCATTGTTATTGTTGTAGTGTGTGACAGGCACCAAATTTTAGGGACAAAACCCATCTTGATTTGATGAGTGATTGGTGGGTTATTTTATTTTTAGTGGGAACACAAATTGGACTCATCAAGCTCTGTCCAAACTATATACTCATTAAAACTAAATAATGAAGAAATAGGGTTTTGAACAAGAAAAGAAAAGGGAAAAAATGGTGCATTTGAAGTACTGGTGAATGGAGACAGCTATAGATGTTTGACAAATAAATTTGACATTATAGCATTCACAATGCATGCAAACACGAATAAGTTCAAAGAGTTTATCACATTGCATTCTATTCTTCTTAATTCTACTCCTTTAATAATAATAAAAATGTATCACTTTTTCAGTCCCTTTTGTCCAGCTGTGCTATTCACTTTATATTTTGAATCAATGCACTGATAAAACGTAGATCTAATGAGCTTAAGAGACTATGTAAAATGTTGATAAAAACATTGTGTTGATTTGGTTCAACATTCTCTATTATTTGATTGTTTATAAATTTTGTGTAATTTTAAGAAAAAATTGTCCTTATTCATAAAAATTAAGGTAGGGCCAATCCAAGCTGTTTTCATACCTTAACTTCTTGACACCTTCAAGTATCACTCTGTCCCTTTCGTGCCTGTCACTTTTTGTCTGCACTCTGCTGTAAAGTTCAGCAATTTATTAAGTTTAATTATCATTACTTTAAAAAATTACAGTAATTATTGAAGATACATATAGATTATATATATATATATATATAGAAGTTAAACTTAACCTACTTTCTAAGAGTTGTAACAAGTGTATTCATTCATTCACAAATACGTAGATAGAACCTTATTAATGTATGATATTGCTATTAGCATCTGAAAATGCTGGAATGTGACGCTTGAAGCACCTCAATGTTGATGTCATTGGATGAACCACATTTTTTAATAAATAAAACTGGCTACAGCACCACCACCCCCCAAAAAGAAACATCACTTACAAATTACAACTGTTTTTTTTTTCTTTCAAAAATTTTTCTGATATATAAGATACAACCTTGTCCATATTATTGACTTTTGGGGTTTGTTTTTTTCAATTTAATGTTAAGGATTTCGTAAAATGGACACCAAATCCAGCGTGTATGTCTAAATTATCATACCTGTTTGCTTTCAAATCGTTTACACGTGTTATTAGACTTTATTAATGTTCACATCCCATTTTACACACTCACACAAAATTATCAATAGATATTTATTTTTGTGTCAAATCAAGTCGAATCCATTACTAATAGTTTTTTAAATAATATTTCGAGTTTGAGATTTATTAATCAGAACATATATTTTCTTTAAAAAAAAAGTCATTAAAAGTAAAAAAAATCAATGATTAATAAAATTAATGATTTACACTGATAACATTTGTCAATTCAACTCAGTTTAACTTAAAGTTGAGATGAAAATGTTTTGTTAAGTGATTAATTATAAATTATGTTCGAACTAGTGTTTAGGAGGAGTGGATGATGGAATATCTTATCGTAAGTATTGGCGAGATTGATGCAGATGAGCTTTTAATAAGTAAAGATTTTTGACTCATTACAGAACAACCAAATCCTTTGACTCAGTTTATTTATCATTTGCTTAAAAATAAGGAGAGTTTGACTTTTCAGAAGTCAATCTATGTCACCAAAAGAGAAAGATGAAAACACCAGAACATTTGTATGCTTGGGTTAAATCTAAGAGGAAGATCAATAACATAGTTGCTCTGCAAATTCTGAAAGTGGTCGATGCCAAATGAAGTTACAAAATATTTTCAGGTAATGTATGACTTTTTTTGCGAGTGACGACCAATTAATTTTTCATGTCTGTCCTTAGACAAATTGAAGGACTTTTGGCCAAATTTACTTCAAAAGAAATAAATGGAATGAAATTGTCAAAAGTTGCTATGTAAATAAAGTCTTGCCCTTGATGAATTTTTCTTAGTTTTATTAAGACTTTTGGGTAGTTGCTAAATGTTTATGTGTGTTCGCACTTAGAAATATATCTTTTTAAATAGAAATTGAAATCCAATACACGCTTAGAACATTGTATATAATACAGTATGAAGCATTGTATATAATAATAATAATTTTCAAGAATGTGACCCCGACCAGGTAAAGCAACAAAGACAAAAGAAAAATGAAAAGAAAGAAAAGTACAAAAGCTGCAAGAATGACTTTTATACGTGCAATAGAAGGAGTAATGATGAACAATATATTTTTGTGCTTTACTTTGCTGAATTAGACTTAACTTAAAAAATTATTACATTTGGTTCACGAGAGATCAGAGCGACAACCTGAATCACTCATTCTGTCGACCAAAGTTAAAGGAATGCAAGTGAAGTCAAGGTCTACTTCTCTCCTTTTTTATTACGCAATTGAGGCATAACCTTTCTCATTCATTCATTCATTCACCAGTAACAAAAGTACAAGGACATATTCAACAATCCTTTTTACCATTTATCTTTCTCAGCAGAGCAAGTATTCGATTTGCTGAGGCATACCATAAATTAAGCCAGCACATCATCTGCACATGCTTGATATACATGTAAATCAAATAAAATATATTTATATAAAGAAGGGACTAAATCATCTTCTATTTAGCCCACAACACTAATCCCTCTACAATACTCCACTATAACTAGGTTCTTTGACCTGTAATCTTGAGATAATATATTACTAAACATTATTGAAAAGGTACTCAATTAAGGGTTGGTTAGTAGTTGAACTGCCTTCCAGTGTAGGTCTGCCCAAAGGACCAACCAGCTGGGGCAACATTGTATGACACCACACTGTGTCCATTGCCGGTGGTGACTACAAAGGAGAGACTTTGGCCATTCAAGTAGGAGTTGCTTTGCCAGTTTTGCCCCCAGTTCCTTGACATGGCTTGCCATCTAGTTCTTGACCCTTTGATGGACACAGAATGCACATCACCAGCACCTCCAACATTGGTCACAAGGACTAAATTGAAGTAAGAGTGACCATTGATGGTGAACCTGATTCCACCTTTTCTCCTGCACCTCACCCTTCAAAATCCATGAATAAACAAATGTTAGCTTCAAGTCCAGAAGAGTAATAAAATGGACATCAACACATTTTCATTGTGATCTTTGACGTTCAAGAAAATTGTAGATTAATACAGCCATAACTGCGGTTGTGATAAGTTAGAAAACCTTGGCGGTGTAGTAAAAATCGGTGACATGCATACTGGTTTTTAAAACCTTGATGACCATGTGGTAAAGAAAAATGAGAATGATAGTTACCTTCTGTAAACTACAGGCACAATTCCAGCCTTATATTGGGCAATGTGCTGGAAAACAGGTTGAGACAGATCAAAATGGTGTTGGGGAGGGTCACACCAACCACCAGGTGGACAGAAATTTGTGGCAGTGACTACGATGGAGCCAGGAAGGCACCACTGTGGGTCATTCACGCATTTAATTTCAAAGCATGCACCACAGCTCAAACCGTTGTTGAACAGTGCAGTGCTCAGTGCTGTTGTATCAGTTCCATAACCCTGGCTATACAGATTTCCATAACCACAAGCCCCACCTGCAATTTGAGACATATACATGTTAGTATGTTACTAAGCAAGTAAAGAAGCTAAAGTATACTTATGGTAAAAAAAAAAAGAATGTGAGTTACATTTGTGAAGGCATACATACCCATTGTCCCAGAAGCATCACCTCCTCCATAGAAAGTGGCATGTGCATTGATCCAACCCCCATAACCATTGGCATGTGACACCATGTAGAAAAGTCCCAGAAGAAATCCAAGAAGAGCCATTTCCCTACATAAATGCATCATTGGAGTATAAATAAGTCGGCAATGTGTAGATTGTGCAATAAATTTTGTTTAATTAGCTAATAGCTAGCTAGCTAGCTAGGTAGCTGAAGAATTAGAGTAGTTAAAACTCTATAAAGTGAAAGAGAACATCAAAAGATAGTGAAAAGGAAGAGAATCAGTTCAAAGAAGCTGAACCTTGAAAGAAGTTGTTTGTGGAAATGAAAGGGGAAATTGGAAAAGAATAAATAGAGGAGAGTCAACATCAAACCTGACAGACAGATAGACAAATTTGAGCTGTTGGGACCATGCAAATACTGAAAACTGTGAGAGAGCAAGGGATCTAGGGAATCTGGTTTGTGGAAAACTATGCTTTTTTAACGGGAATGTGAAAACAGTTTCATACATTCAAATGGAATTGGAGTCCAATATATGAGGCTTTGAATTTAAGATATTCTTGTAATTCTCCACATACTAAACTAACTAGCAAATTGCCTGCAAGAAAAAAGACAAAAGTTCTACTGCAGTAAAATTAGTCCAAACAAGTCACAATCTGTTTGGGAAAGAAAAAATTACCTTATTTCCAAAGCCCCTTTTTCTTTTACCTGAAACCTTTTAGACAGGAAAGAATATTTTCAAAATCTTTCTTCTGGAAAATGACACCCTCTTTAGAAGAATTTGTTATGTCATCTGAGAATAAAAGCATAAATTAGCTAATTAAAATATTACACCTGAGGTAGAAACTAAACCTGTTCTATCCAATTAAGGCCTTGTTGAGATAAATTTATAAATAAATACTTATAAAATAAAAGAAAATGAATTCAGTTTTTCTTATTAATTAAAATTAATATATGCATAAATTGAAACAAGTTTTTAAGAAAGTTAAATAAAACATAATTCATTCTAACTGTTATGAAATTTTTTATTTTTTTTTACTTTCTTGTTGTATAAATTCTTTGACAAGTTTATCCTAGTATCTAATTGTGTAATACCTTATACCAGAATTCAAACCATTAAATGCAATGGATATATTACTAATGATTACATAAGAAAAATATTCTCTGAAATTACTGTTCTTTCGTGTTAAATTATATGCATGTTTTGATGCATGGTAATAAATGTCACCCAAAGTTTCAATCAATATGTGGTGGTAACAATTTGAGTACGACCATTTATTAGATAACAACAAAGATAACGTTCTTATGAGTGGCATTTACACATTGGATGCGAGGAAGGGCGTTTGTCAACTTTAAATTGCAATATGACAAAGTCACAAACAGTGCATTTCATCTGCATCTCTTATCCTAAGTTACCAATGTAAGGATTCTAACTTCAATCTCTCAATTTCAGCCTTTCATTTAGCTTCAAAGATTTTTCTTCATTTCCCCCTACCATCAAGCAATTAATTAAGGTGCAGTAAACATAACCTATAGGGTACGATCATAATCAATATATGGATACTTATATATATCACCATAAATTCATAATCTATTTCAAAGATAAGAAAATCTGTATGGTGTACCTTTAACCTCTGTGCTATGGCCTAATAGAAGAGGCCATAACTCATCTAGAATCTGCAAAGACACGATGTTTGGCTGGCATGCATGCAAAGTTGCTTAGACATTAAATACAAACATGTGAAATTTATTCATATCTGCAGACACAAGTACCTACTTAATTATTATGCTCAAGACACCAGAAAAGCATTAAGCTACAAATGAAACGCGTTGAGTTAGCTCGTGTTTATACCATGTATAGAAAATAGTTCGTGCAGTCTCAAATGCATGGTTAACTAAGAACTTTATACTCTTTTAGAAGGATGTAATGTAATGTATGCACAAGATGATAATTAAATAACCAAAGGGAAGTTTTGCTTGATCACTGTGATTCGTTCATTTCGTCGGCAGAGGATCACAGATGAAGTGGGGTCTAGCTCATACAATCTTGCTATTTTTTCACATGGGAGGACAATCCCATCTTGCCCTACCACACACCCTCAGCTTTATATGATCTTTTTGACGTTTCTACGTGCATTTTGGGAACACATCGTCTCTTACAAAATTGCACATATACTTAGTCATAGTCCTTTAAACTTTGGAATATATACTGAGAGAAAAATACCATTTTTCTCTATGAAAATAAACAAAACTTATTATGTTTTCCAAAAGTAAAAACATAAAGTAAGAATGATTTGACAATTTTGTAATTATTACACCCTTAACAGTAAGATTAGTTAGAAGTAGCATACATTTTCTGATTCATTTCCTTTATATGTTTCATATCAAGAGCATTGAGAAGTTGGAATAAGTTAAGGAAAATAATTGCATGCATAGAAGTTTTCTCACAACATGTATCATTGCAATTTAGACCACCTTTTGTCCCCTCTGGAGTATATAGTAATGATCCAATGAGTTCCCTATATGTGTCATATGCTTTGATCATGTTCATAAAATTTCAACAGCAAGTGAGTTTGATTTGTTGCCATAATATAGGGCGTGGCTCAGTGTCGGTTCTAGTCATTAAATAACGAGAAAGGACACTTTGTGCTAATAACGTGAACTTTTGGTAATCACTATTTAGAGCATGTGCGAGGCTTTAAATCAATCACTGCTTAGTAATTTATATAGATCCTCTAATTAATAAGTGTTCACAAATTGATGCAGACACATGCAACTTCATATACGTATATTTTACATGACCTTTTATTATTGTTATTGTTATGATGCCTTTGATTCAACTACACAGCAAATGTATTCAATACGTGATTCTCGTAAAATTATGTTCGTGCTTTTATTAATATCGTTATGATCAGTTAACTCGTCTAAGTTTCTTGACTTTGTGTCTGTACAATCTATCTTTTCATATATATTTCATGAGTCATGTGCATAAAATAAAATATATCTATTTTACGTACGTGATTATGGATCATGGATCTGAACTTTGTTAATTTTGGGTCCGTACATAGGTCAACCAGATCATTGGTTTGATTTAAGAGAATCACAGAAATTAAAATACTGTTACTTTATACTATATACTATGAATACAACCCATCAGTTAGAAATTTTGAATCTTTTAATTATTGTTCCTAAATTTATTTGAATAAATAAGAGCAAGAAACACATACTTCACATATTTTTTTCAATATACGAAGACTCCGTTTATGATAAAGAATGAGTGCAATCCATGTCTTGATATCCTAAACTTAATTTGTAGGGAGGTTTGTGTCTTCATCATCGCCAAATTGAAGTAAAGGAATTGTTAACCTTTAATATAATTAACTTTTTTTTTTTAAGTTGCAATGAATGCTCAAGAAAAAGCACTTTATTATTAGATGTATGTCTAAACAATTTATTTAGGATGAGAATAAATTATATTGTTCATTGGAATTCCTATGTATCTTTAAGGTAACTCAAGTCAAATTTATTTAGTAAATAAACCAAGTCAATAGGTTTTTAAAAACTTATTTTATTAAATAAGATAAGTTTGACATCATTTAAAAGTCATTTTAAACTTAAAAAACACGACCTATTTAAATATATAAAATAATTGAAAGATTATTATGTAATATTTTAATAATAACAAATATAATAATAATAATAATAATATGATTTAATATAATAATTGGAGATTATATATTCTTTGGTCTATTTGAAGACTTAAAAACACTAATTAAATGTAAGTGTCGGCTCACTGTAACTTATTTAAAGATAAGTCATAAAACTTACTTAAAAGATTTTACTATAAAATAAAATTTTAAATAATTAAGCTTCTGATAAAATTCAAGCTTTTAAAAAGTCATCTTATGTTTTTAAAAAGGAAAATTCTACCCATAAATATGCTATATTTTAATCTTAAATTTAAAAAGTAAGTTAAATTCAGATTCAGATGTTATAAAACTCAGCTTAATCCAACCTATTGTCATTATTATTTTCCAGCCATGTATATACATCATACACACACATATATACATCATACACACACATGTATATACTACATCAGTAAAATCTTGGATCTAACGTTGTCGTAGCAGTTCCTTTCAGAAATGTCATCAGCAAAGGGTGCAAACTAGCTTACGCTACTATCTATGTCAACACAATTTAGTGAAGAATCTGAAGAACTAAGGGGCCAGTTTTGCTTTGTGAGGAGATACATGGTGTTATCACCAAAGAGAGAGAGTTCAGCACTATGGAGTAGTCCCTATCTGCATTTAAAACCATTATTTAAACACAAGGACAGTGCACCATCGTAATGGAACATGACCCATATCAAAACATGGCCTTGTCACTTAGCTTCTTCTATAGCCTCGCCTCGCACATGCCTTTGTATTCTGTTCTTTTATTTTCTGTGTGGCAAGTCAAAAGCTACTGCATTACATTCTTTTCTTGCAACTTTTCACTTCCTTTTTATTTGTGTACAATTAAACACATTATTATCATGCCAAAGTTTCCTTGTTTGAGTAAAAATGAATTCATGAAGTACTGCATTTGGATCTTGTAAATAAAAAATTCTATTTAAGATGATCAATCAGATTTCTCAAATATTTTACACCTGTGATAACTCGAAAAACTACATTCTTACTGTGAATTCATTAATTAAGATCGACTAGCAAATACACGTGTATAGTGCTGAATCCAAACTTTTATTAATCAGTCAATGCAGAAGAAAATAAAGCGCTTCTGTTAAAGAACATAACGGGCTTTTTAGTTTCGTGTTCTATCCGAGGGACTTTAAAAGTTTATATTTGTTAATTGTGTTTGTGTTTGTGTATGTGCAGTTTCAGGCAATTTTAGGTTATATTTCAAATCATTGACAGCTAGAGACTTTCCGATTCCAAATGACTGTATCTTGCTGGCTGCAGCAACTGGAAACAGATTGATGTATACTTTGACCTCCCCTGCCATAGCACATAGCATGAAGCTTAGGGTAGAGGAAAGAGGTGGTGAATAAGCTTGATGAGAATTATCCTTCAATTGTGTACACAAATTAGATTCATCTTTATATAGTTTTATTTCTTAAAAGAGGCTGCAAGTTTAGTCTCATTTCATTTAAAATGTGACCCTATTTATTTATTCAGTTTTTGTGAGCAAATGTGACCCTATAATAAATATATGTTCACTCGCCCTCTCGTGTTCCCAACTGAAGGGACATCCATATGCACATGCACTATCTAAATTGAAATTTATTTAGAAGTTTACATTTTCTTTTTATGGCACCAGACCATATGAACTTTTAATTCTTGACAAATATCAATTTAAGCTTCACCACACGAGATTTATACAAAACAAGTTTCAAACTTTATTGAAGGATGCGTAAATGTTGTTACTCATATATATGTTAGAGAGAATGCCTGAAAAATTAACTTCATCATTCAAAAGGAAAAAGCATTTCTCAACAACTTTTGCTACAGTTTAAAAAACTTGAAACTATTTTGCAATTAAGCCATTCGTTGTTGACATTTAAATGAACTTTTTTCTCATTTTTATTAATATGGCATTGATTTGAAATTAATGTTGAAAAGAATGGGGAGGGGGAAATCCTAGCAAATAAGAAATTCAACGTAAACTATGATTTAGCAGATGCGACGACGGCCTACCGGGCCCAATACAATACAACCCCTCAGCTTTGATTGATGAGGACAAAAGTGAATTGTCCAAAATCCACATGGTAACGTACTGCGGAATTGGATTTTTGTTACTTCTAAGTTTACTTGTGCAGAGAAAGATATTTTAACACCTCCACTTTTCCCAGTGAATATTCAATGAAATATAAAAGAATTTCAAAAGTAAAGGAACATAATGAGAGTAGGAGACTAATATAAAACTATTTCGAAGCTTTCTTTGCAAATTAAATTACATCATTCAAAAAACAATGATGATGATGCTGACGAAATTTCCAACAGAACAACAAATTTATCATATTATCACTCTTCTTCCGCCAAAACCATTTTCCTTTCATTCATGTAAACAGTAAAACTGACTTTTTAAGCATAATAATGTTGACCTGGAGGAGAAGCCCCACGAGGTCCTGTATTTAGCTGAACCATTGCTTGAGCGGCCTCCATGAGAGATGAGGAATCAGGAACTGAATGTGGACCACTCGGCTGTAAATTTACGTTGGGTGGAACCCCAGGCTGAGCGATTCCCATTGGATTTGCATTATGACCAATGGGGCTGCTTTGCGCAAGAGGTGAGGAAGCTGCGGGCATAGCTGCTGCTGGTGCATAGGATGGCATTGGAGGAACGGCACCAGTTTGAACAGGAAAAGTACCAGGTGCAGATATGTAAGTGGGTCGAACCGCCTGCAGGGATGGATCCCATGATGGCACTTGCCCACCCGGAGCTTGAGTGTGATAAGCAGGCGCGCTACCAGGGTAGGCAGCCTGAGGGTTTTGCCAAGCTGTTGCAGGACCTTGTGCTGCCAGTAGACTAGGATCTGGCACTGTATAGTCTCTACTTTTGTCACTGAAAGCCTACAACCAGAACATATTATATAATATAATACTAAAATTAGAATTGGGATAATTATTCAACTGTCATGAACAAGTTACTATTAAATACTATAGAAGGTAGGTCAATCAAGTGTCAAGAAGCATACGTTTAAGAATCAAATCTCTTTCCGATCAAGTGTCCACATTGCTTCTAAGGATATCTTTAATTTTCCCCCCTTTTTCATTTTTTCCCCTCATGAACATTAACTCAAAAACACATATTTTTATACCTTCACATTGAGATCAGTATGACGAGAGTATGATAGATGAAGCTTACAATAGCCACCATCATATATGCAATGCCCCTCTAGAGCTTCTCTAGCAGCTGCTGCCGTTATGATATCTGCAAAAATATGTCCAACCATGATCAAGAAAAAAAAAACAAAAATGTTTTATCAAGAAACAGGGAATGGGAGGGGTAGTAAATACAGCTACCCACCCACTTCTATCCCCTGAAATTACATTTAAATCGTATAGAATGTGCCCTATGATATGGACCCTAATCTGCAAGACTATATGACATGAAATTCTGAGTGAAAAAAATTTGTCAAAACAATCAAATATTAAATGAAAAAAAAAATGAAAAAGGCCAAAGGGTGTATAAGAAAGCTTCAGATAACAAAATAATACTAGAGAAGGAGGCTCAAAAAATTGACCAGTTTCTTGTGTCATTAACTGATGTTCCTCTAAAGTAACATGAGCACATACAGCTATCTCAGAACATAAGGTACCACAAACTTTTCTGTGTATAATTTTAATATATATATATATGAGGGGGGATCTACTTACTCTAAGACTAAGAGTCTTATTTTTTATCTCACCATTCCTTTTTTTTAATCAATGGTCTACAATACTAACTTATCTTAATCATTAAATTAAAAAAAAATGGTGAAGATCAAGAGTAAGTCTCTAAATCTTATTCTTAGATCCCTTTCTCTCTCTCTTTATGTATATATAAATGGGACACAATGTGCTACTCGCAAGGACTAACAGTTGAATATGATTAAATACCAGGGTACTGAATAAGTGCCTGAGTTTGACCATTCTTTTCAAATATAGCAATTTTCTGGACGGTACCAAATGCAGAGAAGACCTGTAAAGATTGACCAGCTGATGTTAGATTGTAGAGTATAAATCACTTATAAATTTGGAAATTTTACAGAAAAACACAAATTCTTACTGTGTGGAGGACATCAACTGTAACAGCATACTGCATATTTTCAATGGAAGCCAAAAGCACATTGCTCTCGGGTTCTTTCCTCTTCCCATCAGGACCTATAGTAGTCTGAAGAATATACGTTTGTCAGAGCATACTAAATAGTAAAAGCAGAAGGTGTTAAAGAATAAAACAACAAAATACCTGTACAGTCCCCTCAATAGCAGTATAGTTAACGGGAAGCATAGGATTTGTGTAGTCCCTGAAAATCATGGGGAAAAATAATACTAATTATTGACAGAAGACAAATAAAAAAAAAAATTAGCTGTGCACATTAAGAAAACATTATGCCTGAATCAAAGCTTTAAAAAACAATGTGTACTTTAAACATATATAGGGGATCTTGCTAAAGTCTAGAGGCATGAAACCAAAATGGTTTACTGGCAGTATTTTAAATGACAATAGTGTTAGACAAGCCTGTTAAATTTATGTAATATTATTATGTTAAATAGACTAATAGAGGAGATACTTAGTTCACAATACATGTTTATTGCTTATTCATGTAACTATGGCTCAGTAACAATTTCTTGGAGTTTGAGTGTCACTGCATCAAATTGTTTTAACAAAAAATGTTGACCTGAAATCAAGATTATTATGTAATAAAGAAATTCAAGCATAGAGGTCAAAAGATTTGGCAATTACAAACTTTCATTTCTTAAATTCTTTCTGACCTCAAGATTGTAACATGAATTAGGAAACAAGAATTCAAATTTGGAGCCTCCAGACACACAAAAAGTAATATTTTCAAATGCTATAAAGATATTTAGAAAGTAACACGTTATAGCCAGTTGATCTCAGATGTAAAAAAAAAGCATTGTGCTTTCAACTGAAGAACTAAATTGACACAAGTAGAAGCTGCCTCTACAACTATAATTCAGTACATAGTGAATACAATTATGAGGCAGTGGCACATTGTAAACAGCAGAGTTGCCTCTCCAGAGCAAAGATGGAAACCGGATTAGATTGACAACAACTACAGATGATGAGTATTGTATTGTCAACATGATATAACAAAACCCACTAAAGGAAAAGCTTGCCAATACATTTCAGTAACATTAGAACAATTATTTCAATAATATTGACGGTAAATGCAACAAACAGCTAGAAAATGATTAAGAAAATTACTAAGTGGTCATGGCAAGTCAACTGTATCCTGACTACCAAGCTTCAGTAAGCCCTAGATGATAAAAGCACACATATCAATTAGCAAAATAGAGAACACCACAAAAATAACATACAATAGCTTTCACAATTTGCTTAAGTTTCTGAGCAGAAGACAATGTTAAGACAACTGAAGAATAATATATGATAGTTGTATTTACTTCAATCATTACCTGCTGCGATTTGATTGAAATTTGATATTCAGATCTTTATGTGCTGAGTATGAAATACGTAAATTACAAGAACCAACATGGGCTGGAAGAAGGTATCTACATACCAAAGCATAAATGAATCAGGCAAATTTATTACTTATCAAACTATTATAACCAAAAGCAAAGATGGGTTTGAAGAATAAGAAAGAAAATATAAAAACACTGCTTGCCTTGGTATGCTTCTTCCATCCAATGCATCCCTAGCTGAAGAAGCAGTTTCAGCATCAGTGAACTGAATCAGAGCCTGCCATGGCATTAAACATTGTAAACTCTAGAAGTGAGTCAGGCAGGGAGATGTTGAAAGTAGTGCAATGATAATTCACTAACCTGGAAGCCTGCAGTCTTTTCGAATGTTGCGATTTTGTGAACAAAGCCAAAAGCAGAAAACACCTGAATAAAGAATAAAGAACTAGTTCATATATCATATTCTTTTCACCTTAATTCCTATTTAGTCATTCCTTAATTGAAAATGTTGGAAGATTATAGGTTAGCACACAATCCAAAAAACCATCACAAATGTTACAATCACAAAGCAATGTCAGGAAGGAAAAATAAGTTCCAAACAGATAAGAAATAAGTGCAGAATGACACCTGAACTTATATGCGTGACCTTAGAAAGGTGTATGACGTACATGACAAATATTCCAAACTGTCTCCAACAAAAGTATCTAAATATGAGAGATCACCATCTGTGGTTCAACCGATTTCAGTAAAAAATGACACATGATTTAATCAGGATTCTGTCTAACTCTAAATAGCAAGGCAAAAGATAAAAGATAATATTATTAAATAAATAAAAAATGTATACAAATAAAAAGTATTAAAACTCAGATTTCTGGTCACTAATTCACGGGAAAACTTTGCCCCTCAAAGAAAGTAAAAGAAAAAGATGCAATATAAGAATGAAAGATTTGCATATGACTTCAATGCTTCCCAGCGGATGAAGCCAAAATATTAAGCAGAAATCAATCAGAAACAAAATATTCAGAAAAGAGGTTGTACTTGTACCCTGTATTGGTACTTGTATCCCTATCCATGCAATTATTTAGTACAAACCTTAGCAATGGTATCATAAAATATTTTACCATTTTTCAATAAAAATATAATAAAATTTTACTGAAACAAAAATTGATTTCAGGAAAAAGTTGTTTTCTATAGAAATTAAAGCACATTCAAAATATTCCCCTTCCTTTTGTTTTATATATATTCCATCCCACACTATTTAAACATTTCAAACTTCCTAAATTGGAAAAAAAAAAACTATGATAAAAAAATAGAGACATTTCTGTAAGCTAACTAAACATAAAAATCATATCCTTAAGTTACTATTTGATTCTTGTATTAGGAGTTTTCATTATGTTTACTTTAGGAATAACCCAGTTTTATTGGGATCGTGACTTTTTTCCACAAGTTAAACATACAAACCACGCCTCTAACCAAACAAGAAGCTTGCAAAATCACATACACACAAAAGAGAACAGGAGAGATGAAATAAAACTCAGTCGCACTTACCAAATGGATAACATCAATGCTCACATCCCCAGCTTCCACACCTTCAATAGTTACCAGCAAGACATTTCCAGGAATATCTCCAGGACTTTTGTTGTTCACAATTTCATGTCTGTTAGAATACTGAATGTAAACTGTTTTACCACGAACCATAGCAGGTTCCGAAGATGAAGCATAATATGAAACCATTGAAATGGCTTGATTTAGATCTACCTGGCAAAGCATTTATACTTGAGAGTTTACAAATCAGAGTAGAAAAATTAAAAAAATGGACCACATATCACAGTCAATATAAGAAAACAAAACACATCCTCAACCACTCAGCAGTCACTTAAATACCAATTAAGATTCAAGGAAAAAATAACTGATGAGAAGTAGGAAAAACAAAAAGTTTACAATCCAAACATTTTTATTGAATGGAAAGCTTAATATTTCCAATATAACAAAGGTCCAAACTAAACATAAGAAGAAAGCTTCTTTCAGAAACTATCTCAACTCAAAATAGATTTGAACACCCATAGTGGTAGATGGAGTAAATTCAAGCAACAAGACTATTGGCTCCACCTGGATACGTTATGGGTGCTCCAAGGCAATACCAGGCCTCTACTAGAAACCTAATAAGTACTAACAGTTGCGATGGTCATCACTGATATCCACAAGACACATCGATTAACCTCTACGCTAAAAACAGTATCATAAACATTTTTTTCCTTGCCAACAAAAATTCTCTCTAAATTTTCACTCCTTATAAGAGCTGTTAACATATTAACTCTTGGTTTAAGAAATTATCAATGGTTTATTATTATTAATCCTCCAAACTTTGCCCAATTCATTATAATTGGGTATAAATGGATGCAATTGTCAGTGCCCATCCCTAGGTTACTCGAAGCCGCATTTCTTTAAAAAATATAAAATAGTCGACGCGTTTTTTTTCAAAAAGTAAATCAGTGAAAATGAGAAAAAAAAAAAAGGATATAAACGAAAGCCTAATTCTGATGCCTTGAGCCAAAGAGTTAAATAAAACACGACAGCGAACAAACTTCGAGAATTCTACAAGCCAGAGACGATTACACAGAGCTGAAGTTCGCAAGAATCAACAAACGCACAGCTTAAAACCCTAAAATTAAAGAACGATTGAAAACAACAGCAAGAGATAGAGGAAAGAGAGAATTACGAATTCAACAAAAGCCTGGTTGCGATTGGCGCCGACATTGCACTTGGTGTTGACGATCTTACCGAAGGGTTTGCAGAGCTCTTTGAGCTCCTCCTCGGAACATTCCCAGGGGAGGTTACGAAGGTGCAGCACCTTCGAGGGGGTTTGAGTGTATCGGAACTGGTGCTGGCTCGAGGTTGACATCGCTTCCAGATTCCGATGGTGTAATCGCGATCGATGCGAGATGCTTGGTTAGGGCGAAATCCGAGCCACTGTTTAGCTTGGTCTAGTTTTCTGGAAACTGAGGATATTTTTTCTATCACAATAATATGTGGAGAATTATTTTGGGTTTCGATAGCGATGGCTTATTTAACCTCTTCACATTACAGTTATTTAACTCCTATCTTATATAAAATTAAAGAAAATACTTTTCCTGAAAGGAGGAAATTAAAGAAAAATCTTGAAAAAAAATATTTAATGTATTATTACTTGACAACTTATAAACTGTACTGTAACATAGATTCGTTCGGTGTGAATTTATGAGTAATATAATTAATAAAATATAAGTATTAAAACAAAACCAAATTTGATTAGAGAAAATTACTGTATATATAATAATGCAATCATTAAATTTTGTTTGGGATTTTGTTTTCTATCAATTATTTTTATTCTCGTGATATTTTAAAATTTGAATTATAAAATTATTTTGATTTGATTTGTATTCAGAAAAAAAAAAAACTTATATACATTATTAAAGATATTGTTATGTTGTTTTTATGTAAATTTAGAGTTTTATTTTAATAATTTCTATTTTATTAAATACATTACGTATCATTAAAAATAAAACTTTAAATATGATTAGGTAATAACATTGACAATATCTACCTATAGTGTATGTAAGTTTTTCTCTCTTATTTATTATTTCATACTTTGTAATAATAAATATTTTAATTTAAATTGGATTTTTCAAACAATGTTAGATATATGAATTAACCAATAATCGAATGGTTTGACTATTAACTTCGTATCTCGACTGCTAAATGAACATATCGATTTTTACAACACTTATTTACATGCTTTGGCACAAATATAGTAAAGATATTTATTATTTTATTAACTATTTTTTTAATAAAAAATTATTTATTTTTAATGATACATGGAAATATGGTTAAAAAATAATAATATTTTATTATTTAATTAATTGATATTTTAAATTTATATATAAAATTAATATTTTATAAAAATAATTAATTAATTGGTTAATAGAGAATAATAGTAAACAGAGTTGTATTTTTTAAAGAAAACAATAACTCATAAATTTTATTATTTATACGCTAAAATAATTAATGCAAATAAAAAATAAAATACAGTATTATAAAAAGAAAAAATAATATATTTTGAAATGATTATCATCTATAAAAAAATAATCATTGTCTACATTAATATATATGAATTTTAATAAAACAAATAATTATGATCAATATTAACTGAAAAATCTAAATTTATAGGTTAAAAACATAATTTCTCTAACATTGATAAAAAGTTTTAATTAACTTCGATAAAAAAAAATAGTCCTTGACAAAATATTAATTAACATAGTGGAGAAATAATTTAATGATAATAGAATTAATAATATTTTAGTTAAGGTTAAATAAGAGATATCTCGATTAAATTTAAATAATTTAGTGATTAATTCTATTAAGTAGGTGTTATATCTTTAGGTTTTAATGTTAAAAAAAAAACAAACTAAATGAGATGTAATGATTTAATTGACTTATTATTAAATGTAAACGTAATATGAGTTTTATATAAACAATCTCAACGTTAAAAATAACATCCAATAGTATATATTTTAATAAGGTCAACTAGTTAGTACTAAATAATAGTATTATTATCAATTGTTAGACAATCTAATATGTCACATATTTAGAAGATAATTTATAAATATCAAAATCAACTTTCTTATTAAAAAAATGTTAATAATGAGTAGTGTTAGTAATAAGTTCTGTGGAAAAATAATCAATAATAAAAATATAAAGTTTATATACTTTTACAGTTTATATGTGTCAAATATTTCTCGTACTATAAATATCTGTTAGGCTGAGATAAAGTAAAAGTTGAACCGGAATTTTTAATTACCATAAGTTCAAATTACTTATTAAAAAAAAAGTTTCACATACATGAAAAAATAAATGACTAAGTAATTATTTCATTCTTTACATACAAGTAAACTTTCATGAAAATTTATATTCATAACTTTCATTGTTTATAATATGAGAAGTTTTTTTTTTCTTTTTAGAAAATTCATTTCTTATAAATTATTTATTGTGAATATTATTATTTATTTTCAACAAATATAATTCATTTATCCTCAATTTCAAGAATTATTTACTGTAATCTTTTAAATATTTTTGTTTGTAAATCAACATTGATTTAGTAAGTAAAATAATACTTCTTTATTTAATTTAAGAGAAGTTAAAATGGTTGACAAAGAATTAGAAAAAAAACTTATATAATATTCATTTATTAATAAAATTTCTTAAAAGTTAATTAAAAAAATAGACATAATTTAATTTAATTTGACCGAATTAATACAAATAAGTATTTAAAATTATGTATTATTGTTCAAATGATTTTACAAATTTTCAAATATTAGATAATATTTAACTAGACTATTTAATATTTTAATTTAAAGATCTATTAAAAAAAATTGAACTCTTATCGACATTTTATATAATTTTTCATTCTTCGCTTAATCTATGAAAAAAAAATATATTTAAGTGAGAAAAAAAATATAACAATTTCAAACTCTTGTTTTTTAAATAAAATTTGAAATTATACAATTTTAAATAATTAAATTACTCTCTTAAATTTGTAAAAAAATCAATTTTCATTTATTTAAAAAAAGAAGATAAGAATACATTTAGAGATAGATTTACATTTCTTAGAGATAAATATTTTTTTATTTATAGTTTAAATTGAATATACTACTGATTAGTAGACTAAACGACCCAAAGTTTTCTATCTTTTGACAAAACTGCCTACAATTTTTATTTTATTTTTCAAACACAGAAGAAAGCAACAAAATTACAATTTACGTTTCTATAATTTGTTATGGTAGGATTATGTTGTTGGAGAAATCCTATATTTAATGTGTGGTTAGAGGAAAATATTGAGAATTTTCCTTTGTTAATGGTCAAAGTTAGGTTGGTAAATAAATTTGGCGTCACATTTATCCTAAATTTTAAAGCAAATATAAAATTGGCATCACATTTATCATTATTATAATATCTTTCCATTAATTATAATAATGATAAAAAATATATTTATGAAATAATTTTCAATATAATTATATTTTTTTCAAGTCCTATTTAATCATAGAAATAAAAATATAATAATTTTGAAATCGTACATTTAAACATTAAAAAAAAACTATTTATTAATTTTTTTCTCTTTTGATGTTAATTATCCTATATCAATTTTGTTTACCTAAACCTTTTATTTTTATTTAACCGAATAAATTTGATGCTAGCTCAAATTTAAAAAGTCCATATTTTAGTAATTTATTTTATTTATAAGATTCAGATATTTCATATTTCAAAAATTATTTTAATTTATGATAGAATTGAAAAAAAGAAATGTAAGATTCGATTGTTGTTTAATATTTTATCCTAAAATAAAAATAATAGTTATTTTAAAATTATATTGATTATAGATAAAATAGTAAAATATTTTTTAAATAAAATATTAACCTAAAGATTTTAGAAAAGATTGCGATAAAATTTGAAATTTAGTATAATATCTTTAAATTCTTTTTTTAGCTTTAATATGACGAAAGATTAAAGTATTTCACCTATCCCATATACGATATCGGGTGGATAAAGAAAAAAAAAAAAAAAAAATTCAGTTGAAGGCGGCGAAGAATTATATATATAACGATTCTGAAATAAATCTTTAACCCTAAAACACGTCTACTCTTGTTTTTTTCTTCTTCTATCGGAAACTTACATAACGGTAGGCGCGATAGCCTAACACAGTCCGCTCTGCGATGAACGGTCAACGCAGTTCCTATGGCAAGCGCTCCCACTCCCACTCGGATTCCGATGCCGGTTCCAAAAACAAGCGCCGCAACCCCGCTGCCGATGAATCCTCTCTCATCACCGCCGAGGATACCGTCTTCCGCTACCTCTGCCCCGTCCGCAAGATTGGCAGCGTCATTGGCCGCGGCGGCGACATCGTCAAGCAGCTCCGCGCCGACACCAGGGCCAAGATCCGCATCGGCGACGCGCTCCCCGGCTGCGACGAGCGCGTCGTCACGATTCACAGTTCCTCCGAGGAGACCAACCGAATTGACGACACCGGCGATCTCGTCTCGCCTGCTCAGGACGCGCTGTTTAGGGTTCACCAGCGTGTGATTGCTGAGGACGCACGTGATGACGAGGATGAGGAGAGGAACCACGTCACTGCGAAGCTTCTCGTGCCGTCCGATCAGATCGGATGTGTGATTGGAAAAGGTGGCCAGATCGTACAGAATATCCGGAGCGAAACCGGCGCGCAGATTCGGATCCTTAAGGATGACCGATTGCCTCCTTGCGCGTTAAGCTCCGATGAACTTGTTCAGGTGAATTGGTTAATTCCTTGGTTTATTTTTTATCTAAATATAAATAATGTTGAAATGTTTTTGTTTATATTGGAATTCGATAAGCGAGAAATCAGAAATTTTAACTGTCTACTGCTGAGACTGCATTGAGACCGCAATTTCAGCCAGCTGGAAAGTCCATAATTTTCTATAACGTAAAAGATAACAATAAATGACTGCAATTGCAATTTCCCCTTGGTTAGGCAATTTGTTGGAAATCTGATCAGCTGTTAACTAAAGTTAGGATACCTAACTGTAGGAGTAGTTTCCACAGTACGTAGTATTTCACAGGAATACTGTTACCTGCGCATTTACTGCAAATTGCGGCGGTAGAAAATTTAACGTAGGAGTGTTCTTGATTGGTTTAAGCTGATTTATTTTTTATGAAAATGCAGATTTCCGGTGAGGGCGTGGTTGTGAAGAAAGCTCTGTTTCAAATTGCAGCTCAGATCCGTGATAATCCCTCACGGTCTCAGCACCTGCTTGCTTCTGCAGTTCCTGGTGGGTATTCAGCTGGTGGTACTGGTGCAGGGGCTCCTATTGTGGGAGTGGCACCTTTTGTGGGTGCTTATGGAGGATATAAAGGTGATGGTGGTGATTGGTCACGGTCTTTGTATCCAGCCCCAAGGGATGAAGCGTCTATCAGAGAGTTTTCTGTTAGGTTTGTCTGTCCCACTGGCAACATTGGCGGCGTGATAGGAAAGGGTGGTGCCATAATAAATCAAATCAGGCAGGATTCTGGGGCTACCATCAAAGTTGATAGTTCAGCAACCGAAGGAGATGACTGTTTGATAATCATTTCGACGAAAGAGGTGAGATATATATCATCAAGTGTAGATGGAACTATGAAAATGCGATTTTGCAGTTATGATGGTTTTTAAAATTTGTTTATGCAGTTCTTTGAGGATTCTTTCTCTCCAACAATAGAAGCTGCTGTGCGATTGCTGCCCCGGTGCAGTGAGAAAGTTGAAAGAGATTCAGGGATTGTCTCTTTCACCACCCGTCTTCTTGTGCCAACCTCAAGAATTGGTTGCCTTATTGGTAAAGGAGGGACTATAGTAACTGAAATGAGGAGGCTTACAAAAGCGAACATTCGCATCCTTTCGAAGGAAAATCTTCCTAAAATTGCATCAGAGGATGATGAAATGGTGCAGGTAAGGGCATTGTTGAAAAATTTATTAGTAATCTTGTTTTCTGAGTGATCAAAAGTTGCAAGGCCCTATAATTCTGAACTGTGGTTGCTTTTATTTCTTCCCTTGACTAGATATCAGGAGACCTTGACGTTGCCAAGGACGCTCTTGTGCAAGCACTTACACGGCTGAGAGCAAATCTTTTTGATAAGGAGCGTGCTGTCTCAGGATTCCTTCCAGTGCTTCCATATCTTCCTGCTTCAGTCGATGGATCAGATGGCTTGAACTATGACAGTAGAGATGGTAAACGACATGGACGTGGTGGATATTCAGGTGGGTATGGAGGTTCAAGTGATTTGGCATCTGGAGATGGTTATGGAAGCTATGGAAATTCACAGGTTCTTGTTTTCATCCTTACACATGTGAAAATTTAGTGTGAATTAGCTTCACTAGTTCTACTGTTATTTTTTAATTTGTTGATTTCATATATCTGTAGCTTGGTAGTGGTGGTGGTGCTTATGGAGCTTATGGAAGTTATTCTTTGGGACGGACCAGTGCCTATGGGTAACTAATAAAATAATTTTTGTTTTATGTATCGTTATATTATTTTTTATAAATACCTGGTCCATGTTGAGTGGAAGCTACTCTTACCGATTAAACATCAATGTTCCAAAACTCATCAATGCTGATATTTAGCATCTATTGTCAGGTCTACTCAGAATGGTTCTTCTCGGAGGAGAAACCATGCTTACTAAAAGTTGATGTGTCCCTGCAGGTAGATTACAGCTTTCATTATTTTTGTATTATATCTGGCAACTTCCTATAATATAGGTGTCATTCACATTAGTATGTAACAGATTGATATCTTAACCTGACCAGTGTACCGTTTAGAATTCTGATGCTCTTGTTTTCCCTTTGTTGCCTTTCCCTTCCCATCCAAACAGCTGAGTTCTGTGAAGCCTGAAGCCTACTCTGCCTAAACCGGAAGACCAGATGAACCAGGGTTTGACAAACTCATGGCCCACCTTGACACCTCTACCTAGAGGACCAAACATGTGAAGACTATTGAAACTGGCCATGTCCATTTTACCTTATCACAAGCTTGATAACTAATGCTCCCCCAAGAACCTATATAGCTGGCTTGCCTTTTCAGCTGCTTTTCAATTCCTGTTCAGTTATCTTTAGATTTAAAGCACCTTGTAGCTATCATCCTTTGACAGTTGTATACCTATATTGTTAATTTGTTATCATGATTGGGTTTTGTTTTCATGATAGTTAACTATTAGTTGCACTATGCACTTCTGTAGTTATTTGAATTAAATTTATGATTCCTGGTTAAAGTTGACCCGGTCTTTATGCATCAAAATTTGGTAGGGCTTTTGTGTCTGTCTGTATTGCAGGTGTCAATATCTTCCTCTGTCATGAGCAAGACGGTATGCTGCATTGTTTGACTATGATATTCATATTTATGGAAGTAGTTCAGTACTTCAGATATGATTCTGATTGTATAAGCAGTTGATTGTACTATTGAAGCTCAGTGCTTTCTTGGCTAAGGTAATGCATTTGGAGTTATGCAAAATCTTTTAACGATTCTGAAATAGACTAATATCTTGTTTCTTGTTCTTTTTCCGATTGACCAATATATGACATGGCTGGTCTTTGTTTTAATTTCTAGACCGAGTCATAATTTCCGCTTATAATTTCAGCATAATTTCCGCATGGAGAGGTTATTGCCTCAACTTTTTTGGTTTTTTTCCTACCAAAACCAACTTCTTTGTGGTGTAGTCCATTAGATTACTTTCACAAGTATTTGGTATGGCCTATGATCCTATTCAAAGATATGCCTTTCTTTTCTCGGGGTAGAGGTGTCAATTGAAAATCCATGTACCTCAATGGGACGAATTTGAAATATTTCCCCTCTTTGGTATTATTTTTTCTATGCCAGCAAAGACAGTTTTTTTCCTCGCAGGCATTCGCTCTTGTCCACTTGTTACATGATAGATAATAGATGTTCAACAGAATAAATATAGTTTGTTAGATCTTTATAGTGGGCTAAGCGATTGCTATTTTAATCCATGGCTGTTGGGAACGTGGGATTCAAATTCTTAAATGGGAAACCTGTTTTCAGAACTGAGAATTGAAATTTATCCTGAATCATAAAATTAACGATTAATTCTTAAAAGTAATATAAATATCTAATCCACAAAAAAATGTATAGCTATTTTAGAAATAGAAATTTTTTTCTTTCCTTTTCCTACGATCTTTATTATTGAAAAAAGTATTAAGTAGAATGTTTAGGATTTAAGGACTAGGGTCACTAAGGAGGCTTATTATTAAAATTGATGTCAGATGAGAAGGAAAATAATATTAATGTATCTTATTGAGTCATTTATCGTACAATCCATGTTTGCCTTCAGTTTAACGTTCCGAACTAAAGCATAAAACTAACCCTAGAGAACATTTTTGTTGTGAAGTCAATTAAGCTAGCAAGTCTGCAAAAATGCCTGCTTGCGAATGGTTGCCTGTTTATATTATGTGTTGGTACAATTTTTTGCAACTCACTACATGGTTATTTGAGATTGTTAATTCCTTGATGGAAGCTTTGTAGATGAGATATGGTTAGTCATCTTTCTGTTGGGTATATAACGATTGACTACATACTGAACGATAACTGGTAGTATTGAATTTGAAAAATTATAGGTGAAAAATAGTGTTGAAGACAGTTTAGGCATTTAAGTTGCTTTTTACAGCCTGTGGAAAACACAGACCGTTTGGTCGGCCATCCTTAAATATGTCCATTTGCACTGAATGTTGCAGTTTTTTTTGCCTCAAAACGATATTTTAGAGCCATGAAATGGCTTTGCTAAAAATTTCTAACATATTGATTTTTTTTTTTTGTGTGCGCGCTCCGTATGTAGGCAAATGTGCTAGTACATGTGTGCAATTGAAATAGTGCTCCAATTGAAATAGGTAGAGCAAATGGCTAAAAGAATAAGGGAAAAATCACCTGTAGTTTATTTTCTCTATTTTTTTATTAGTATGCTTTACTATCTCTGATCCAAGGGTGGATTGTGACCAACGTGCCGAGCATGTCTCTGGAAATTTTATCTGTAATGGAGGCGTGGAGGACCTGAATTTCTTTTAGTTGTTGGTCTTGTATTTTGTTAGCCAGTTGGATATAAGAGGACGAATCAAATGCTAACATATGCCATTTTGATGATCCTGGGATTTTTTGAAATCAAGCAATATTTATATATATCGTTGAAAAATTGAGTTGACTTGTGGTATGTATATTTTTTCTTCAAACTCTTTTCATCTGGAACATTAATTGAATGCAGCGGAATCACTTCTTTGTTACTCATTTTGCCAGGTCATTTCTGCAATGGAACAGGTAAGCCCCTGGCTTAAGGTTGTATATGATGCACAGTTGTGCAGCAGCAAATGCGCCTTTCTGTTTGAGTTGGGAATTCACAAGAAGCCAAAAAAGTATAATTTTTTTTTTTTAAATTTCATGATATTTAGATTTGGATCTGGTGTTTTATTAACCTTGTCTTGAGCATGATTAGTATAGACAATATCTGATGCTTGTCATATATGTGGTTCTGTTCTCATCCCTTTCCCCTTTCTTCGCGTAGCTTGCTATGTTTCATTGTTAAACGATTTAGCAAATCAGTGTATCAAACAAAGGCATTTTAACGGATGATTTAGATCGGATCCTTTCCTACATTTGTCGTCTTTTATTAGGAGATCTGATTGTGCTTAAGGATGGTGTATCTAATAAGCCAGACTGATGGAAAAAAGATGATTGCAAGGGGGAGCAGAAATTATATAGTTCTGTAATCTGTTGCACCTTAAAATTGGATCAAAATAATGCAGATTGAAGTGAAAAAATTATGTAAACTTTTTCGTAAGTAAAGAAATAAGGAAAAAAGAAAAGAAAAGGAGTTTAACAAATAAAAATCTCACTTGTTCTATTCCTTAAATAATTTACTTATTAAATTATAACTATTCTATTTATAAAAAGTATATAAAGAATTTATTTATATCATTTTACAAAATATATTAATACCTAAAATAAAAATTAAGAAATCAAATAGATAATTAAAAATAAGTAAAATTGGTATAAGAACTGAGAGATAAAAAATTGAAAGAAAAATGAAAGAGAGGAAAGAAATTAGAAAGATTAAAATAAAAATATATTAAAAATTAAATAAGTTTCACTTTATACTATTGAAAATTTATTGCATTTTAGCTTATTTTATATAGTAAACATAATTTTTAATTTTAAAATAACATAAGCACAGGTGCTTACTTAACTTACCATGCTTAGTGGGAATTAAGTGATATTTCTTAGCAGCGGTTCTTACAAAGAAGCATCCGAAGGTTTACAACAACTGAGGTGCCCTTAAATCTTGCGCATTGTTATTCCTGTTGTCAGACTCTCGGAAGTAACTATTCAAGCTACCTGTGTAATTATCGCTTCTAGTTCTACCAACTATGCCACTCAACAAGTATAAATTAACCAATCTCAATTACGTCTTCAAGAAATCTATATTTAAATCATGACCATGAAGCACGAATCCTGTCAATAACAGTATACAACTATTTTTTACATTAAAATACACTTAAAACCCCCTGTTTGTATTATGGCGTAATTCTGATGTTCTAGGAAGGATTTTCCTCCTTATTCACTGTTGAATAATGATGAATGAGACAGCAAAGCTTTGAATATATGAAATCGACAGTGGTAGGTAAAACAAACAAGTATTATTGTATAAGAGGAGGGATTCTTAGCATTATCTAGTAAGTTTCAACAATGTAACATATTTATTCTGGGCTTCTCTAGTAGCCAAATGCAGTAAATTCTTCCACCCAACTCAACAGTAGGGCCCTAGTCAGAGGTGCTCCTTCAACTTGGTCAAAAGCTGCTACTTCCCTTAAATGAGCTTTAATAAGAGACCTGAGAAACTAGCTACTCAGACTTTGGTGATGGGGATGCATCTAAAAAAGTGTGTTTTTATTGGCTTTTTCATCCATGCAAAGTCACATCCACCACTAAGAGCCCCCTAAGATTCAAAATTTCCCTTAGACAAAGGACAGTTATGGGCTGTCCCGAATGCAGTAATGCATTAATGCTTAGCTCTGACAAACACTGTAATCAATTTCTATATAATAACCAATCAGAACCTTTCTGTTCGCTTCAAACAAACTCTATTCGTCCAAATACTGCCAACCAAGGCCTCGAAGGCCAATTAGCTTCTTCTTTTCCACCGTTTCCCTTCAATTTAGTTGATAATGTTGTCTTCCCCATTCGGGAAAAAAAGTCCCTTCTAGTGCCAGTGATGGGCTCATTTTGATTGGTCACACTAAATTTTTTGAGGGTTTTGTCTAAGTTAAGGCAATTAAGATTTCATCTAAAATGTTTTGCATGTGGGAATGAGGTCTTGTAGTGCAGCCAAGGATGACTTGCCGTTAAGCTTGTTTTGACATTATTATGAAGAACCACGTCCTATTCCATCATGTTCCCATGCTAACTAGTTAACCGGCAAGTCAACTATGGCTACGCAAAGGCCTCCTTCTCCCATGTTAGATATTTGATGAATATTTTTGGATTTATGGTCAACTCTATCCACTGATGTTGAGCACTAAGGAAACACCACAAGTTAAAATACTGGAGAGGTCTAGGTCATGAGTAAGTCATGCAAATAAACTTGACACTACTTTTAACCAAATTTTTAAGACACTAGGTTAATTTACTGGTCTTTGTCATTTCTATATTACTCATCAGATTTATTTCTTTCTGATTTAGAACTTTCTACTCATTCATGCTCTCTACCATGCATGCTACTAGATACTTTATTTGGTGGATTGCGTGCTAGTTGAGAGAATAATCACATAATTTTAAGAAGCCTTTGCTGAAGCTACTAGAATTTATTTCATTTGAGGTTGATCTCCATTTCTTTGTTTTCATTTTGTAATTTGTAACAATGTTCCAAGTGTGGTTATTATTGCTTAAGATTTCTTAAATAAGTAGTGTAACGTTATGTTACTATGTAAGCATTGATTGCCATCTTATTCATTTTTTTTGCTTTGTGTTCTTTCCTTATAATGCTTATGAGCATGTATCTGTTTTCATCACTCTTATTTGTTTAGTTAGCTTAGTATATATCATTGGGGTGACTTTACTTATTTGAGATTTGTTATTTGTGTATTATTGTTACAAACTGCCTCAAAATTCATGCATAGTTTTGTTTGTTTCAAATAGTTAAGGAATCATGATTTTTTTTATAAGTAGATATTACAAAATCATTAATAATTATATTTCTACGTGACTCAATAAAATATTTTAAATTTTTTTAAGAACACTGGTTAGTACTTGTTACTAAATAAAAAGATAAATATGATCGAAACCTTTTAAGACATCAAAATAGTATTTGCCTCATTCTTCTAAATTTGTGAAAGCTAAACCTGTTGCTTATTGGTCTTGGATAACTAATTACGATGAATTTAGCTTTAGTAGTCACAGGAGCGCAAATGTTCTATTATTAGCAATGGCAGTAGCACTAATTTTTGCATGTACTGTATTTAGTATAAGTGATGGCTGATCAGTGTTAATCACTCATCAACTAAGCCCTAAATATAATGTTTAAACACTGAAATTTTGGGTTATACTAGTAGGGGCGAGATAATACTTCCTTCGTTTTCATTTTAATTGTAGAATTTTTGAAATATTGTTTTTCTATTTCTTAGTTCTAAAGTTTATAATAACATTAATTATTTTTTATTAGTTATATCATTATTTTTATCTTAATCTTTATTTCATTTACACTTGAAGATTTATTATAAAACAGAAATGAAAATAAATGAAATAAGAAACTTCATAACTATTTTATTATATAAGAAAATTTATTTTTTTCTTAATTTTTATTTATAAATCTTACACTACAAACAAAAAGAATAAAAAATAAAAAATTTAAGCTAAGTAGTGTAGTTGATTCAAAGTTAAAACTTAAATGAATAGTTTAAAAAGATGAAATATTTGGGGGCATGCCCCCTTCCCCATTTGCTATAGGTGTTGCCCAATTTGATTTTTTTTCC
The DNA here is from genome assembly GCA_016859785.1 of Macrotyloma uniflorum. Classification (NCBI taxonomy): domain Eukaryota; kingdom Viridiplantae; phylum Streptophyta; class Magnoliopsida; order Fabales; family Fabaceae; genus Macrotyloma; species Macrotyloma uniflorum. Next base: position 2,459,763 of record BDMB01000008.1, on the reverse strand, counting down.
TTTAAAATGTCAGAAGAATAAATTTTCCTATTGAGGGGATCTTTGTAGAGTTGGAAAGGACCATTTAAAAATTAAATATAAAAAATAGAGTGACTCCACTTTAATTAATATTCATCAAACAAAGAACTGGCTTTACCAACTTTTCTAAAAAGAAACAAAAATATGTTTTTTTATCAGCAAAGATAAGTTATATTAGTATGTAACAGGTAAAGGGGTACCTGAATCCTTATACGTCAAGACATTGCCAAGAAAAGATATGTACTGTGTTGTCAATCGAAGGTAAAAGTTCTAAACAAATGGACTTGTTTTTCTAAAAGGAACTATTTAGCATTGTCTGTGGATGGATGAATTTGAAGAGCATGCAAATGCATGTTCTCCAATTCAAGGCACATAAAATATTCACCATTCACCACTTTGGTCCATTCTCATTTACGTTAACTCCACTTCTTCATGAACTATGTAACTCCAAGCAAAGTCCTTCCAGATTCCAATAATTGTATGAGGTACAATCCTCATCCAGGCTACGAATACAAATCTAGAGATATATAAAATGGGGATTGGTTCATACTCAACATGACTCGAGAAATTGCAGGCACAAACATCTTAACAGCCCCAAAGATCAAATATATCTCCACCCAGTCATGTTCAGTCCGTAAAAACAAATTGATCCTTGTATTAATACGCCCAAACTAGTTTTGTGCTTCAGTTTTTAAGTTTCTCTTCATGGTTATCAGTGTCACAGTCTGGAGTCGAATATAGATAATTTTTAGATCCACCTATTAATTGCTGTTGTATAAAAAATGAATAAATGATATTTCAATAATTGATCAACATTCATTTTACCACATAATAGTTGATGATCATCAACTTTATGCCTCAATAAAGCTAGAGCCACGAGTTTTTGTCACACCATTATCGTCCATTAACTTTCTTACCTTCTCAGCTCCATTCCATTCACCTTGTGAAGCATATACATTTGACAGCAACACATAGTCCCCACTTTGGTCTTCTCTCATTCTAAGCAGTTGCTCATTTGCTTGTTTTGCCAATTCCACCTCTCCATGAACTTTGCAAGCTCCAAGAAAACTCCTCCAAATAATTGCATTAGGTGTAATCTTCATGGAGGCTATGAAATCAAAAGCTTCCTTCAAAAGTCCAGCACGCCCTAGCATGTCCACCACACACCCACAATGCCTAACATTTGGCTCTATCTTGTACCTATTTTTCATAAGATGAAAATAACGATTACCCTCATCAACATTCCCAGCATGACTACAAGCTGCCAAAACACCAATAAAAGTGACTTCATCTGGACAAACCTTGGTTCTCTGCATTTCCTTGAACAGACCAAGTGATTCCTCAGCATGGCCATGAAAGGCCAACCCACTAATGACTGTGTTCCACGAGACCACATCTTTATCTCCTATCCGCCAAAACACACGAATTGCTTTCCTAATATTTCCACACTTGGCATACATATCAACAAGAACATTTCCTAACAATGTGCTCAACTTTCCCTTACTCATTTCTATGATCTTAGCGTGCACCTTCTCACCACTCTCTAAATCCCCCAAATCAGCACAAGCACACACCAAGCTCAACATTGTTACCTCATCGGGGTACTCCCTAACTGCACACATCTCATCAAACAACTCCAATGCATCCCGGTTCAAGCCACGAAGCACATAACCACCTATCATCGCATTCCAACTAACAACATCCCTCATAGGAGCCTCATCAAAAAGTTTTCTAGCACACTCCATCTCCCCATGCTTTGTGTATGCAGTGATCATCACATTCCATGATACCAAATCTCTATTTGGCATTTCGTCAAATAGTTTCCTCGCAACACTCAAGTCCCCTCTTTGAGCATATCCAGCAATGAGGGCAGACCAAGCAACCACATCCCCCTTATCCGAATCATCAAAAATCTTAGTTGCAACCTTCAAGTCTCCACATTTAGCATGAAAAACCAAAACGGTATTCCTCACAACCGTATTTGATCCAAACCCAAGCCTCAAAACCCGACCATGAACCGCTGAACCAGTGTTGACCCAGAAGAGCTTGGTGCAAGCCTTGAGAACAAATGGGAAAGTGAAGTTATCAGGCTTCACGGAACGCTGGTCCATCTGGGCATACAGTGCAACCGCGTGCACGGGATCGGGGCTCTGAGAAGAGCCTCTGATGATGGTGTTCCACATGAAGGTATCTGGTTGGGGAATTTGAGCGAACATTTGGAGTGCGTATTGTGTCACGGCGGCTTTGGCGGTGGAACCTACCATTGACATGGCTGCAGCGAGAACGAGTTTTCGGAGGAAAGCAACGTTGGAAGTGAAACCATTAACGATCATTAAGGCGCGAATCTTCTTGAGGGTTCCAACGTTGGTAACGGTCGGGGTGATGCCTTTTCTTTTTCTTATCATGGTTCCAAACTAATGTCTCTCCACAATAAGTGAACACTAATATTGTTAACTCAGCAGGTCACTCAAGTTCGTAAAAACCTGCATGCATATGAACATGGAAACTATGGTTTTGTCAAAATTCCCCGACAATTAAAGTGAGTACGAATGCACTCCAAAATTAAGTGATAAATAAGGAAACTTTTTAAAGTTTCCATAGACATAATGTTTGATCAACCCTGAAGAGTAGTACAGATACCGGTTAAAAAAGGATCAGATTAACAACACAAAAGAAATAAACAATATTTCATTATAGGTATGAGGTGGATTATTGGCTTGCAAGCTAAAAGATTGAGTATTGAATTCTTCTCAAGCTCACATTTCTGCATACCACTAAGATGTTGTAGTGACAAAGTGATGTACCAACAAAATACATTATGATGCTTAGGTTAATGTTCATCTGATTTGATACTGTCGAAAATATGTATAAAAAGGTTGAAATATTAGCTTACCACAAATTCTATGTACTTGAATGTTGATTGGACAAATATGCATACTTTTACAATTTGTAAAAATATTGTTTTTGAACATTTTACATATTTCTGTTTGAACAATTTTTGTCACAAGTGATTCTAAAAATGAAAATAAGCAATATATATATATATATATATATATTGTATATAGTTAGGCGATGTGTATAGACTCACGAAATGTCAAAGTTGCACCAAATCTTATCAGAATTTTTAATAAGAATGTCTTAAAAACGTGTAGTGATAGCACTAACTAATTATACTGTTTCGATAATATGTCAATTCCACTTAAGTCACGTTCATGGAATTTGAGCTTAGTTTGATTTCATAGAACCTTTAAATAAAAAATAGTCACTTTAAAAAAAGAACCTTTAAATATATATTAATTATTACACCAAGAGAAATACAGATTTTTTTTTTGGATTCTTTGCATCCTTCCGAATTTTGTTTTGTAATCGATCCTTTCTTTATCAAACAGTAGTTGGTTGGCCAAAATGCTATAATAAGTTGCACCTTCGATGTTCTGTATTCGCAGATAAATTTCTGTCATGTCATGTTCAAGCTTATACATGTACAAAATATAAACAAAAAGTATACTCAAATACGTGTGTGGAAAGAAAATGCATGAAAACGAAGCATGCATATGCATATTCCTCGTAAGAGGATAATATATATAAATTGGTAGGGGTAACTATATATATATATATATGAATGGTTATAATGTAACTATGTAGGAGGATATGCAATTGGTAGAAGATGAAGATGACTCGTAGTGATTGGAGAACTATATGAGCATTGATGGTGTTGCCAAAATCCCCTTTTCAGAAGAATCATAAAAAGTTGTAAACAATAAAATAGTGTTATTTTCGATGGATTTGTTGTTTGTGTATACAGAGACAGGATCATGCACCTAATTTTAGTGTATAAATCATATTTTTTGTTCAAGAAAAAACTAAACAAAAACTTATGGATTAAGTTCGATTGAGAAATAAATTTAAGGGGATAGGAAAAAATAAATAAATGAATTTTTTTAGATTAATATAAAAAAAAAGATTAAAAATAAATAAAATGTGAAATAATTTATTTTGGTGTGAAATGAAGTTCCATAAACTTGTTTGTATCAAACAAAATAAGTTATTTGAAGATTGCATCAAATACTTGCTCTTCTAACATCACTTAATGCACTTTTCAACATACACTGAATCTGTGTAGAAGAACACTGAACCTTTGTAGAAGAAAGAATATGAGTTCAATTTTCACAAACCACAATTTTAAAAAATAGTAAAAATATTTATCTATACAGATGATAAAATAATTCATTTATCTATTATCCATCTAATTCATCAACAAGTAAATCTATCTAAATAGTTAATTATAAGAAAATGGTTAAATCCATTTTTTTATGAATGGTTAAAATCCAACTAATCTTCTTATCAATACTTAATAGAAGAATCAAAATTAAATTTACTATTTTTTTCATAATTAAATATTTTCTTACTTTTTAAATAATTATTTTTTTTAGAATTTATTTATAAAATATTTTTTCAAAAATCATTTTAAACATATATTTAAAATATAAAACCTTGGGACCAATGAATAAGAAACAAATAAGAATTTTTTTTTCCTCTAAATATACGATCATATTAATTTATTTATTTCTTTTTAATTATTGTATTTTTTTAATAATTTTTTTCTATTTAATTTTTATTTTCAAAGTTTAAGATGATTTTTATTATTTATATTTTTATTATTCATCTAATTTTTAAAGTTTAAGAAAATATTATAAATATTCTATTAAAATTAAAAAAAAAACTGTTACCACTATTTGAAGATTGGACAACTCTATTCATGTAATTCAAGTGTTTTAATAATGATCAAGAAAATCAAGAATCAGGACATCAAAGTCAATTCAAGAAAACTAAAGGAAGCTCAAAGATTTACAAGAAAACTCAAGATGGAAGCAAGCTCAAAGACATAAAAGACTTAGTTTATAAGCTGTGAGTGAATGAAATCAAAAGGTAATCATCACTCAGCTCAGAGTGCTTTTTCTAGAAAACTGTTTTTATTGATTTCAAATTAAAATAAATATTTTATTTTATTTGGGAATATTTGTCCTCCAACAATTAAAGGAATATCTGATTTTGATTTTGTGAACGTTGTGAGGCTCTGAAAAAGTAAATTATATTGATTTCAAATTAAAATAAAGATTTGATTTTATTTGAGAATATTTGTCCTCCAACAATTAAAAGGGTATCTTTGATTTTATTTTCTAGACGTTGTGAGACTCTGAACAGAGTAAAAGATTTGATTTCGAATTAAAATAAAGATTTCATTTCATTTGGAATATCTGTCTATTTAATAAGCATATCAAGGCTTTTCAGAAATACACCTGACATAAACATTCTAAGCAATATTCTTTCTGAAAAGCTTTACACATTTTCTCTGAGTTTCTTGAGCCACGAAATTTCATGTTTTGAAAAGAGAAAATATTTCTTTGTGCTTTAATATTTTATCTTGAGGAAACTCTGAGCAGAGCAGGTGCTACAGTTTGAGATCTTCACTCCAGGTGTTATTTTCCTTATTTTTGTTCATCCTCTGAGGCTGTTCAGAGGAGGTATTTTATCTTTCCTTGTGTGATTCAAGGAAAGTGTTTCATTCCTTGTGGGACTCAAGGAAGGTGTTTCATTCCTTGTGGGACTCAAGGAAGGTGTTTCATTCCTTGTGGGACTCAAGGAATGTTTCATTCCTTGTGGGACTCAAGGAATGTGTGGTAATCTCTTGTGGGTTTCAAGAGATTGTGAATTTTCTATTTTGCATGTTTCACTTGTGATTAGTGGTTGTAAAATTGTGATAAATTAAAGATAGTGAGAGTGGGTGATCATCTCAGGTTGAGGTGATTGAGAAATGGACGTAGGGTTAAGGTTTAACCCGAACCAGTATAAATCTCTGGTGTTATCTTTCTCTTTCCCTTATCTCTTTATTTTTCCGTTGCACTATATTAAATATCTGCTAAGACTGATTAATTCAAGAGGACTAAAATTTGAATTAATTAAACGTTAAAGTTTTAATTTTTATTCCATCAATTCATCCCGTCTTGATGCTACTTGGTAACAAAAACATTTCTTTTTAAGTAAAAACTTTAATCGATAGTGTAAATTGTCAAATACATTAATTGTTAATTTCTCTTGGTACCTTTGATTATTATTATTATTATTATTTTATTTTTTTTAAGTTTGTTCATGAGATATATTCAATCAATCATTTTTCTGGAAAGTGTTATGGTTCATTAACAACGAAAGTCATTTTTATTGGTAAAAAAATAATTTTTAAAATATAAAAAATGTTATTAAATATAATTACAGTTTTTCTTTTTTTAATTTTATGGGTATCTTTGAAATAAATAAAAAAATTATAATATTATTAATTAAAACCTATCAAATTAACTACTCCACACTACATAATATCTGTAATTTTAACTTTCTAAACAAATTTTAAATTAACTAAATAATGTCCACACTTCCCATTGAAGCTTTATTTATTTTTAATTTGCCTCCCAATTAATCACTTTCTCTTCCATAATTAAAGAGTGATGCACATATTGAAAGAGTAAAGTTATTTTATTAAAATTGAACCAATAAAGTTACATGGTTTTATTCTTAATATGTATGAAAAAGAATATCTTAAACTTCAATTATTGTAGAATGGAAAGATTAATTTTACTTTAACTTGTTAAAATCATTTATATTTTTAACTTCATATTGTGTTATTTTTAATTTGTATAAATAAAGTGATAATATTTATGATTTTAAATTTTAAATTGGTTGAATGAACATATTTTGAGAAATATATTAATTTAAAAATTTGTACTAAATATATTTATTTTTTAATGCAAATTAAATTAAAAATATATAAAAATTTACCATTTATAATTTAATTATATATATATACACGTATTCTTTTTTAATCTTAAATTAAAAAATGAATTTAAGAGAATAAAAAAAAATTAAATTAAGAGAAAAAAAATGAAAAAAAATTATTTATTATTAATAAATTTTTAAATATTTAAAAAAATATATTATTTTTAATAATATTTTAATTATTTATTAAAATTATAATAAGAAAAATAAAAATAAAAAATATTACTTTAATAATATTATTAATAACTTTATTAATTATTTTATTTATTTATTATTACTAAAAAAATATCTATAGATATTGATATAACACTCTTTAAAGTATACATAAAAACATTCATAGCACCTAGTTTTCACTTCTTTCTTTTTATTTACGAAAAGAAAATCATTCTACTCCATTTTGTCTCTTTCTCTTCTTTTATATATATATATATATATATATATATATATATATATATATTTTTTTTTTTCTTCTCTTCGCCTTTTATTTATATCATAAATAACTCATAAATAATTCTTTAATTTAAATAATATTATATATTTTTCTTAATTGTTTTGCAAAATAATTTAATAAAGGTTTAAAATCGAAATAATCTAAAAGAAAAGTTGAAAATTATTAAAATTAAATTTTAAATTTAATTTTCTTAAATTTCTCAGTTTAATTTGGATTATAAATTAAAAATTAAATTACATTAAATTATTTATTATATTCGTATTTGAATAGAATATTTAAAAGTAATTTTTATATAAATATTTTGTGTTTAATGGTGTTCCAAAACATTATAATCCAAAATAAATATGTATTTACGATTATAATCTAAATTAGTAATATAATTTACATAAAATAACTAAAATAATCATAAATAAAATAAATATAATAAATATTATTTATTTAAATATAATTTTATATACTTAGAATTAAATAATAAATATAAATATATATTAATATATATTTCTTAAATTATTAATATATTTTTGTAAAATTATTTTATTATTTAATTGTATCGTATTTATAATATATTTAAATTTATTAAAATATAATAATAAATATATATAATAATTTTAAGGAGAAGATTATATAATTTATTTATAAATAAAAAATTAAAATTATAAATATAATAATAATTATAAAAACATCACAATGTTATTTTTTATTTGATAAAGACAATTTTTTTATCGTAAAATGTGTAACTTTTTAAAATAAAATATATCTTTAAATTAAAAAAAATATTTAATAATTTTATAACATTTAATTTGATTCAAATGTTAAGTTTTATCTTAAATTAAATTCAAATCAACTTGAATTTAATTCTTATGTTTAGTTATTTAATAAAAAAAAAAAAAAAAAATCATATCGAATAACAATAAGTATAAAGTGTAAGTGATTACACTAAAATCTAGCCGAATTTTAAGAAAAAAAAGTAGCTTTTAGACCAAAAAAATCTCCACATAAATTAAATTTTTAATAACGTAAGAAAGAATTAAGATACTTTTGTAGAAAAAATTAAAGTTAAAATTTACATCTCTTTATCTACTTGTATCAACTTGGTACATTAACCAAGATAGAATGTGTTTATAAATATTTGAACCCTGTAACATTTAGAAGCACACTGTTTCGGTTCTGATGTTTACCATGACATCATCTCTTGTTTTATTCACTGTTGCAGATACTAAGTGAAGCCAATATCTCTTTTTCTTTCCTTTTAATTTTCTTCCCCTTTGTCTCTGTGTTTTGTGTTTTTTTTTTTTATGGCTTGGCGTTTCAGTGTTTCAGTGTTTGGTTTATAAAGAAATGAGGTGATTAATCTGAAGAGCATAGCAACGTCAACATTCAACATTTACATACAGGCTAACTTGGTGACGGGTGACTCGGTGAGGTGTTCTTAGTAATCATTGGAAAGGAAACTCTACACAATTGGTAAGGTACCAAAATCATTATAAAGTTAAATCAACTTCTATTCACTCAAAAGTTTAGCTTAGTTTTATGCAGAATATGTTTCAGAGATATAAAAGCAAACTATATAGTTTCCGAAAGATTGAAAATATATTTTATTTTCTTATCATCATATAATATTCATCAGCTTTTTTCACTTACAGAATTAAATTATTATTGTTCTTACTTCCTGATTTTCACTTTTCAACTTTTGACAGACTCAATCATGTAATATACAAGTATGAAGCCTCCCACAAAACCAGTATATAAGGAGTTCGGGTTTTTTCACAATTTTTTCTTGACACCATCTTCATCAAATTCCTTAAAAAAAAAAAAAAAAAACACCTTATAGTTCATTCCCTCTAGTCCCTTTCTCCTCTTCCGTTACATAATTCACGTTAACCCAAAGCCTTTATTGTTTTTTTCTTCTTACAACTAACACATTTGTGCTTGTTCTTTAACGGACTGGTTGGTTTCCTTGATTTTATTTTTTTCACTTCAATTCATGCACCTATGTTTGAGGATTCAATGTGTTCTTTTGTCTGAACATACAAATTGATGAGTTTGTCATGTTTTGTTTTTCGTTTGCTTCTTTGATGAAACAGGGGATTCTGGTGTGGGATTGGATCAATGGAGAACGTATACAAACCAAGGAAGGAAAATCAGCAGTTTAAATTGCCAACAGGTTTTAGATTTCACCCAACAGATGAAGAACTCATAACCCACTACCTCACAAAGAAGGTTGTTGACAACTGTTTCTGCGCTGTGGCCATTGGTGAGGTTGATTTGAACAAGTGTGAGCCATGGAATTTGCCTGGTGAGTCTCTTATTTCATGTTATTTTTGATGAATTGAATCCTTGTTTTATCTTGTTTTGATGGTGAGTTGGTGATGCCTTTTTTCAATCGTGTTTGGTTTTTGAAGGATTGGCTAAAATGGGTGAAACTGAGTGGTATTATTTCTGTGTGAGGGATAGAAAATACCCAACTGGTTTAAGGACTAATAGGGCTACTGAAGCTGGTTATTGGAAAGCCACAGGCAAAGACAAGGAGATAATTGCGGAAAATGCTCTCATTGGGATGAAGAAAACCTTGGTTTTCTACAAGGGAAGAGCTCCAAGAGGTGAAAAGACAAACTGGGTTATGCATGAATATAGGTTGGAAGGGAAACATAATGAACATATATCTGGAAAGGTATGGTTGAGTTTCTGCACTTTCTCTTTTTTACGAGAAATTATACATGGTAATGATCAATTTCTAAGTGATATATAATTGAGTTTTCTTTCGAAAACTTAATTATTTATCACATGGAGGTCGATTAGGACCATGACCACATGCTAGTTTAATAATTTCTTGATTTTTACTCTCCCTCAAGGTGAACATTTGTTGACTAAGGTTGTTTTGTTGTGACAATTTCCACCCTTTATAGAGTGAATGGGTGGTGTGCAGAGTCTTTGAGAAGAGTCCTTGCAGAAAGAAAATTCATGTTCCAAACTTTGGGAGGTTCAATTCCTGTGGAAAGGAATTATCACCACCTTCTTCTCAATTGCCTCCTTTGATGGATTCCTCTCCATACAACAGTGAAACAAGAACCACTGCTGGTGAGTTGTCTCAGGTGACCAGCTGTGATCCAAATCAAACGGTGGATCAGAACACACACGATGACATTGTTGATAGCTTGGAAACTCCTGCAAGACCTTTTGATGCTTCCCCTTCTGGCAAAGCAACCCTTTTAACCCCAAATCAACCAACACAGATTGCACACCAAATTGGGGACTCGCAGTACCCAGATTATTGCTATGTGCCTCAGGAACAGTCCATGTTGAGGATGCACATGGAAAATCATGGATCAAGTGCAAAGCAAATTCTGAAAACAGAGTTTTCTGAGGGAGGAGACTTTGATGCTGATATCTCATCTATGATATACAGCAGTGACATGATGGTGAGAATGTTTGGGAATCAAGAACGTTCATCAGCTTCTGCAGGGCATGTGGACAGTGATTGCTTATGGAATTACTGAAGATGGTTAAGGAATAATATTTAGTGTAAGACAGAAATTATGTCCATTATATTTGTATGATACTTACAGCTTCATCCCCTGCAACTGCATGAACTTTATAGGAACTATGGGAAATGCCTAAATTAGTGCTGAATAGTCCATATTTTTCATCATATCTTAACCCTTTTCACTGTAACCTAATTATAGCCTATAACGGATCTATCCCCCCAAAAAATGTATTTCTTTATTTTCATATGTCATTTTTATATTAAAAATTAAATTATTAGACAGTTTTTATTAAAATGTACTTTATTTTATAATTTAATTTCATAAACTTTATCTTCTTACATACATAACGTATTTATTGTTAAAAATGCACAATATAATAATAATAATATAAAATGGTTATTTAAAAAAAACATGATGTTTATAAAAAACCTTTTTATTAGTAATTTAATTGAAGTGGAATTGATGTTAATTAAGAAATGTAGATTCTTTTGTGGAGAGATTCCTCTAAGAATATAAAAGAAGGTAATTGTTGTAAATGTTTATCCTGATAATGAAAACTCAGTTTCCTATTAAAAATATGATATCATAGAACACATGTTATGGTGGTGAAAGCTAATAGGTTTTAATATTGATCTTATTTGGTACATTAGTTAGTGATGATTTTCATCACTTTGCATCATCTTCTCTTTTTCTTTCTCTCTCTCACACACACAAACACTTTGTTAGGCCACCAACCAGTACTCCCATGAATGATTAAACAAGAAACGAACACAGCAGAAGTGCATGGCGTATCATACAGAACCACTCAGCTTTAATTTTGGCAAAAGTCAGAGCCACCAGATGTTTTTAAGTATATGTTTTTTCTTTATCAAGAACAAATTTCATATTCAACACTTACCCTATATATCTATATTTTCAAATTAAAGCACTAGAACTACACTAAAAGTATGATGACACAGTGAACAATTATGTTGGCATAAAAGTTGATATATAGTATTAACAAAACGTAAGTTCAGAATGTTTACAAGAACAGTTTATTGTTCTGTTTCAAACGTTATATAGATGAAGATAATCATAATCCCTAATCTTTTTTCAGTGGAAAAATAGTTTTACACTTTTACCAGATGCCCTATCAGACTGGTTGTAGTGACATAAAGTTCTTATTTGATTAAATATATATATCTTATCAGTATCCCACATGAAAATCATGGCAACAAAAATCATATTATTTGCCCTAATCATAATAACCATTTAAAATTGTTTAAAAACTTGATGTAGATGTTTCGACAAAAAAAGTAAAGATAAATTTGAAGAGTTGGTATGAGAGTCCTGTCCATGTATCATACACCTGCAATAGAGGGCGAAAATTTCAAAAGAAGACTAAATAAATAACAATTAATTATAATTAAATACATTAATAATTTACATAAATAAACTTAAATATGTTTATATATATATATATATATATTTAAATTTCTATCCAAATCGCTTTATTCTATTGCTTAAAATATTATAAAACTATTTTTTTGAAAAAAAAAAAAAATTAGAAACAAAATGACATTTTTATTAGAGACCAAAAATAAAATCCAATCATTCAGCAGATCCAAAACAAATATATTTTTCTTTGATTAGGCATTATAATTAAGAGATTAATTTATGAACATGTTTTTAGAGATATTTATATAATATTCATAATCTGTTTAACGTAATATATTTAATATAATATATTTGTGTTTAGTGGATAAAAAATAAAAATATTATTCAACGAAATTAAACAAAATTTTGTTAAATACAGTATTATAACGTTTTTATGTCATATGATTCTAAAAATATAAGTATGCACAAAACATTTTCTATTAATCAATTGATTTATTGTAATCAATGTTTTTATTTCGAAGTTTATTTTTTTTTTAAAAAAAAGAAGTGTGCCAATACATTACTATATAAACAACAATTCATCAATGATTAATTTTATAAATACTAAACTTATTAAAAGTTGTGTTGAAAATAATAAAATCCTGAAAAGCAATTCATTTAAACTTTGAGTAAAAAATGAAATTAGAGTGAAGATCTATGATGAGTATATAAAGAGACAAAACATACACTGTTAGTTTGAAGCTCATACCTAACAACTAGCTCTTCCAAACGTTGTTTATCTGCTAGCTGTCCATTACGGCATCATAGCTACAATTCTTTGTTTTTCTTGGAACATATCATTTTCACTAAAGATATAAGATTAAATTATTACAAAATAGAAATCTCATTTTAATTTGATGTGTTAAATTTATTATACCATCTTGTATGAGATTATTATATTCCATGGAAGATGAAGCTTTTGCAAGTTTTGGTGAAATCTGGGAAAGAGGATTTGATTTAGTTATTGGTTGATGAGTAGAATCAGTCTAAGCTATTGTTTGATTGTTACGTGTTCTTCATAATTAATTACTTCATAAAAAACTCTTATACCATCCCAACCCCACCTTCTCTATTGACGTGAAATAACAACCACCAATTACTCATTGCTAACCATTTATTCTTTCTTTAAATAATTCTATTTTAAGTCTTTGCATAGTCTCCATAATAAATGTTTTAATCAAACAAATCCATCACTACTACTTTTCTATGCTTTTTTTAAGATATCATATATTATATACACTTAAATATTAATTTTTTAAAATATTATATTGCAAAAACATTTGTGAAAAATGTGATTATATCATCAAGAAATAAGGACATTGAAGCACTATAAGGATTTTGTCAACCAATGATAAAGACACAAGCTAGCAAAGCAAAAAAAAAAAAAAACCTTAAATCAAATTATGACTATTTTTGTTGAATTAAAATCACGTATAAAAGAATTGATTAACTAATTAATTCAAAATTAACTGCTTATTATTTTTCTTCTATGTAAAATTATTATCATAAATCGAAAATGTAACTTATATATTAAAAATATTATAATCTCACTCTATAAAAATCATTGTGAAAATTACAGTCAAAAGAATTCTCAAAAACATAAAATGTAACTTATACTAAATATGAGTATATCTTCTAATAAATATTTAAATCTTCATACATTTGTGATAGACTAATAATCTCTTTCACTATATCAAACTTCATTATTTTGGTCTCTTCACTTTATTTTAATATGCAATATTCTATTTGAAATATAAGTGAATAATTAATGGTTGATTGTATATTTATAAATGTCTAAACTACATTAAATTATACATATACGATCATTGCCATAATTTTATACGATTTAATGGTTAAATAAAAATATATTATATAATTTACTTATGATAAAAAAAGTATACACTTTTTTACTTTATTGACTTTGGAGTTTAGAGTGTCCAAGTAGGTATAAAGAAAATATTTAAATAAAAGTAAATGTTCGACTTTAAAAAGGCTTCTACCAACTCGTTCACCAAAATATATATGGGCTTCTACGTAAGAAGTGGGTAGTTTAAATACGCTAGAAAAAAAAATTAGAAAATAAGGCCCAATGGGCCTATTCTATTTCCACCTATTTTCTTCTATTTTCATTTCATGTTGTTTGATATTTTTTTTCTCAAAAAATATCGTAGATTGTTTGTATTGTATGATATGTACAATGGAACTTAATATCAGTTAAATATTATATTTTTTTATGATTAAAAATAATATGTTGAATCTCACATCTTAATATATATATATATATATAATTTTTTATGTTAAAATAAAATTGTTTGAAATATCAAGCAGTTTTTTTAAAATGTAGAAATAATATTTTATTTATATTAAATTAAGTAATTTATCTTAATAACTAGTTGCTAGGCCGATTCTAGAAAATTCTTAATTTTTCCATTAAAAAATAGAAAACTTAATTGGTAAAGGTTATGAGACACTAAAATGGGTAATTAATTATGATAAATGTATAAAAAAAAGGTTTTTAAATGGTATTTAAGCTTATAGATTGTACAGGAAAAGGTTAAATGCACCAACCACAAAATAATTTAACAATTTATAGCATTAAATATGATATTAAAGAGTGATACATAAATGAATGTTTATGTTAGGTTATAAGTTTGATATGTTGTAATAATTAAGAAATATGAATGGATTTGATTTAGATATTATTTGAGTTAGATATTGGAGTTATATTATGAGTTTGACAAGTGTGATGCATGGGCAGTGATCATTAAATAGGAAAATTAAAAGTAGAGTGGACCATATAAGAATGCTAGAGCTGGCAGTGATGAAGGAAAATTTAAGGGTGTGTCCCCATTCTCCCTTATTTAGCCAATGTAACTCTTCCATCCATCAAACCTTTCCCTCATCACACCACACACCCTCATTTCACTTTTCTATTTTCCCTCTTTTTTCATCACACGGGCCCTTTTTCGTCTTTTCACACACCACATCATTCAATTACCCCTGCCCCAACCCTAAAGTCCCACTCCCATAAATTCCCCTACATCCCCCAAATTACCAAAATGCTCTCATCCTTCAATTCTTTCTTCCCCGTCTTCTTCAATGAACCTCACCCTTACCTCTTTTTTCAGCTCAACACTTGATTGAACAAACTTCCCTCTTGTCATGCCAATTTCGTTATTAATATTATCAAATTTCTTCTTAAAATAATATTAAATAAAATTATAATATATATATATATATAAAAGTCGTATTAAGATAAATAATATAAATTTTCTTTTAATATTTTTTTTTCATAAATATATACAGATGCATATTCGAATAGATAATTTTATTTTAATAAATATTGTAAATTAAGATATACTATATAAAACTTCTTTAATAAATATCGTCATTATTTTGATGAATTTAAATAAATATAAATTAAATTATTTTATTTTAAAATATTTTTTTTTTAATATATTATTATAAGAAATATTTTTGTTGAAAATATTTAATTTTCATTAAAAATAGAGTCAAATAATATTATATAAATAAAATGTAAATTTCACTTCTTGAATCGATTTTGGAAATAAATTAAACACAGATAATTACTTTTTATTAGAAATTATTCTTCTTATAATAAAACTCAAAATCATGATATTTAAAAATATTATTTAAAAAAATGAAATTTATAATTCGGTTTTATTTTTAATTAATATAAAATTTTTTCTAAATATTATATTATTTTCTTTATAGATATTTTTGACTTATTAGATGAAAACAATTAAATACTCTTATATTTTGAATAAATGAAATGTATTTGTATTTTGAGGTAATTGTTTAAAGGTATTATAAAAGTATAATAAATAATTGTAGGATAGGGTCCTGAATAAATAATTGTTGAGGAGATCTGATGGTAATCCTTATGGTATGTATGAAATGTTGGTCATTAAATAAGAAAGATAGTTTTGGTTGGGACCATTTTTATATGATATTGGAGAATTAATGAAGATAAATTAATGCAATAAGAAAAGAAATAATGAGAAGGGTATGGCTCCACTTTTTGAGCAACATGAGATCTTAAATTAGTAATTGCAAAGACCTAAAAATAATAATACACAATGTGTGCCTTCAATACCATCCTATGATGGACCGCATTATTTCAATTCATCATTTCCTCATCAGATTAATCCACCGTTCAATAAATATATATATTATAAATGTTTATATATAACACTTAAATTGTTTTTTTAATAACTATAGAAAAACTTATTATTAACCATTCCTAGATAAATAAAAATAATATATTTAGTACTTACTAATCATTTTCAGTGTCTTATAATTTTTAGTTTCTTTTAATATTTCACACATATAATATTAAAGTTGTTA
This sequence comes from Macrotyloma uniflorum, assembly GCA_016859785.1. Taxonomy (NCBI): domain Eukaryota; kingdom Viridiplantae; phylum Streptophyta; class Magnoliopsida; order Fabales; family Fabaceae; genus Macrotyloma; species Macrotyloma uniflorum. The sequence goes on along the minus strand of BDMB01000008.1, from coordinate 2,443,197 downwards.
CATGACCTTATTTTAAATTTTATTATATTCAATTTATATTTGTTTCACTCATTTCTATTTTTTTAATTTTTTTTATTTAGTTTATGTACATGTTTCTTCAATTTCAAAGTTTACAACATTTTAAATTCATTTTTAAAATTTTTTCTAGAAACCCTATAACATTAAAGTTAAGAAAGATATTCATGAGATGGATGAAAAGTACATAACTTTAAAGAGAAAAAAAATGGCTTTAAAATCAAAAGTTGATTATAGAAAACCAAATGCAATAAAGAGTGTTTTTTTTTTAAATAAATATATATATATATATATATATATATATATATGAGACAAGTTTAGTTTTTAGTCAAATTGCAATAAATAAATGGTTTTATAAAAGTCATAAACACACTTTCTGGCACGTAATCACTAGGTCGTCACTATAATCGCGTTTGGAAACCCTTTTTTCCTTTTTTTCATCATTTGGAACCTCTTCTCCTCCCTTCTATTCACCTTTTAATTTCCTTGTGTTGAGTCAAACTCATTACATTGGTAATTGTGTGATGGCGTAGAAAAAAGGAAAGAGCACACAAGCAACAATCATAGATTGTTCTTGCAACGAAAAGCAATCCTTTTCATTTTTTTGTTGTTGTTTCTTTCTTTAATGTTTTTCTTCGTTGCAAATGAATTAAGGCAATAAAAGAAGAGAATGGATAAGGTGATGATGACTCAAGTGGGGTTTTTAAGAATGCAAGTATTTTCAGGAAGACAATGGAAGTAACCATTGTAGTTCAATAATTTCTGAGTTTTTATCTTAGTGACAGAGAAAACGTAGAGAATAGTTAGTTGTTCAAGAAGTCCTACTCATTTTTAAACTCGATAATCCAACTTTGATTCTCCTCAACATATAGAAAGAAAGAAACATGATGAAGGAAATATGAGAATGATTTCTAAATATTTGCATGCAAAAGCGACTTCTATTAATATCCAACTGACTTATAAATCATATGTCAGTGCCTATTGAAATACGAATCATAACAGGAACTACATTCTTTTTATAGCTTAGTCACATAAAACATTAGTTCTCTATTTTCTTTATCATTAAAGTAACATGAAAATTCAAAACCAGAACTGAAAGGAACCATTCTTTGATCTCTCCGTAGGTTGAGGTCAACCTCTAATGGTGTCGCTCGCAGAAATACTTGATCGCTTTCATCACTCCATTGATCTACCATCTTGGTACAGACAAGTCGACAGTTTTTTAATCAACTTTAATTTGGTCAAAAAATAAAACAGTTTGATGTTAACAAAACCTCAGTCCATTAAAGACAAGTTTCAGTGTTCATCTTTAACATTTCCTTAAATTAATTAGCAGTGTTATTAACCTTGGGGAAAATGTTATAACATTCTAAATGGCAAAAGATAAAATAAAAAGTCAAAATAATAAATAATGTGATGAAAAAAAAAGTAAAATAGAGAGAAAATTAAATATAGGGTGAAGAATATTAAAAAATGTGTTTATAATTTAAATGTCATCTGCTACCTTTATGTAACATCATCTATAGGTAGCCAACAATAATCCTTATCTTTGTAAGAGAGAACTGTGTAGGTGTGTACTTGGAACTAAGTCACGGCAACCTTCTTCTACATTGTACAGAAACAAATAATTGTGGTTCATTCATTTTTTTATCAATTTTGACATAACTTTCTGCTACAGCACATAAACAATTCTAAATATGTGGTATATTGTTGTTAGTGGTAATCTTTTGTTGGAATCCCAAAAAACACTCAAATGAAAGCTCTTAACTCGTTTTTAGTCAATCCTATCATTTGGTTTTGTTTAAGAATCTTTAGTCTATAATAATAAAATCATTTTCAATTATATCAGATATGTATTATCTCACAGATATTTCTATCATAAGAATTCTATGTTGCTGTTTTAGCCTCTTCTAATCATCATGAGTTAGATAATAATTTATTCTTAAACTTGAGAACTTCATAGGAGCTTACATCAGCTGATATTACATCAGATATATGCTATTATTAGTGTATTTTGATGCTGGTCCCATCACTAGGTTTTATCCCAATACGTTTCACAGCAACTGTACAAGCATCTCAGAAAATTTAAAAATTTAAATCATAAAAGAAGTGTGTATTTTATTTTACCTTATTCCAAAATATATCTGATGGAACTCATTGATGAACAATTTTGAACAAGGTCCACATACGCAAAGCAAAGCCTCCACCCGTGTAAATAATAAAACTCGTCCTTAGCAACGCCATAAATTCTCAGTGACGTGTCTATAAAAAAAATGTGGTGTGGCAATAACTCAGTAGCTCAAAGCTGTCAATAGGCTTAAAATTCTACCCCCATACACTATGAAAAGACAACGGAACCACTCAATTTTCATAACTCACTCCATAAAGACTCACAAATGATGCATCATAGAGCATTCAATTGTAGGTAATGTGAAGGGTATTCTCGTCGTCATCATAATCTTTATGCAAACTCTGCGTCATCATGAAGTTAGTTTCTTATCTCATATTTATGCCGCTGACCTTTCTTCCTTCTCCATTATCTCTCCTTTTACAAGTCCAATTCATTATCTTTCTCTCTCTCTCACTCTCTTCTTCCATAGTGATCTTCTTCTCTATATAAACACCTAGTAGAGCCACCAGTCTTTAGAACTGTTCCCACTTTCTCCAAAAATGGGACGATCACCATGCTGTGACAAGGTAGGCCTAAAGAAAGGACCGTGGACGCCAGAGGAAGATCAGAAGCTCTTCGCACCATGGAAGCTGGCGTGCTTTGCCAGCAAAAGCTGGTAATCTTGTATATGCTGATGTGTATATATATGTTGCAATTAGAATAAAATTTGAAGTGTAGTTCACTGTATTGTGATGGATACTGTGTTCAGGACTTGAGAGGTGTGGCAAGAGCTGCAGATTGAGATGGACTAATTATTTAAGACCTGATATTAAGAGGGGAAAGTTCAGTGCGCAAGAAGAGCAAACCATCATTCAACTCCATGCACTCTTAGGGAACAGGTTTTGTATCTTTATAAAGTTATTTCTATATATGAGAGTTGCTATGGTTATCCTATAGTCTAAAGTGTAGTTGTTTTTTAGTCAATAGTTAAATGGGTTTCAGAAAATCAAGAAAGAAAGAGAAGGAGAGAGATTCTTCATAACAGTATCATAACCCCTAAATTTTCATGGTATGGAAGAATTTCTCTATAAACATGTAACAAGTTTTCAGGTTTTTGTGCTGGATGTTTACTGAGGTTTTTATTGATTATTTTCATTAATTTTACTCCGTATATTCTTCTATATGAGTATAATGTACTGGATTTATGAAAATTCATGAGGATTTTTTTTCTTTCTTTTATTTTCTTTTTTCAGTGAGAAACAGTGATATCTGTGCCTACTGCCTCAGATATTTTAAAATTTGAAAATTACAGCAGAATTATGATACTACTGTTTGAATCCTGCTATCCTCCATATTTTATTGGTGCTCTTAGATAAACATTAGTATATGTTTCAGCCATTTTTCAGCTAGGAGCTATAATTTCTTTGCTTTTCCAATTCCATTGTTGTGCAGAATGTCTTCAATGGGAGGGTATCTCAATTTCTCATATCCCATCCCACATTTCCAACACAAATAACTTTAATTGTGCCCTCTGCCGTGTTCATAAATTTACTCACTGACACCCAATAGTTTATTCAAAATGGTCCTTCAACGCAACAAAATGATCTTCTTCCTCAACAAACTAAATCAATGTCCACGAAATGTCATTTCTAAATTGAACATGCCACACACCTTTCTTAATGTTACATTCAATTTACGATTATATAATAATAATTTAACAAAAATTGCATGGAAAAACTAATAAAATATTAAAAAATTTTAAGTATAGTTTTTTATAAATTTAATTTTCACCAAAATTATCCATGGAAACTTCGTGCTCACCTAAATCCTCTGGAGCAGAATCTTCTCCAATTATAGCCTCTCTATCTCTCTAATTTCTATTTCTCTCTATCATTTGGCTTACTCATGCTAACATGCCTCTCCTTTTACATTTTGTTTGCTAGAGAGGGAGGAGAGTCGGAGAGGATCTAATTTCCTGTTAAATATATCTAGGCGAAGAGAAATAAGAAGTATTCATAGAATATCTGTGGTATAGACAAAGAGCAAAAGATACCAATAGAATGTTTTCAATGTAGAATGTGTTCATATATCATCATTAATTAAGTATGGATTATTCTAGGGCTTTCATTGATTTGTATGACATGTTAGTATTATATTTTGCTGCGTGTGTCTCAGATGGTCGGCAATAGCCACACATTTGCCAAAGAGAACAGATAACGAGATCAAGAACTACTGGAACACGCATCTGAAGAAAAGGTTAGACAAAATGGGAATTGATCCGGTGAGTCACAAGCCAAAGAACGATGCCCTTCTCTCCACTGAGGGCCATTCCAAGAGTGCAGCCAACCTAAGCCACATGGCTCAGTGGGAGAGTGCCAGACTCGAAGCAGAAGCAAGATTGGTTAGAGAATCAAAACTACGTAGCTCACACTCATCATCATCATCATCATTGCAGCACCCTCTAATTGGAACTTCTGCATTGTCATCATCATCTTCAGCTCCAGTAATACCCTCCTCACGTTCCCTTGATCATGCTTGGAACAATGGTAGTAGTGCTAGTGCGGTTGCAGCTAGGGTCAGTGACCTTGAGTCCCCCACTTCTACCTTATCTGAGAACAATGCGCCGCCAATTATGACTAGTGTGATTGCGTTTGTTGGTTCTTCGGAGAGGGGGATTGTGAAGGAAGAAGGAGAGCGAGAGTGGAACAAAGGCTTACATGAAAGCTCCACCCATTTGGAAGAATACAAAGATGGCATGGAGAATTCAATGCCTTTCACGTCTAGTCTGCATGAGTTGACAATGACCATGGCAACCACGTGGGGTTCTAGTACTACTAGTGCACATGCACATGCACATGTTGCCGAGGAGGGATTCACCAACCTTCTGCTGAATTCTAACTCTGGCGAAAGGAGTTTATCACCAGAGGGTGGTGGAGAGTCTAATAATAGTCATGGTGGTACTGATGGTGGTAATGGTAACGGTAACGAGTTATACGAAGAAAACAAGATCTATTGGAACAACATTCTTAATTTGATGAACTACTCTTCCCCTTCGGATTCACCCATGTTCTGATTGAGCTGCAATGGATTGAAAGGTAAATATAATCTTCTCAGTTGAATTTGATCAAAACATGTGTTAAATTTTTGTACCATCTCTCTGTTAGATGTTATCAATATGTGGGGGCTTGTTCGAAAATTACATAGAGAGAGAAATAAATACAAGATTTCAACACCACGAGAGACCAGAAGGAGGGTCCATTACTTGTGTTGGAAGTGTTTGAATTGCTGCATCCATCAAACGAAACCAAGGGAACATAGACACAAGAAAATGTTGGTTCCAACAGTAAGGTTGTATTTTTTTGTCAATGCGTTCACATAGAAATAGAAAAATAAGAGTGTGTCGCTTCCCTGCATCATCAAGTGTTCATATTATTAAATTGTGTTGGAAGATTTGACTTGATTTTTACGTTTGTATAATCCCTGGTTGAGGTTATGTTTCTGTAGAAGATTGATGATAATGGAAGACAGAGTAGTGTGAGTTGAATGACTTTTACTCCTTAGTAATTTCCTTTGCTTGAAATTGTATACAAGAAATATCCAATAATAGAAGTATTTAGTATGGACTTTATTGGCCTTGGTTTTATGTCGCAATCTAACAATTCAAAAATTTTCATTCATTGTATTTATTAGGGCTCCTCTCTATTCATTTGCTTTGCTGTCGTCTGCTCTATATTAAGATGAAAAACCACAATATCACACTTCAATTTTTTAATCCATTTGGATTTTTTTGTATAAGAACTTAATTTTGATTTGAATTGCTTCAGAAGAAAACAAAGTTTAAATTGGAATCACACACATTTGTCTAACTCTCAAACGTCTACATCATCCATAAAGTAACATTAATTCGCGACTTTTTCGTTAGCGTTTAACATTTTCTGAGAAATCACATGAAATGAATACTTCAAGTGGGGTTCTAAGAGCACGCTTCTTAACTTGATTCATAAAATATTATTTTATTGCATAATATGTTTGTCCACTCAAAGCCTTTAAACAGTATTGTTCAATAATAAATCGTTTACAAAATATCAATTTAGTTTAGGACTTGTAATTATCATAATATTGTCATCATAGTCAAAATACTTTAGTGGTGAACTATCATTAGTGAATAGTTAATGCAAAGTGAATAATAGAATGGAAATTAAAAGAATAATATAAAAATACAAAGAGTTATTTTCAGTCCTTTTTTATTTGTTTTTTTTACTTGTTTATGTTGAGTCAATTCTTCAAAATATATATGTCGAAGATTTATAGATAAAATAGTCACCAATGTAAAAGAAGTTTTTACATGGTTTTAGAATGGATTATATGTATCTCAGAAATAATGAGAATAATTATTTTGGTGTTAAGGGTAAAGTTTTAGTACAAAAGTAAGAGAGTAAGGTAGGTTCGATCTTAAAATATTTTGGTGTTAATTAGATTATTGGTTACAAATATAGCAGTTAGAGGTTGCTTCCTAGAAACTGCTAAGAAATTGAAATAAATTGGTAGCTGGCTTTTGAAGATTGGGAGAAAGAGAGGAGAAAAATTGTGGTCCATAAATCCCTATCCCCCACCTCAGCCCCCCTAAAAAAATTAAAGTTCTGAATAGGGATTAGGGCATAGGATGTGATTATATATGGGAGCAAATATGATAAGTTGGATTAGATTTCAGTACCTCTCACTTCAATTTGATTTATAAATAATGTTAGTATCTTATATTGTAGGTAATAAAAACATATCTCAAATTGATTGTATTAAATTAAGAGCATTTATTTTACCACTTAAAATAAAATAAATAATAAAAAGTAATAAAAGAAAGGGGATAGTAAATCCACCCACCTATTTTTAAAATAAATAAATAAATTTACTTGTATGTCGTTTTAAATATGTTATATATAATAAATTATTAATTAAAATAATAAAATCACCCTAATTCGCCATATTAACTGTTTCCCGGTTCAGTTATGTGTGGGATGGACACAGCCTACCTTGTGACATGGGCTTCTTCTTTACAAGAGATATTTGGGCTTGCTGAGCTAAAGTTGGGCCTATGTTGTGGGCTTACTCATTCCAGAATTAGTTTCCAATATGTAATCTTCTGTTCGAAAATGTTTTTAGACTTCATACATAACTTCTCACAAATGTTTTTTAATTCAATTTTTCAACATCCAGTTTAATTTCTTAATAATGTTCACTGAACCTAACTGCTTTAAAAAAAGTAATTTTATGTAATTTTTTTAATAATGTTCACTGACCTAACTGCTTTTAAAAAGTAATTTTATGTTTTTTTTTTTTTTCAGAGGTTCAGTATCATTAGATTAGATTCAATTTTGGATAGGTTCAGTTTAGGACTTTTTTCCACACCCTACGCCCAACTTCATGGCCACCTTAGATGGAAGATAAAAATGGATGTATGTTCTTTTACTACTAGAACTCTGTGATGGGTTTGAGTTGCAATTAATTTTCCCTTTACCATACAAATTCTATGAACAGAAATTGGGAGATATGTAAAGGGATAACTGCATGGTAGCAGATAACTAAAGTTTGAACAAGTAGACATATTGCAAATCCCAAAACTTATTTTTGCAAAATAAGATTAATCCAATCATATAATTGTAATGGAGCCTTGAACTTGTGCAAATATTAACCGTCCTAGGAGGGAATAGAGTTTTAATCCCCTAGGATTAATCTTTGCACAGATTTAGACGTAAGGGTCCTAGAAGCAGTAAAAGACATGGAAGACATGAAGACATGAAGACATGAAGAGCTGATACTGAAATAAGCAAAATTCAGACCTAATATTTAGATTATATGATTGTCACAGAGACTCGTAGGAGTGCAATACAAATAGAAGAAATATACTAAAACAAATTCAACCAAGTTGGATAGAAAAGAGTGATGACAGATTACATAGCAGATGTTTAAGCATGTGACTATTCAAACTGCCCAAACATAATCCCAAAATATTCAAATCTATTTATGCACCCTTAGATTAGGCTTCCATTGATAAATGGCAATGGGACTCGTAGGAGTGCCAAATTGACTTAAAACACATGTTATGCCACTGGATTTTCATGTCCATTCAATTGAAAAACCTTTTGAGTAAAGGAAGTAGACAAACATAACCATAAGGTAAGGCCCAATGTTAAATTAAACTTTAAAACAGAACACTTTGTTTCCCATTAATGATTAAGAGAAAAAACTCATTTAACAAACAAAAAGGTTCAATAAGCATCCCCAAGAATTCAATTGGGACCCTGTTTAGCAGCATGCAACAATCAACCAGATAAGCACTGAACAAACCACATTCATGAACAAATAAAACAGTAAAGGCAGCCAAGAACACATTGGCTGTAACTTAATCAACCAATTAAGAATCAAAATCTAAATTTGGTGCTTATGTATGGGTCATACAGGCAGTCCAAACATGTGAAGTCAGATCTGCAAAGCGGTGCCCAAAATTCATTGTTGCACATTAATTAGGCAACTGCTGATATTAAGCCATCACAGAGCCTTAGTACTAGTGCAGTGCAGATAATAGGAAACATAACCACAGATAATCACGAATTCGCTAACATTCAAATCACATAAAACTAAACAAAAAAAAAAAAATCCAAAATTAATGATAAGAAAAAGAAACATATATTCCTATCCCCAATACAACATATGCATACAATATGATAGGAAGCAGATTTGCATTTGATAATATAAATGGAGCAGGCATTATCCTCCACAATGATGAAAAAAAATATAGAACACGCCAATGATGAGAAAATAGTATCAAATCAAATGACTACATTATTTTCAAACCCCTGAAGTGAAACTAGAGAAAAATAGGTTCTTAATCGCACTTAGGAGCGGCTATGGACCAAATTAGGTTCACGAGACAGAAAGACATACAGTCGGGGAAAAGGGTTTCAATTTATAGGAACCAGGAAAACTAATTAGGGCATCGCATGGAAACCCGCCAGAATGTATTTGAGCCCACCATATAGATCAACGGTTGATTAGGTTTTGATGGGAATTCACTTATCAGATATTGAAGACACTTGCTTTTCCTATTTTAGTGATGAAATAAGCGGCTCAGATTGCACGTAGGAAAAATTGCCCTAAAAGTTATTTTCTTATTTGTAAATCTATCAGTTTCTATATGGTACACATGTTAAGAACGGTTTTTTTTTATTCAAATTATTTTCCTAATATAGTAGTTATTATTAAAATAAAAAATTTAAAATTTTGTTTTAAAAAATATTAAAAACAAGATAAATAATACATAAGTTTTAAAATAAAGATTTTTACAATGTAATTCATTCACAAACTCTTAAAACAGTAATAACAATTTTCAAATGATATTCTTAAAAACAATTTTCAAACTCTTAAAACAGTTTTCAAATAGTAATAAAAAAAAGTCTTTAAATATAATTGTACATTATTTAGCAATTATATATTCGTTTTCTTTAGTTCATTAGGATCGGTTTAGTGGGTAATTAAGATAATATGCATGAAGTTATAAATTTTAGCTTTGGTTAGTATTTGTATTATATTGAATAAGTTAAATTAGTTAATCAATTTTCTATTTTAAGAGTATTTTATCATGTGTATATTAAATTATATACTGTGTATATAATTGTATATATACTTTTCTTATCTTTCGTTTAGGTTAGTTTCAATATAAATCATAAAAAAAAGATTATTTAGTCCTGAAAAATTAAAGTGGATGGAGAATTAAAAAGAAAAAAAAATTAAAGAGTTTTCTCTCATTTTCTCTCGTTTTCTTCAAATATTCATCTAAATACTTAGATATAAACCTTTAGAAAATAAAAACCGTGCTCAAGAAACAGATATTTTTAAAAATATACTTATCAAACAATTTCTTAAAACAAAAAAAATAATATTGAAAACATTAAATAAAAAAGGGCCTAAATATTAAAAACACAATTCTTTTTTTCTCATTTATAAGAAAAAAAAACACATTTTTCTCACTATAATATATTTTAAGTAATTTTACTTTATTTAATGATATATTTTTTTAAAATATACTAAATTTAATTAATTAAGGATACTTTTTAAAAAATATACTAAGTTTAATTAATGTTTGAATACCATCATCATATGCATTTTTTTTAGGATGGTATGTTAGAAAGAATATTAGAGGACTAAGTAAAAATTAATGCAATTTACTGATTTTTTAATATGTGTTAAGTTGGATTTTTTTTTCTTATAAATAAAAATGAAGGGAGGTTGAAAAGGAAAAACACTGAAACAATAAATAAAATAAAAAAAAACAAAGAAATATATGAAACACTTAAGGTAAATCGAATTTTGATTTTTTTAAGATTCCAAAACAAACCCAACTCATGAAAACATTGCTATTCCCTACGCTAATTGGGCCCGTGGACGAATGTACTAATCGTATTATATTATATATATATATATATTAAAAAGTAGATAATTGGATTATAAAAATTAAGTAATAAAAATAAGTACTTAAGTTCTGATGCTTAAAATAAATAAGTTTCTCTTATATATATAAATTGAAATTATATTTATTGAATAAAAAACATTTATTGAATATTAATTTTTTTATCACATAAATTAAATTAGGTTCACCGTGAGAGATTAAGTAATAAAAATAACATCAAGTACTTTAAGTTATTTTAAATTTATATAAAATTACCATAATAAATATTATGGGAAAAAAATAAATTTTATTCATTTTACTTTGAATACTTTTTTTCTTTTTAATCTTCTAATATTTTATTTGAGATATGTTCATCTACAACAAAAAAATATGTTAAAAAAATTATAGATAAAAAAATAAAATGATTTTTTTTTTTTACAAATTAGACAGAACTCACCTATAAATTAAATTGTGAAAATTCTTCCCCATAATTTTTCTAAATTTTTACTTTATACTTTATATATAAATTGATTTTATTTTATAGAAAATTTTATTTTATTTTTTTATAACTTATATATATAAATTTGTGTAAAATACAGTTTGGTAGCAAAATGCATAATTCAGCATAGTCAACAACAGTCAAAGTATACTATTTCAAGAATTTAAAATAAATTTCTCCAATGCAATGTTATCACTAATCCATGGATTTATTTACCTTAATCAATGGCTTCAAATCGTTCCTCACGTGTTCAGCCTCTTAATTTCAGAAGACAAATCCACATTTGTATCAATCTAGTTATTAATTTAATCATTTTAATTTGTATTTAAAATAACCATGCTCTAATAAACAAAAAAGAATAAGATAATATTAAGAGGTGTTCAAACAAGTCATAGCAAGTGGAAGAGAAATTGTAAACTATTGTTACGCTTTATTGTCCCCTGACACTAGTTTAAAGGCAGGGTAAAAATGTTAAAACTGCTTTATTGTAATTTTATATTTAAAAATATATAATCATTTTATATCTAAACTTAATATTTAATAATAATTTTTTATTTGAATAGAGTTGATATTTATTATAAAATTGATAAAAACTTAGTAGAGAAAAAAAAATAGTTAAATAAAACAATAAAAAATGGTAGGGTAACATGTGATGACATGACATGATTGATTTTTTTGAAAATGGTCCCCATATGCTTGATTGCTTTATGGTGAATGATGAGTGTGATATAGCCTAATCCATTGGTCCCTTAAGAGTTAGCCGCAGCCACATACATGCACATATCCTCCTTTTTTTCACTTTGTATCTGTTCACACTGTTGTGGTGCATGCTGTGTCCATCATCCATACATTCTCATGGTGGTCCTCGTCATCCATCATCAATACTCATCATTTTCGGAGAGGTTAAAAGTACTCATCACCGTTTCTTCACTCTTTCTCACTCACAGTCCTATTCAATCTATGCTACTCACTAGGTTAAACCTGCTTTTTATCATTGCAAGTGACACTAATCATTTTAAATTTATCAATAATTGAAATTTGTTTCTAAATTAGACGTTTCTTCGGTTCTTCCTTTCCTTTGACTTTTTTTTAATACTGAATATTTCAACTAGTCTACGTTTGCTTAAATAAAAAATAATTCATTAACTAGCTACTTGTTACTATTCAGTGATCTTAGTTTTTGCAACATGTTTCATTTAGATGTTGTTTAACACAATAATACGCAAGCAAGCAGTTAAAAAATATAGATAAAACTTAAGTGTAGTGACATAAAGTTTTATTAATAAACATGAAAATTTCATCTCATAATAATTTTTATCATTAAAGATGGACTCAGATGTTAAACTAAATTTTGTGTAAGGGAAAGGGAACCAAACTCCTTTAGTTCCTTAATCAATTTTACAATATCTTCATTAAATTATATGATTGAGTTTATATTTTAAATTTCAAATAAAAAATTAAATTAAATTGATGTGAATTTTATTATATTTAAATATAAAATTATATATTTAAATTTAAATAAAAATTAATAAATATATTTTTCAAAAACTTATTTTATAATTTAATCATAATATATTTATATTTAAAAAATATGATAATAAGTTTGTATAATAATTTTTAAATATAAGATTATCTAATTTATTTATAAATATAAGAATAATTAAAATTATAAATATAATAATAATCATAAAAAAATTATAAAATATTTTTGTATTTAATATTTTTTTATTATAACATATATAATATTTGTTATATAAAAAAAATACTTTTATACTTTTTGAAAAAAAATTAAAAATTTTATAATAACAAAAACTATGAAATTGATTTAAATAATAAGATGTTAATTTGAATTAATTTAAATTTTACATTAAATTAAAATCAACTTATATTTTATTTAAATAATTATTTAATAAAAAATTTAATCAAACCATATCCCTAATAAATATATATATATATATATATGTGCAATATTAGTGATTTTAGTTTATTTTTCAAATCTAATACATTGACGGCTAAGATATGAACATTAAGTTTCCCGTGACACACTAGAAAATAGAAGATGAAACTTGCCTTCTAGCTAAAATATTATTATCTTTTCTTTTAGAAAAAGACTGATATAAATGCATTAAAAGACAGAGCCTCTTGTTAAATTCAACACCATCAAATTTATTAAGCTAATAGTCATAATAACGCGTGTCTAGTGTTTACTTAATTAGTGTCTGAAAACTAAAAAAAAGTTAACATCCTGCCAACTATGAACAGTTGGTAAAATCGAGAAAAGAGGAGCCATGAGATTTAAGATGAACATTGAACATGAGTTTTGTAAGATCTCAATAAATTCGTTTTCAGTCGTTAGATGAAAATCGAAGGTCACAATTTTGTGGACTTCACTAACTGGGAGTAGTAACAAGCAGGGAAAAAAAAGAGAAGGGGACAGTATGATTAAAGTGGAGTAGTATTATAAAAGGGCGAGAGGGGGATGGATTAAGAGATGGAAGATTAGAGAGATTCATTTTGGTAGGTATAATAGATAGAGGAGAGAAAGAGGGGAAGTAGGTGAAGGAGAACAAAACTAACCCATCATCATTCCAACAAACCCTTCAAACCACCACGAAACATGGCCGTTTCCAGTTCGCACATGCGTTTCACCTTCGAGTGCCGCTCCGATCCCGATTTCTCGCCACCGCCCTCCTTCGACAACCTCCGCCGCCGCAACTTCCGCTCCTCTGCCGGATCCGGCGCCTCGTTCCATGGCCTCTCCTCCCTCATCCTCCGATTCCCTCCCAACTTCCAGCGCCAGCTTAGCACCAAGGCGCGCCGCAACTGCAGCAACATCGGCGTCGCGCAAATCGTCGCGGCTTCGTGGTCCAACAACAGCGCCAACAATCCCGCCGCCGGGGCTCCGGCGCCGCCCGCGGTCTCCGCCGCGGACGCCGCCACGGTGCCTCTCCCCGTTGACATCACCGCTGAGGAGGACGTTGTCGTTTCCTCAAACGACGACGTCGCCGCCGCGGCCGATGAGAACGGGGCTGTACAGTTAAAAAAGCATAGTTCTTATTCTTCGTTTTTGAAATCGGATGCAAGCAAAACGATTCATGCCGGTACGTGACTTGTCGTTTTCTTTTTTGTGTCGTAAATTGTTATTATATTTTTAGTTTCCTAGATTCGTTTACTTTTTAATTAATTAATTAATTAAATTCGATGTGGTTTTCTCGGATGACTATTCTTTAATTGTTTCTTTTCAATTCTTTTTGTACTTCGTTAGATTTTTCTTCACATCGGTTGTGATTTGATTCAGATATTCTATTTCCTTTTGTTCGTATCATACATACTTATTTCATGGTTTACTTTGTGGCTTCTGAGATTTTTTGGTATTTTTTTTAGTTTATGTGACGTTTGATTTAGGATTTAAATTATAGGTTTGTGGTTAATTTGTATGGTTTTAAATTAGATTAGGTTTAATTTCCTTGGGTGTTATTATTGTTAATTCTCGGTTATGTTGTTTACGAAGCTGATTGGTTTTGCATTTGGACAATGCAGCTGAAAGATTGGGTAGAGGTATTGTGACTGATGGAATTACCACTCCTGTGGTAAACACTTCTGCTTACTTCTTTAAGAAAACCGCTGATCTCATTGATTTCAAGGTATTATTTGGAGTGTTAAAAAGTTTTTTTTTTTTTTTCCGCCTCATTAGATAATGAGCAGATAAACGTCCATTATTGGTGTGGCTGAGTTTTCAATAATTTTGCAGGAGAATCGCCAAGTTAGTTATGAGTACGGGCGGTATGGAAATCCAACGACAGTGGTTTTAGAGGAGAAGATAAGGTTTGTGTGCTTTGAGTTTATGATGATCTTGCAATGTGTCAAGTTTTGGGGTCATTTGATGAGGCTTGTTGTCATTATGAACCAGTGCATTGGAGGGGGCCGAATCAACTGTGATAATGGCATCTGGGATGTGTGCTAGCATAGTCCTATTTATGGCACTGATTCCAGCTGGTGGACATCTTGTGACCACTACAGATTGTTATAGGAAGACTAGAATATTCATAGAGACATTTCTTCCGAAGATGGGGATCACGGTATATGTTCTGCTCATTTGGTGGTTTAATTGTAGTTTGTTGTGTGGGAAGCGAACTGCTTATTATGTTGTCATGTTTCTTTAGCTTAAATATAGTTGTTTAAATTGTTTGGATTGAAATAATGCACTTTTTCATTCCTGTTGTTAAAATAAAAGTTACATATATGCTTTCATAATTTTATTTAAATTATTGAGAAAAAATCTCATGGGGAATTATACGTCTCTGAGAGTTTGGTTTTCAAGAGTTTAATGTTGATGTGTGGTCTAAAGGGATAACTCATCTAGTGGGATAAAGCTTTTGATGATGTTGCTGTGTTTCCTAAAAAATTCCCATGAGCAATACAAATTTTGATTTTTTTTTTAAATTTAGTGATTAATAGAGGTACCTAATGTAGATGTCTCACTGAAAGTTTGCTAGTTTCAACTGAAAAATTTAAACAGATATCTTAATGTGAATCTTCTTATCTGTTAATTGATATGTTGGACATTTGATGTTTGGAATGGCTTATTTCTGGTAGATTTTTACCTTTGTCCAGGGCGTGGACAACCATGTTATAGATTTGTTGTAGAAATGTAACGAATTTTCTTTTTGATGAGCAGACCACTGTAATTGATCCAGCTGATGTTGGAGCCTTAGAAACTGCATTGGAGCAGCACAATGTTAGTGTTGGAGAGAGTAGTTGGTTTCATTTTATGGATTTCTATGATATTTTTTGAAGTTAGTTGATAGATGGTCTAGAGCTAATATGGTATTATATAATTGTGCAGGTGTCTATGTTCTTCACTGAGTCTCCTACCAATCCATTCCTCAGATGTGTTGACATTAAGCTGGTTTCAGAGCTTTGCCACAAGAACGGGACTTTACTCTGCATTGATGGTACATTTGCAACACCTTTGAACCAGAAGGCCCTTGCCCTTGGTGCTGATCTGATCCTGCACTCCTTAACAAAATACATGAGTGGACATCATGATGTAAGTCAGTCTGTTCTTCAAAACTTAGTTTGATGGAAACAACTTAAATATTTAATTTCAGTTATTTATAGTTAATTCCTCCCCCCTTCAGGTCCTTGGTGGTTGCATAAGTGGTTCAACTGAGGTGGTTTCACAAATTCGAACTTTTCACCATATTCTTGGTGGTACACTTAACCCGGTAAGTCATTACTATATAACGGACCCTCCATAGACGATATCCTAATTGGCTTTTGTGTCTAAAATAATGTGTCTTTTACAGAATGCTGCTTACCTATTAATCAGAGGCATGAAAACGCTGCATCTTCGTGTACAGCAGCAGAATTCAACAGGAATGAGGATGGCCGAAATTTTAGAGGCACATCCCAAGGTACCATGGCATTGACATGCATACTGTCTTGCCCTCTCTCCATGTTATTTTATATTATGATTATTTTGTTAACTTGAAGTTTTTTAAATTGTCGAATGAGCTTGTGTACAAGTACTGTTCAATTGCCTTCTATTATATAAAAAAAATGATATGTATGGTTAACATGTCATGCTTTTACTAAACTTTTTCATCAACCGCATATTCATATTAATGATGTGTATTTAATCTTGCATTTCCTCCCTATGTACATTCGTTTATAAGTATATGGTTGAATTGTGTTTGATGTAAAAAATGAAATGTATGGTTAAAGTATATAATTTCTTTTTGTCATCAACAGAATATGTATGTGCTTTAGGCATAAGGGATAAATGAGTACTAAACTGTGCTGTTCTTTTTTGTGTTCAACAGAATATTATGTGCTTTTAGGCATAAGGGATTAATGAGTACTAAACTGTGCCGTGTGAGAAGATGCTGGTTTCGTTTTTGGATTTTTTATGTTGTGATGCACTTGAATTTGAATCCTTGTTCTGCTGTTATCTTGTCTACTAATGATAAGTTATCAAGTATTATTATACTTTTTTTGTAGTAGCCTTTGGGATGGATGCCTAAACTTTTCTGGGGCATAATTTCTTGTGAATGAAACTGTATTCATCTATTTGTTCTTCCTTTTTTTTTTTCCTTTTTGAATCGTCAAATCAGTTGTGCGCATCTATCCTTCTATATTTGTTCATTATCATTGGCATATTATGTTTTGTACCATTACCATTTTACAAATTCACTATATCAATATTTTCATGATTTTCTTGTGCATCTGATGTAAAGTGGCTTTAATGGCATACTTCTATTGGCAGGTGAAGCGGGTCTACTATCCAGGCCTGCCGAGTCATCCCGAACATGAGCTTGCCAAGAGGCAGATGACTGGTTTCGGTGGTGTTGTCAGTTTTGAGGTGGGAATTTGCCGAGTCGCTATTCAAATTTGTGGTTTGCTAATAAAAGCCATTATTTTATTTTATTGCTTTATGAAGAATGTGATGTATTTGATACCACCATATGCCATTTTTTTTATAATTAAATTGCCAACAATGCAGATTGATGGAGATCTACATACCACAATAAAATTTGTTGATTCCCTGAAAATCCCATATATTGCGCCCTCGTTTGGTGGCTGTGAGAGCATTGTGGATCAACCCGCAATTATGTCTTACTGGTACCCCTTTCCATTCCCTGTTCAAGTTGTCTTGTTAATGATTTGACGCTACGCGGGCATCGGTCCTCTTCTTGAATGTGACCTGTATTGCATGTTTAGCTGGTCCTTTTGTGCTTTATAGTATATATATATAAAAAAAATTATATTGTTCTGTTTATTTATTTAGAGATAGGGGTTGGTGACGGTTAATGTATATTTAATTTTCATATTGTGCAACAGGGATCTTCCTCAGTCAGAAAGGGCTAAGTATTTGATTCACGACAACTTGGTTCGCTTCAGCTTTGGAGTTGAAGATTTTGAGGATTTGAAGGCTGATGTCCTGCAAGCTCTGGAAGCTATATAATTCAGTTTTCCTGCTCACCCTAGTCTTTTATAATCCTGCTATTTCTTTCCTTTTTCTCATCACATCTGACGATTCAATTGAATTTTGATCGTCTACTCTTCTGTTGCTCTTGCTCGTGTTACAAGAATGGTTTCTGATTTGGATATTATTGTGTTATGAAACTCTTTTTTATATTAGCTCCCTATTTTCCTCCAAATATTGGGTGATTTTTTTAATATTAAAAAAATAGGTGATTTTGATATAAATTAATTTAGTGATTATTTTAAAAAAATCAAGTTAACTATTATCAATAAAGTTTCTTTTTCAAAAGAAATAATTGATTTTGACACTGTATCTCGATTCAATTTTTTATTATTTTGAAAGGCTATATAATGACCTATTAGAAGAAAAATGAATTACTTGGAGGTAGAATGTGTAAAAGAGAATTTGTGTCTCTTACATTGGACCTTGGCCTGTTTTTATTTATTCTACAAATTGAGTTTATTGTGGATTATGTGGCTAGGTTCATCATCTTCCAATATCCCCCTTCTTTAACACCTGCGTGGACTTCTTTACACAACTAGGAATCCCAAATAACTCATCTTTCAATACCTGCATTAAGATGATATTTATATCATTTATAATATAAAAATAAACAAAAGAGAAACACAATTAATCTATGAATTCTTTTTAATTAATTTTTAAATTATATTTCAAATAATTTTAGTTTAAATAGATTTTTTTTCCTGTTTTCTTTTATGAATGGGTCAAGAGAAATTGATCTTAAGCAAATATTTGATCATTGACTTGAAAATATCACCTAATGTTTGTTCTACAGTGCAACTAGACTAACATCGATACTAATTGAATTTCAACATTGTATAATACATTAACTAAACAATAAATATAAACTATAAAAAGTTAAAGTAAAATAAAATTAAGACAGTTAATTATTATAATTTAAATTTATTGATTTTGATAATAATTATTTTAACTAATTGCTTAAATGTTTTAAGTATCACATCAATTAAATTTGTTCCAATTGATTCTAATTAGTACAAGACTTCTATCAATTTTAGTAGTGTTAATCAATAGAAATAAACTTCAACAAGGTAATATATGTTACTAAAAAGTAACATATTAAAATTTGAATATTTTAAATTATTAAAGTTAAAAGTACTGTTTTGAAATTGAGTAGGATAGATTGATCCAACCGCGCTCAATCTCATACTATAACAATTTAAATATATTTTAATTTATATAAAATAAGTGAATTTTAACTTTGATTATTGTACATTTCTTATTTGTTTTCAGTCCTCATAAAATTAAAAATTATCGATATGATGTATTGGAATTCCAACTAATACATATTAGCGTTCTAACATAATATCGGTATGTCACATAAATGAAAATTTTAAATTCTAAAATTTGTAAACTAGATATTATTTATATATCTTAAGATAATATTAGAGATTAAAAATAATAATTTTAATTTTTTATGAAATAAAAAAAATATTTTATAGGAATTTAATATTTTATAAGATAAAAATATATATTCCATAGAAATCAAAATAATTTTATATGAATTTAAAACATATTTAATCCATTTAAAAAATTAGGACATTTCAAAATCAGTCAAAACAATCTAAAATAAAAATGAATTTGAACTGATTTTTTCAAATTTTCAATTTAATATAAAATATTTTAAAGTTTAATAAAAAAATACATATTTACGTATTTTAATGTAAGTATGAATTATTTTAATTTTTATCTAATATTTATTTATTTGTATTAATTTATAATTTTTTAGATTTCAATTTCCCATTATTTTATATTATTTTTTACTAAAATATATTATATAATATTAAAAATATAAATTTAATTACTTTTTTCTAGACTATTAAATTTTAAATAAATTCTCTTATCGATTCAATCACCGATATAATTTTTAAAACATTTATAAAGAGTTACCTGTTGGTTGGTGGTGTTAACAAATTTTGAAATAGTTAATGGCTTGAAATTATTAATTTAGAATAACTTCGCATGCACTTTGAAAGGCATAATTTTCAAATAAATTTGAAGGTCAAATAAGACTTAAGTCATGATGAATATATACAAATCGATAATGCTTCCAAAACAAAAAAATCAAATAGATAATTATTCATATTAATGGTTAATTTTTTAGAAGCTTAGTCGTAAGCATAAATTTACTTCACATATTATAAAGTAATAAATATTCACATACTCCACATAAGTTATGACAACCGACAAGTATATTTGTTTCAAATCAAAATATAATTTTTTTCTTTAAAATTTTCAAAATTTAGTTTTATACGAGTTTTTTTTTTTTTTTTTATATATATTTAGGTTCTATTCAAAACAATTTTTCTTCCTTCTATTGTTATTTTTCTTTAAAAAAAAAATTGAAGGAAAGAATAGTCACTATTTTGTTATCTCGAACAAAATATTATCGCATAAAGAAAAAAATGTTTTTATCTTTTAGACTTAAGAATAAGAAAAGCCCAAAAAGTACAGATCACCGGCCCAATTTAAAGAAGAAAACCCGGCTCATGTAGCAAGATTAAATCTTGAAATTCAACCAAATCACCTAAAGCCCATAAAAAACTCAAGGCCTTTTTTTTCTTACACTTATCGTTGAATTATATTTGAATTGATAGAAATTAGCAGAATAAAGGAGAGTTAATTGAAATAACATAGATATTTCTACTTAAAATGTTTAATAGAGAAAAATAGAATAATGACATTTATTTTCTCTCTTTCAAATTAATGTCTTTATTTTCTTTACGCACATAAAACCAACTTTAATTTTACTAAACAATATCATTACTAATCCATATTAATTGACTAAGTGGTTCAGACCTGATTCTTGGTGATGTGACTTTGGGTATTTTTTTTGTTATACAAAATTTATTTCTGAATTTTTTAGAAAATATAAATTTATTTTTAATATAATTTTTATTTAATGAATTGTATAAGATAAGACCAATTATTTTAATTAAAGTTAATTAAAATCAATTTATAATTTTTTTATCCAATCTATTATAATAAAAAATAAAATTTATCACTTCTAAAAAATAATATTTAACACCCATATATATATATAATAATAATAATAATATCACCAATATTACCGTAACAAATAAGTATTTAATATATAACCTCTTCATAGAATTAATAATTTTACATAAATGTTTTGTAAAAGTTAGTTATTAGATTATTTATATGGTTATGAAGTAAAACTAAACCATATAACAAATTTTATAGTAATTTATTGGACGAAGGTGAAACCAGAAGCTGAAATATGATAGTTTTCTTGGTGTGAGATTTGTAGTGGAAGAACATTTAATGTAATAGTTGATTATGTTATTGATTATATGTGGAAATCGTGGTTGCATGAGGTCCCGGTTGGTGGAAACATGTTGTGGATAATGTTGTGTTGGAGGCCATCATCATGTTCAGTCCATCCAATCATTGATTTTAATAAATCAAACAAAATAAATAAATAATTGGTTTTAATTTTAGTTTTTTTTTTTTAGTGTTTGGATCTTAAAGTGTGTGGATGTTTGTGTATCGAATGAAAACTTATAAAAATAATATATATTTATTTAACGAACTAGACTTATTAAGTATGTTCAAAACAAAACAAGAAAAAAAACTTGAGGAATCAAATTTATTTAATCCATTTAAAACAAAGATTTGATGGACGAGATCTTAAATGGTCGAACTAATTCTCTTACCTACCCTCAAAAGTGAGACAAATATGTTATCAATTCAAAACGTATTGTTCAAATATATGAAAGATATGGAATTGAAACTAGGTTAGTTTATGTTAGAAGAATTTTTAGAGGGTAATAATTAACTTTTATACAGAATTTAAAATGTCAAAATATATTTTTTGATAGAAAAAAAATTATAGAAATTTATAAAAATAATTTAATTTTTTCAAGTTATAGCATTTTAAATTATATCTAAGAATTTAAAATTTTATATATTTTAGTTTAACATGTTGTTAGTTTAGTTTCGATTAAAATGTAATTAACTCAATTAAGCTATATTCAAATTAATGAGGAGGAAACTTGCAAATAAAAATTTCAAGATGTGGATTAAAAACTAGCAAAATATTTGGCTGCAGAATTATAGTCAAACTAAAAGCAAATTTGATAGGTTAATATTATTTTAGATATAATTTTTATTTCTAATAAAAATATAGATGTATGATAAAAAATAGGTAACAAAATATTTTAAATTTTAAAGATGAGGTGGTGATTTCTTTCAAAATTTATGTATATATATAAAATTGCATTATGAATGTATGAAATTTATAAATAAGATGTTGTAAGATGAGAACTTGGTATTTTGAATTATTTATGTCATGATATTATATTAGATAAGAATTATAATATTTAATTATTCTATTTTTTATAAAAATGTATGTATATTATATGAATGTTTCAAGTTAAGTTTAAATATTAGTTTAATATATGAAATTTAAATTATACTTACTTACTTTATAATTTCAAGTAAGGGTTTAAGGGTGTGAAATCAATGTTTATTTGAAAAATATTTCATTATTTATTATAAGTGTGTATACACATATTTTTACGTGAAAAGATTAATGTGAATTTATGAAAGAAGGTCGTTTTTTTTTTTTTATATTATTCTTTATTTGAATTGAAGAATAAAATTAAAGAAATAAAAAAAATAAGAAAAAGAAAAAGAACAAGAAATTATTTGAATAAAAAAGTTAAATATTAATTTATTATTTTTAAATATTTATTAATATTATTAAAATAAAAATATAACAATATATTATTTTAATAATATTATTATATTTATTTTAATTTAGTTATAAAACATCGTTTCAAAACTTTATTATTGTTTTTATCATTTAGATGTTTAAGAATATTTTATGTTAAAATATTAATTTCTATGCATTTTATTTAAATAATTTTTCTTTTATAATTAAAAAAAAAATTGAAGGTGAAAGAGTATTAGGGTTAGTAATATCACAATCTGAAATTTTCATTTAGTTAGTATGTCATATACACTTGCTAAGCTTGAGTTTTTTTTTTTTTTTTATTGTTTTGAAAAATTGTTCTTTTATTTTGAAAAATTAAAGAATTAATTATAAATATTATATAAAATGAAATAAATAAATAAAATTGGCCACATATTTTTGAAGGTTGTTTTAATGATTCTTCCGTATGAACTTCGTTTTTAGTACCAACTTCAGTTTTCCGTACCAACTTACAACCAGCTTTTTCTGTCATATGATTGGGATCTGAACTAAAAGTCGGTGTAATAACTTAATTTTTTTTTAATATTTTATATTTTTCTGTTTTACATTATAAGATATATTTAATAAAAGCATACAAATAAAAAAAAAATAATGTATATTTACGAATTCGAAATGAAAACTAAAATACTTTGTATTTTTTTATATACAATCACCTAAAACAAATCACCCAAATTTTTTTAATTTAAATTTAATTTTGTTACAATTTTAAATTAAAAAATATAGTACTATTCATTAATTTGTATCGTAATACCTAATAATTATGTTATCAATTAGATTGTTCAAATCAAGATTGATAGACTCGTAAATAAGTCATACTTAATTACTATAATTAAACAATCATTTTTAGTTATTGTAATTATGTATTATTACGAAATATAAAATAATTTAGTAGGTGAAGTCATACTTATTGTTAAAATTAATAAAATCCTGAGTAAAGTATTTAGGATTATTATATTTAGTATTATGTGTTAATAGAATAATTATTTTTTTAAATATTAATAGAATTAAAACAAAATATTTATTATCAATTATGCTGAAATATGAGCTATAAAAACAATCTAATTTAATATAAAAAGTATTTTTATGAAATATTAACAATTTTAGAAGTTATTTTCAGTGTTATTGACTCGCTTGTTTATCTTCATGTCATATATTTATACATTTATACAGTAAGCACTTTTTACTTTTATTATTTTTTATTCCTTTATAATTTATTTAATAAGTAACTTTATTTTTTATTTCTCAACTACTTATATATTTCAATCTATTTTTTTATTTATAAATTTTTTAATATATTTTTTAAAATATTTTAATAATTAATAAATTTATCATAATATAAATTATTTAATCTATCGTAAATCTGAATATAATCTATATCTTTAATTTATATGTTTATTTTAGTATTTATATATTCTTACTCAAAATTTTGAACCAGTGCAATCTAATGATTTGATTTGATGGTATTAAATGAGAACAATTCGATGATTAAAGATGATTGGATGAATGGATTTTTTTTTTTTTTTTTAAAAAAAAAACTATTCAATTCAATACATGATTTGACGCACTTTCCATTTTTTCTAACAATAATATATTCTCTTTAGAAAATTTGTAATCACATTTTATTCATGAGTTTTATGGGACTATTTTATTTTATCGTGAAAATATAATTTTAAGAATTATTTTATCATTAAGCTATAATGTATAAATTTGAATTTTTTCTACATAAATTTGAAAATATAATATGTAAGATTTTTTATCTTTTATTTTTCAAATACTAAGATTGAAATGGTCTCACTTATTTTAAAGTCAAATTGATCATTTTTTTATGAGTATCATTTTTATTTATTAAATTAAGTAAATTTAGTCTTTTAATGATGTTTCCCTATTTAAATGTCTTATATAAAAATATTTGAAATGTGTATTAAATATAACATTGAAAACTAATTAGTGTAGCATGCTATTCTAAATAACTGAGATACCATACATGCATATTAACAAAGTAAAGAATACATTTACTGAGGAAACTCAAATGCTAAGTAAATTTTAACTATGATTCTAAATTGCAGTTGCGATTTCTGTCAATGTTGAAAGATGCGAACTACCACAATATTTGATTGTGGTAAGTCAAAAAATCTTTACAATGTGACAGTAATTATGATTATGAACTGCAATTTAAAACCATAGTATAAACTTACCAGAACTTGACGTGAACTTGTGGAAACAAAACACACAACACAAAAGCATAAACACACTAATCTTCTAGGTCAAGAAGAAAATCATTCCAATTTTCACCTTCTGTGAGAAAGTCACAAGCAATAGAACTAAGTTCTTCGTCCCAAAGCTCAAACCCTCCATCTTTCCCGCCAGGGAAGCATGTGTTGTTAACTGCAATATTTTCCTCCTTCTTATCTAACAAAGTTTCCCACCAATTCTCAGACCCTGATGAAACTGCTTCACCAACACCAACTTTGGAACTACAAATGAATTTTCCTTGCAGCAAGGGCGATGCTTTTGGCAAAGCTCGAGGTACAGGCTTTATAACTTGGTGGGGTTTCCTAGTTGTTTCTGATTCTTTTATGATGTTGCTGTCTTTGTTGTGAGAGCGTACTTTGCGGCGTATGTTGGTGTTCCAGTAGTTCTTCACATCGTTTGAAGTTCTTCCAGGAAGTCTTCCTGCAATCAGAGACCATCTACATCCACACCAGTTTTTTGTTTGCTATTAAAAATTAATTTAATCATATATTATCATATTCAGTTGAGCTTCGTAATTATTTATCCTCATGCATGACAAAGTTAAGTTGACTGTGAATGAAAATTGAACATATTCTATATACTGATAAGATAAAACTATTTTGTTCTTCTCTAAATAACTCTTCTACACCATACACAAACTCGCTTTCTGAATAAATATTTGCAGTATATCATTTGTTAAGATATCAAATAAATACACTGCATAGTTCTTTATTACAAGAGATACCTCTACTACAATCAGTGTGATTTAATGAATAGCATATATATATATATATATATACAAACCTGTTTCCCAAAAGCTTATGCAACCTGATCATCAAGTCAACCTCGTCTTCACTAAAATCTCCTCGCTTGATGTTTGGTTTTAAATAATTCAACCATCTCAATCTACAACTCTTCCTGCATCTGTTCAATCCTACGTACCAACGCAACAACATATATATAATAATGTTTATTATTTATTATATTATTTATCACAACTTTTCTAAGCTGTATTATTAGATCTGGCCAGCCACAAGCAATGAAGAAAACAGTTGAAAGAAACCTGCTCTTTGAGGAACAAGGTGCCATTTCCCTTCCCCATAAAGTTGCACACAATCTCTGAGAAGGTTATCTTCAATTTGACTCCATGCACCTTTCCTCACACCTGATGTTCCTTCCATGAGATTAAGTGCTTGCACTGTAGGGCACAAGTACTACTGAGTTTACTTTCACAGGTGTATATATATATATATATACACGTATATCAATTCCTTCGTAAAGTAACATCAGCATATATATATATATATATATATATATATATAATATACAGAGATACACACGTGTGATGTATCTAACAATTTATGGAGTAAACAGATACACGTAGCTTACTGTAAAAGCCACCAATCCACAGTCGCTCTCTTTCTCTAATAAAATCGTAACCATACCTACACTTTGAAAAAAAAAAAACAAATACTTGCAAATCCAATACGCAACTACATGATTAATAAAATATGTGATAAAAAGTAAAAAAAAGAATTTTCCTCCTTTAAAGAGTTTTTTTACATTTAAAAAAGTAATAATTGTATTTTTTAAAATAATTTTATAAAATAACTTCAAAGTCCTAATAAGTACTTTATTTTTATTAAGACAGAAAAAGTAATTATTTTGAAAAGAAATTAGAAGTAAGAAGGGTAAAGTTTAAACTTTATATTAAATATGTTTTCCAATTTTTTTTTATATTATATATTTTTTCTTAATTCTAAATAATTTTTAAAATATTAATAATAATGAACAAATGATTGATTGATGTGAATGATAATTTTAATACGCAAATTTTATAATTAAAAGTGATTTGATTAAAGAAGAGTATTTTTAAGAATTTTTTAGTTAGAAAGAGATGTCCTTCAATGAAATCACTTACTCAACTTCGACCCTTTTTTTTCTTGAGATCAACTTCTCTTTTTTGCATATATCAATTCTCTATTGTTTTCCTATATCTCCAAATAGGTTGGACTTTAAAAAGTTAAAAGACAAAATCAAGTGGATCCCACAAGAGGCTACGTAGCGTATATGTCCTTTGTTATAGGAATATAACCCCTCTAGAGAGGAGGTACAAGAAAAGGAATCTAACAAAAGAGATGGATGCATGGTGAGTCGATACTATGGAAGGAGAGGAAGAAAATATTGGTTATGAGAGAAAGTCTTTTTTTGTTTATTTCTAATACCATAAATGTTAAAACATTATAAAGAATTTCTTTTCTTTACATTTTCAAACATTCTATTTAAAAAGAATATTCTAAATATAATTAAGATGAAAGAAACTACAATGTTTTTTTTTTTATATTTTTGTCAAACTAAATATCAAACATATATTATATATATTGTTTAGATAAAAAGATATTTTATGTTTTTATTTCTATTCCAGTTTCAAAATGAAGCAAATACAATAATAGATATAGAGATCATTCATATGAATGAAACGAATCTTGCTCCAAAATGTAGAAACAACAAATTTAATGATTGTTTATATGAATGAAGGAAACTTTGATATAAAAGATAAAAAAAAAGATTCGATAACTGTTAAGTGTTTATATGCTCATGAAAAGAAGATCAATTCAAGGTACTTTTCAGAAGAAATTAGAGATAAATGACGTCAAAAGTATCCAGTTTGTTAAAATCGGTGCAAGCCATTAAAAGTGAAGAAGAAAATTGGAAATAATTGAAAAGTTGGAGAAATTCTGAAGATAATTTCTGTTATTATCTTTTATCTTTCATCTTTCTATTGCAACCAAATGGCCTATATAAAGAACGTGAGATGCAGCTCTGAAATCACAATATAACACACAGCTTTCTACAGAGGAAAAAAGGAAGTAACTACTAGGGTTAGGCTTTTTCCTTAAAAGATAAAGCCAAACGCTTCAGAGAGACATCTTTGGCTAGAGTTTCTTTCCTTTCAATCATGTTTGGGAAGCGGGCCACCATGAGTGGCTAAGGTACTTTTGTATAAGGATTGAGTTTGAATTGTAACTTTTCATTACTCTTCTGCATCTATGTAATTCTTTTATTTTGATTAAGGTTTTGGTTGTGCATGTTATCTTATATTTTTGAATAAGTATTTTTTAGGGAATATCATATCTTTTCTGATCACAACCCTAACCCCCAATTTACCTAATTTTGGGAACGAAATTAGGGTAATTGAGTTGTACGAAATTTGATCTTATTGCAAAAATTTCTATTAATCTTCTAAAGGAATTGAAAAAGACTTTGGATATTTTTAGATTTTTCGATTAAGGGATTGACGGAAACTAAATTATTATTTTGATAATCAAAAGAAAGCATTACATTTGATTGCTTCTGAGTTTTGAAGAGATTACACGATAATCCGATTCGTATACGCTTTTATTATTGCAATCTATTCCAATTTATCACATTTATTCTTAATTCATATTTTCTATATCTACTCTTTGAATTTCAATAATACATGAAACCCTTGCAGGCATAATTTTTCTAAATCCCTGTGTTCGCTACCCTTTATTCGATACACTTGCCGAGAGATTTTAATTGAAAACCCAACAATAACTATTCATATTAATGAATTAGACCTCGATCCAAATTCATTCACTATTCATATGAATAAAGCAAACTTTAATCTAAAACATAAAAGTAGTAGACTTGATCATAATTCACATGAATGAAGCATATCTTCATCCAAAATGTGAAAATAATGAACGAATACAATGATCATTCATATGAATGAAATGAATTTCAATTCAAAATGTAAAAAACAATAGTTATATGACTTGAAATGAACCTTGACCCAAAAGATAAAAAGAAAAAAAATCATCTTTATTGAACTAAACATAAAGTTAGAAGTGAACTTTGATCGAAAGATAAAAAAATCTTTATTAAACCGAACATAAAATTAACAAGTAAGTGTCAAAGTAACATTAAACTTTGATGTAAGTGTTAGAAAGATAAGTGTCAAGAAGAAGTTGGACTTTGATATGCAAGTACTAGGAAGATACTAAACTTTGATGTAGGTGCCAATAAATTACTAGGTTTTAATGTAGGTACTAAGAAGATAGTGGACTTTGATATGTAAGTGTTATACACATAGCTTACTGTAAAAGCCACAAATCCACAATCTCTCTCTTTCTCTAATAAAATCTTAACCATACTTACACTTTGAAAAAAAAAAAAGTAAGAAAGGTAATGTTTAAACTATATATTAAATATGTTTTTCAATTTTTTTTCATATTATATTTTTTTTCTTAATCTTAAACAATTTTTTAAAATATTGATAATAACAACAACAAATGATTGATTGATGTGAATGGTAATTTTAATACGCAAATCTTATAATTAAAAGTGATTTGATTACAGAAGAGTATTTTTAAGAATTTTTTAGTTAGAAAGAGATGTCCTTCAAAGAAATTATTTACTTAACTTCGACCTTTTTTTTTCTTGAGATCAACTTCTCTTTTTCGTATATATCAATTCTCTATTACTTTCCTATATCTCTAAATAGATTGGACTTTAAAAAGTAAAAAGACAAAATCAAGTGGATCCCACAAGAGGCTACGTATCGTATATGTCCTTTGTTATAGGAATATAACCCCTCTAGAGAGGAGGTACAAGAAAAGGAAACTAAAAAAAGAGATGGATGCATGGTGAGTCGATATTATGTAAGGAGAGGAAGAAAATGTTGGTTATGAGAGAAAGTCTTTTTTGTTTATTTCTGATACCATAAATGTTAAAACATTATAAAAGACTTTCTTTTCTTTAAATTTTCAAACATTCTATTTAAAAAGAATCTTCTAAATATAATTAAGATGAAAGAAACTACAATGTTTTTTTTTTTCTATATTTTTGTTAAACTAAATATCAAACATATATTATATATATTGTTTAGATAAAAAGATATTTTATCTTTTTATTTCTATTCAGGTTTCAAAACGAAGCAACTACAATAATAGATATAGAGATAATTCATATGAATGAATCGAATCTTGCTCCAAAATATAGAAACAACAAATTAAATGATCATTTATATGAATGAAGGGAACTTTGATCTAAAAGATAAAAAAGAAAAAGATTCAATAAATATTCTTATAAATGAATTAGATCTCGATCCAAATTCATCGACTATTCATATGAATAAAGCAAACTTTGATCCAAAACATAAAAATAGTAGACTTGATCACAATTCACATGAATGAAGTATATCTTCATCCAAAATGTGAAAATAATGAATAAATACAATGACCATTCATATGAATGAAATGAATTTCAATTCAAAATGTAAAAAACGATAGTTATATGACTTGAAATGAACCTTGATCCAAAAAATAAAAAGAAAAAAATCATCTTTATTGAACTAAACATAAAGTTAGAAGTGAACCTTGATCAAAAGATAAAAAATCTTTATTAAACTGAACATAAAGTTAACAAGTAAGTGCCAAAGTAACATTAGACTTTGATGTAAGTGTTAGAAAGATATCAGACTTTCATGCAAGTGTCAAGAAGAAGTCAGAATTTGATATGCAAGTACTAGGAAGATACTAAACTTTGATGTAGGTGCCAATAAATTACTAGGTTTTAATGTAGATACTAAGAAGATATTGGACTGATATGTAAGTGTTAAGAAGATACTGAAATTTTATATGCAGGTGTCAAGAAGATGCTAGACTTTGATATGTAGGTGCTAGGAATATTTTGAGATTTGATATGAAAGTGAGAGGAAGATATTAGACTTTGATA
Organism: Macrotyloma uniflorum; assembly: GCA_016859785.1. Classification (NCBI taxonomy): domain Eukaryota; kingdom Viridiplantae; phylum Streptophyta; class Magnoliopsida; order Fabales; family Fabaceae; genus Macrotyloma; species Macrotyloma uniflorum. The sequence continues at coordinate 2,412,376 of BDMB01000008.1, read as the reverse complement.
TGTAGATGCTAAAAAGATACTATACTTTAATATACAAGTGATAAAAAGATATTAAGTTTTAGTGTTCAAGTGATAGGAAGATATTGAGCTTTGATATGCAGATACTAAGAAGATACTAGGTTTTAATCAAGTTCCAAGAAGGCTTTAACATGCCCGTGTCAGTAAAATACTGGATTTTAATGAAGGTGTTAGAAAGATACTAGGATTTGATGTATGAATGTCAAGAAGATACTAAGTTTTATATGTAGGTATTAAGAAGATACTAAGCTTTGATATACAGGTGTTAGAAAGGTATTGGGCTTTAATATACAGGTGCCAAGAAGATATTAAGATTTGATGCAAGTGTGAGGAACATATTGGATTTTGATGTAAGTTCTAGAAAAATATTAAACTTTGATATATGTAGGTGCCAAGAAGATATTATTCTTTGATATATAATGTTAAGAAGATAGTGAATTTTAATATGCAAGTGTCAGAGAGATACCAAGTTTTGATAGAGAATATTTAAATTAAAAGTTAGAATGCTTAAGACAACAAATCAATTTTTTTTTAAATGAAATGATTTGGTCTAATGACTCGAATGGTGTAACATATAATTTGAATGTAATGTTTATATATGAGTGGTTGAAAATTTATGATAAAATACATGAAGATATGATATGTGATGAATGTAAACTTGTTTCATAATAATTATAGAAAAAAATAAATATTTATTCATCTTTTTAGAAAAAGTTTTAACTTAAGTGCATCGTTTACAAATTCATTTTACATGATTTCTTATTTGTTATTTTATTTTTTAAATAATAGAATTAATGCTTTTTAATATTCATTTTCTTTTTCAAACTTCATGTTTAGAAATCAACTAAAACTTTGCTACAACTAATTAATTTGAGATTTTTTTATCATTTTTTAAGCATTATTTAACAACACACTTGATATTGCCAAGCTTTTGCAAGGATTTGTATTTTAAAAAGATGGTTGAAAAGGCATAAAAGGTTAATTTGGAAATTGTCCTAATTTATGAGTTTAGATTGACTTTAAGATGTAGAAATATGTTTGAGTTGTCATTGATCACATAAAAAGGATGAATAGAGAATTTGGAAAATTTTTCAAGTTAAGATTTTATCAATCAAGATAAAATAATTACTCTATTTTAGGCGTGAATTGTTGGAATGTATTCAAATGAAATAGTGATGAAATTATAAATAAAGTAATTGTCCCAATGGTTAAAAGAATGAAAAAAAAATTATTAATCTTTACTCAATAGGAATGAATTAAAAACAACACATAAGTTAACTTTCTTAAAAAAAAGAGTAGAGAGTAACAAATTTTCTTAACAAATTTTGTCTCAATATTTAACTTTAGTAATCAACCTTAGAATGCGTTTTTATTTTTTCATTTTTCTCATTTTTTTTATTTTATTATTATTTTTTTGAACAAGAATATTATCATCAAGAAAAAAAAGTAAAATTACTTTGTCATGTACGGACTATAATAGGTTGTAATGTGACTAAGAACTAAAAATGTGAAAGAAAGAGATAAAAAGACGAGTTATTTGAAATAAAGCACTTTGATGTAATTTTACATTTAATATTTATTTGATCTTCTTTCATATATTTTATTTGTTGTTTCAATTTTCTTTTTTTGACACTTGTCAAGTGCTTTTCAATCTTTCTATTGGTTGTGGTGTATATAAAAAGAATGTTTACTTTTGAAAAATAGAATCATCCTACAGTGAAGTGTAAAACCTTTAGATAAATAAACTCAAAGAACATTTAGTGATTCTTTGAATAACTAAACTTTCTTTTAACATTTGTCAAGTATTTTTCAACCTTTCTATTGGTTGAGGTGCATATGAAAGGAAAGTTTATTTTTGAAAAGTAGAATCATCTTAAAGTAGAGTGTAGATCCTTTAGACAAACAAACTCAAAAAAACATCTAGTGATTCTTTAAATAACTAAACTTTCTTTTTACACTTGTCAAGTGTTTTTCAACCTTTCTATTGGTTGAGGTGCATAAGAAAGGAAAGTTTATTTTTGAAAAGCAGAATCATCCTAAAGTAGAGTGTAGAGCTTTTAGATAAATAAATTCAAAAAAAATATATTGATTCTTTGAATAACTGAACTTTCTTTTGACAATTATAAGTGTTTTTACCATTTTTATTGGTTGAGGTGCATGGAAAAGAAAAATTTATTTTTCAAAATTAGAAAATCCTAAAGTAGAATAGAAATTTTAGACAAACACATTCAAAGAATATCTAATGATTCTTTAAACAACTGAGCCTTAATTGTACTGACTTGAATTTTTTTACAAATAATAGTACAAGTATTTTATGAAGTGTAAAATATCTAGTCATCTAGATAGATTATATTCATTAAACATTAATAAATTTAAAACTTAATAATATATTTGTTAATATAAAAAATTAGATCCATGATTATCTTAAAACCTAAACAAGATCATTTGTCTTAATAACACTTTTTCTATTTTTATGATGATATTTTGTTTGTACATGATGATATTCTATACAAAACAAATACAAAACAAACGAAAGACTTATTTAGAAAAGTGAGTAATGAGAGAGTGGATTTGAACAAATTTCATATCACATAGATTAAATGAATATTTCAAAATTAATTATATTTATTCATCAAAATTAATTATTATTTTATATATATTTACTTAATTATCTTATTAAAGGTTTTTTCTTTCTTTTTATTCTTTTCTTTATTATTTCTTTCTTGTTTCAAGATTCCACTAACATAGTAACAAGTAAAGCTAGAAACAATCACGTTTTAATTGATTATCATAATATCAAACTTTTTTTTTTTAAATTTATAGAAGAATATTATTTTTAGAAAGATTTTTTTTTTCTCTTTTCACTACTGACAAATGTTAAAACATTATAAAAGATTTGTGTTTTTTTTCTTTTACATTTTCAAACATATTTTAAAATAAATAAAATATTTTAAATATAATTAAGAGGAAAGAAATTATTTTTATCAAACTAAATATTAAACATATATTATATATTTTCTTAAATAAAAATTTATTTTGTATTTTTATTATTTTTATTTTTTGTCATATTTTTATATTATTTTTTCAATCAATTCTATTTTTTTCAATATTTTTTAATTATTAAGATGAAATTAGATGTTAAAATTCTAAAAATTAAATTTCATTTAAATCGGGGTACGACTGTTGAAAATCAATCATAAATAAGAAAAATTGAAAAAAAATGACGAGTTAAAGTGTTCATCTAATCGACTTAATTTAATAATATAATATTAAAAATAAAAATATTTTATTAACATTGATTTGATTTTAATATTTTAATTTAATTTTTAAATCTTAAACTCATATTTTCACTAAATGGTTCAACTCTTAAAAATATTGATTTAGACCTATCGTCCATATAAATTTTTCATCTATTCTTATTACTAATAAATATCTAAAAGATATTTTTAAATTTTAGAAAGATCTAAAAATATATTTAAAGTTTAAAGGAATAAAAATAATATAATTATTTTTAGAAACATATTCCTCAATTTAATTATGAAAATGTAAAAATAAAGTAATTGGGATTGAGAAAATAAAAGATGTGAAGTAAAGGTATTATTTAAGTTTATAACAAGAGTGTTAGATTTAGTGTTAATCTCCAAAAATAGACTAATCTAAAGTTATATTCACTAATCTTATGATTAATTGATGAAGACTGAAAAAGCATTAGATGTAGTGGATTATTGCAATTTCCATCAATTAAAGAGAGACATGACTGAGGAAGATCCACATTCCAGAACTCTCTATAAGGAAGATATTATATAATATTATAGGAAACCAACTCTGTTTTTTCTTCTCGTTTATTGATTTGACATTGTATGGTACGTGTAAAACTTACTAGATCCAAAATAAATATTATAATTTATACAAAACAAAAATAAATTAATATTCTCAGATGTAAGATTTCTAACCATTTATGATTAAATTATATTTTATCACAAATATATTTATAATATAATATATATGATCAGTCAGATTCTAATACACGTGATCAGATCTTCAGATCACGTTGTCATATTAGTCTTCATTATGACAGATTTTTACATATCTTTATAATTATTTTATTCCATTTTGATAATGATTTTATTCTCTTAATATTTGCGGCTGTTACCTTATTTTCAGCCTTCTATTTTTATTTCACCTCTATATATGTACAATCCTATATGAATTTTCAATATGAATAAGATTGATTTTTCTATTTCTTCAAATTCAAATTATCAATTTGTTATGGTATCAGTGCTCTCTTAGAGGGAGAGATCTGTTGTGCGCATTAATGGCTAATGAAGCCATGTATCCCTATACTTTACAAGATGTACAAAATACATCAAATCCTTTATATATACATCCAAATGAGAGTCCCTGCAATGTCCTAGTTTCACCACCACTCACAGATAGGAATTATCACAGTTGGTCTCGTGCGATGAAGATGAGTTTGTTAACAAAGAACAAGTTAGGATTCGTTGATGGTACAATTGCAGAACCACCAAAGAATCATGCGATTTTTCCTTTTTGGGAAAGGGGTAACATGCTTGTTCTTAGTTGGCTAATAAAGTCGATGAGCGAGGAAATTGCACAGTCCATACTTTGGCGTGACAAGGCTTCAGACGTGTGGCGTGAACGTTTTTCTCATGCTGATCTATTCAGAATCTCAGAAATTCAAGAGGAAATCTTCAGTCAGAGACAAGGTGACAACTCTGTCTCAAAATTCTATACTACATTAAAAACTTTATGGGATGAATTAGATGTTTTAAATCCCCTTCCTGTTTGTACATGCAATCCTAAATGTTCATGTGGTGCAATCAAAAAAATTGAAGAGGAACGAAATAAGAATCAAGTGGTGAGATTTTTACTAGGGTTAAATGACCAATATTCCGGTGTTAGATCACAACTGATGCTCTTGGATAATCTTCCCAATGTGAATAGAGTTTTTGCATTGGTTGCTCAACAGGAACGACAGTTTAACACTGAGAGTGTTTCTATGCCAAAGGCTTTTATTGCGGCTAGTAATGATACATCAGAATCTAAAAGAAATCAAGGAAATAGTAATGGTTGAAATAATAGATACACTTCCAAGAAATGTTCGTGGTGTGGAAAATTGGGTCACACAGTTGATGTTTGTTACAGGAAACATGGTTTCCCTGCTGGCTTTAAGTTTAGAGATAATCCAAGATCTACAAATATGGTGATGGCTAAAGAAGATGAGACCAACTGTCTAGAAGATTTATCAGGAAAGGATACACAAGGAAGTGCACGTTTTAGTTTTACTGAAAGCCAATATAAAAATTTAATGGCCTTACTGCCACAACAAGATCAGAGGGATTCCACATAATATACTGCTTATGTAAACACTTGTGTTGATTCAAATTCAACAAACAATGGTGATATATTTATATCTAGATGGATCTTGGATACTGGTGCCACAAACCACATTTCAAATTCTCTTAGTAACTTTACTACATATAAACACATACCACCTAGCAAAGTATGTCTACCCAACGGAATTTTTGTTTCAACCAACATTTCTGGCACAATTCATTTCTCATCCAATTTTGTTTTGACTGATGTTTTATTTCTACCAAAATTCAAGTTCAATATAATATCAGTTACAAAATTAACTCAAACTCTTCATTGTAAATTGACTTTCTTTGATGATGTTTGTTCGATACAGGATTCCAATGCTTGCAAGGTGATTGGTAGGGCTAAAGCAGAAAAAGGTTTATACATTTTCACACAGACAACTGAGTCTTCTCAATCATCTGTTCACAACACCATTTCAAAAAAACTTTCCTGTGATTTTTCTTCTAGTTTGTCCAAAACTACTATTGATTCTGATATTCCCTTACCTACTTCTATTCCTGTGAAACATTTTGATTATGCTTTACCACATATTGAGTTAGAACCTGAAATACCACAAAATAATCCCCCTGACAGTCAAATACCAAATATAGTACCCGCACCACATAATCATATACCAGTACTACAAAATCCTCCTATAATTGGTGCTGCCACTGCCTTGCCACATCACTCTTCAAGCAAAGGTAATTTTTATCCTCTTTTTCAAGTGCCTTCCTATTATTATTTGACACCTTTATATCAGCCTTTTGTTATGAACATCACCACTGCACCTCAGCCCACTAGATATTCTGAAGACATCAAACATGAATATTGGAGGATAGCCATGAATCAAGAGTTAGAGGCACTGATAAGTAATAATAACTGGGTTCTGGATGATAAACCACCTGATAAAACTTCAAACTGGAAATGATTGATATACATTTTCCAGTTTGAGGGGGGCTAATACACATGATCAGTCAGATTCTAATACACGTGATCAGATCTTCAGATCACGTTGCCATATTAATCTTCATTATGACAGATTTTTACATATCTTTATAATTATTTTATTCCATTTTGATAATGATTTTATTCTCTTAATATTTGCGGTTGTTACCTTATTTTCAGTCTTCTATTTTTATTTCACCTCTATATATGTACAATCCTATATGGATTTTCAATATGAATAAGATTAATTTTTCTATTTCTTCAAATTCAAATTATCAATTTGTTACAATATTAATTAAATTTAAATTATATAATCTATTTTTTTTGAGAATCAAGATTTTATATATAATAATATAAAATATATATTTATTAAAAAGTGATTTAATTTAAATTTAAAAACAAAATTTAATATATTAATAAATATCTTAATTTAAATTTAATAATATTTAATTAAAATTTAATAGGTTAATAAATAATTTAATTTAAAATTAATAATTTTAATAATCAATTTTTTAATAAAATATTATAATTCTTAATTCATTTTTAAAATTTATTTTAAATATAAAATTTATATTTTATTTATATATTATAATTATATTTTATATTTAATTAATATAAATTTATTCTTAATATATTAAAATTTAGAATTTCATAACAAAATAAAAAAAACACACACAGAAATAGTTATAATAAAATATAGGAGCTTATTTTTATCTTTTTTTATTGTTGTATATTGATTATTGAGTAACGTGTGTATGAGTTTCATGATTGGGTAATTCGTACATGCCTCATCGTGGAGAGACCCCATCATTCGCCAATCATCACTACCATTTCATTACTTCCTACTACCAACCTTATTCATTCATATTCTTTTTAGTCTAATAATTTTTATTATGAAATATGTATAAACAAATATTTTATGTTTCATGTGATTAGATTATTTCAATATAATTATTCTTTTTCCTATTTCATAAAATTCATTTCACTGAGCATGTGTTTTACTCAATGATTTTGCGACAATGGTAACCTTGAATGATATTATTTCACTTTGGGATCTTTTTATACCGTATAATCTTATATATATATAATCAATTATTAAATCATAAATTACTAATGAATTCACTCGAAATTGAACTTAAATTCTAAATCCATAAATGCTTTAATGCGAAATGCATGTATGTCTAGTAAATATCTAATTAATTAGTTCTACAACAATTTTATTAATTTTTTTATAATTGCATAAAAGTATGGACTTATAAAAGCAATAAATGTAGATGTGGTAAAAATATTGAGTAATAAATAAAATTATTTAAGTTGAAAAGACACATTTGAGAGAGAAGGAGAAGCTAGGCCCCTTCAAATGGAGAAGTTATTTACTTTGACAATTGCTAATTTTATAACATATGTATATTTATAAAAATAAAATAAAAAAATCTTGATTATTATTTACATGTGATTATTATTTTGATTTTATTGAATAAAAGAAAAGTTTGAATGCATTCATTTATTTAGGTTTTCAACGAAGGTAAAAGGAGTATGAAAAAAGACTTTCACTTTTACATGTTTGAAGAAAGTGTGAGTCTAACTCGGGAAACAAAGAGATAGAATAATTTATAGGAGTTAATAAATATTATATACGGTAAAATGGTATGGCATTGAAAGATTTAAAAAAAAAAAAATTAAAGAATTATAATTAAGATTAATAATTTGATATAGTTGTTAAGATAAAAAAATATTAGTATTAAAGAATATTAATAATTTTATCATGATTCTCTTTTCTAATATATATTTAACTTTGAGTACATTATCAAGAAGTGCGTAAATATTATTCATTCATTAAGATTATGTGTTATATATGCTATATATATATATATAGAGAGAGAGAGAAACATTATCCTATCCTAATGTTGCTTAACCAAGTTCTTTTCTTAAGATGAAAAAAATGTAAAAGACCCATAGGATAGGATAAGCACTAAATGGAAATAATAGCATTTTATTAATGAACACAAAAAAGAACCAGTTACCATAATATAAGTTCTAAGTTAACCTAAGACTTGTCCTTACCATGCATTAAAAGGTTTTCTTTGTGTCTCCGAAATTGAGAACTTAATTAACCAAGTTATCTACATGTCTTTTTGGATCACTTTATGTAGTAGACTAGGTTAGACATAAGTAGTTGTTCCACACTTTTCAATCACGTCTTCATAATTTTTTTTGTTAGTATTTGCTTCTATTTCTTTTCTCATTTATTTCAAATTTCTCAATTTCTTATATACATATATTATTCAATCTTATCCCATTTACAATAAAAGCCTTAAACCGTCAAAATGCAGCCCTTCCACAAAACACGCATTACAAATATACACCCATGCACAATTAAATAACAATTATGCCCCTTCAAACTCATGTCAATGTATACAAATAAAAAATAAATAAATAATTTTTTACAGAAAAAATTAGAAAATTTCTGCAAATTAATTTTTATATAAACTAATACGCATTTAGTTTATATAGAATGTTAGTTTGTTAATGCTTCATGGACATATTCTTTATTATAAAAAGAGATTTTTTTTTATGTTTTTTTATTATTATAATTTGTTTGGAAGAATTGAATGTGTTCTTGTTAGAGAAATTTCACAGTGATATATAAGTGAGGTATAAACCTTATTTTCTGAATTAGTTTTGGAAGTAAGTTAGGTCCATAATCACTTTTTATATGATATCAGAGTCAGGTTAATAAGATTATTGAGTTTAGGTTGGACCACATGTTAATAAATTAGGATCTCCAACTACATAGTTTGAGAGGTCCTGATTATCAATAGAGTTGTTAACGAGCTGTTACGTAGAGCTTTGATTGTTAGCAAAGTTATTAGACCTAAATTGAGTCACTTGTTAATGAAACACATTCGAGTTGAAAATATCTTCTCGACGTGAGAGAGAATATTTGAGTACATATGAAATTCTTGTCATTTACTAAATTTCAAGTTTTATTATAAGAAGAACAATTTCTTCTTATAATCCTTCATTCTGTCCGTTGTATGTTTCTACCATGATGATAAATAATAATTTTTTTTAGTATTTCTTTTGGTATGATTAGGTAAAATGTGATTATCAATATCTAACTCTTCTTCAAAACCAATTTAGAAAATGAAATTTACATTTTACTTATATATTATAATTCGATTTCATTTATAATGAACGTGAAATTTTTCAAATACAAAATATGTCTCTCATTATTATTAATATTTTCATGTATCAAATGGTATATATATAATTCAAAGTTGAAAATAGTATTTTTATATTGTTATGTTCCCTTTTCATATTTCTTTGTGATTTTTTAATTTTTAAAACAAAATGTGTTGTATAAAATTTAAACTGAAATGATATTTCACTTATTTTTTAAAATATATCTGATAATGACATTTTCATTATCATTATTAGAGTGCTGTAATCACAGTATCAACATCGATTCCTCTCACTGTTGTGTGGCTCCCATGGCTCTGTCACTAATATTAAGTCTGTCTTTATTTGAGCTTGATATTTTGTTTCTTTCCCCTCGTAATCTATGTTTGTCTCCTTATCGTTTCTCTCAACACTTTCCTTTTCATGTAGTTATATTTTCTTCAATATTAGATTTGTAATTATCTATGTTCAAGTATAGTAAGATAATTTGGTTGCGTTTTTGTCATTCAAATTACTATTTATGTTCATGCAAACTCTTTCTCATGTTCTTCATCATCATCAAGATAATTTCTTCTCATGCCCTTGTCCCTTTTCTAAACCCCCTGGGTTCCCAAAAGGTCGCTCGCGTATAGGTGCAAGGTGAGTCATTTACTGAACCTGATGATGAATTTCTCATCTGTGAATAGGGAATGATCAAACTTCACAGTTACACTAAAATATTTTCTGCTGAGTCTTCAATGTTACTTCTACCATGCTGCAGTAAATAATTTAGTAAATCAGAATCAAGACAAGATTATAATTAATTCTCAAGTTATGAACACAAGAATTTGAGTTCTATACTAAGTGAGGTAGAAAGAAAATCAGTTGTAACAAAACAAAATAGCTGAAATTGGCATCGGAAATTTTAGCTGCAACTTCTTTCTCAAATAATGTAGACTTATGTAGTGAAAAGTCTATGTCATTATTTAAACTTCCTTTAGGCTTAGTATTCATTTATTTTAAAACAAAATTTAACTGTGAAAATGAAAATATCATTCTATAATGGAACATAAATTAATTTATATTTTTTTTTTCTGGAAACATACAAGTATAATTTAATTATATAGGTTAAATTTTGCCCCACCAAATATGACATTGGCACATGTACAATTTTAAAAAAAAGAAACAGAATCTGTGTTATTTTGTTTCTGTTAGTCTTATAAAGGCAAGTTAAATATGTTAATACCCTAAAATAAGAAAATTTGGATTATTCATTGTCCCGTCAACTAGTTAAAAAATATAATTATGAATTAGAAAGTGAAAATTATTTTAAGTTCTTAATAAGCATCATTTAAAAAATAAATTTATGATCACTAATTAACAACAGACGCGGGAAAAATATGAAATCGAGTGACAAAGTTAGTGGTTGAGACTTTCGCTCATCTCTTCACTAATAAATATAGAAAAATAAAATAAAATAAATTATAGAATAATTTGTATTTCATTATTATAGTATAAATAATAAAAGAGAAATGAAAAAAAGAATAGAAAAGAAAAGGATAATAAATTTTGTATTTAACGACGTAATTATCAAATAATGGAAGTCAGAGAAACGTGGCCTTGGAGAAGACGACTTGAGACCAAACTAATAATAACGAAGTTTGTCAATTACTGGAGATTGAAAGAATGGTGTCGCTTGAATGGAACATGAAGCATCAATAATTTGACTACGAATCTGACAATATATCTACCTGTATTCATTTCTTCTTTTCAATGGTTAATAATCATTAATGATCATGAATAAAAGTGACCCACACATACACATGCAAACCGAACTTTCAAAAGTATTCCACAAAAAATGGAATCAAACACTTCTGATTTTTAGCCATACCCAATATAAAATCCAACTAACTCAAACCCAACACCTATTCATGTCCTCCACGTTATAATTAAGCACCCAAGCAATCACATTAATTATTTTTTAATTCTAAAACATCAAATATAAATTTATTAGATTACATCCTTATTAAATCATTTATATTATTAAAAATTTTCAATACTAAATTCTTTTGAAAAACTAATAATTTATTATCTTAAGTCTTCATTAGAGTTTTCTTACGTTTAAAATAAACAAATAAAAAAAAATATTCTATATAATATTATTAAAGTTTAAAATAATTAAAATTTTACATTAAATAAAGTAAAAAGATTGAATAATATATAAGTAATAAAAATATATAAATTTTTAACTTTTAAAATTTTGAGTATAAATTAAAATTATATTATTTTATATAATTGTAATTATTTCTCAATATTAATTTGTTAGAAGCTGATTTGTTTGAAAATTTTAAATTAATTTCCAAAATTAAAATATCTTGTAATTAATTATATGATTCTATAATCATTGAAATGTTGGAAATGGTAAAATAGTTTCAAAGTATAATATAATTAATTATGTTTTATTAAGTCATACCTTTTTTTATTGTGCATCCATGTAGAAAAAAAAATAAAAATTAAAATCCATTCCTTCTTTTCTATTTTCTCTCATTTTCCATCAATCAAATTGTCATCCCACTCTTCCTTCTTTTTCAGTTTCTCATGGCACTTCCATTTCCATATGAGACAATTAAATTTAAATGTTAAGAATAAGTATGTTTATTGAGAGTTGGGGATGATAAAAGAATATTATATATATAAATAAAAGTCAAATAAAATATATGAGTAAATTGAAAAATAAAACATTATCATCATTCGTTATTTTCATTTAATGAATTGTTAAAGATTTTCTTATTCAATAAATCAAAGACTAATTATACTTAAATATTGATCTAACAAATATGAAATTTATTTTTATTTTGTATAAATTATTAAGATAATACGTAAGTGTAAAGCATTTATCATTCAACATATTAATTTAAGACGGTAAAAATTTATATTTTGTATGATGTGTTTGTGTTTAAATTAATTGATTATATTAATAATATAAATCACATTGAAGTTGTATAGGGTTACAAATTTTTGGGTTCATTTTGTATGAAGAATGCATATTTATGGTGTCGTATTCGTTGATTCAATCCATAGTAGAAGGAAATCCAAAGTGCAAAGATTAACCACAAAGTTGGGAAGACGTGTCATTTAGAATGGTTGAGAGCATTTTTTAGTGATTAAGTAGGGTCTTAACTTGGTAGAGGATAAAAGAGAAAACTTCACAAATCACATTATAGACCAAATAAGTCAATCACCTAATAATCACACTAATCTTATCGACGTCAAATCAACAAATCTTTTCACATTCATTATCAAGAAACACAAAATTAAAATGTCATTTTTATAAAAACAAACAAATTATAAAGTCTAACTTATTTTAAAAAAATAAAATTTATATTTCACTTATATATTATAATTCAATCACAATTTTAATTAATATGTGACTTTTTCAATCCGAACGTGACTCGTAAATATAACTTTATTAATTCAATACTCTTTAAACCACCTAAAAGAGATCATAATCTATTAATTATAGGTTCAATAATCTTGTTAATCAGACTTTGATATCATATAAAAAGTAATTATCAGTATCTAACTTATCTTAAAACCAGTTAAATAAATGAGATTTACACTTTACTTATATATTATAATTCGATTTTAATTTTAATTAATATAAAATTCTACAAACAATTTTAAATTATGAATGACCCAAATTTAATTTCAACAAAAATCTGACATCACTAATCTATATTTTATCTTAGTTCTTCCCTTTTTCTTTTTATTCTTTATTTATTTTTTAGTTTTCTCTGTTGTCCAGCTTCAGCATCTTAAAGGATACGTGCATCAGCCATGCAACATATGCAAAACACGTGCAAATCATTATTCAGTCTATTTCAACAACCACGTTATATTTTAATGCACAAATTATTAATTATGGTTTTCTTTCAAATGATAAATTTATTCACTATAATTTTGTTTCCATTTTCAAAAATTATAATAAATATATTTACGCTCCTTCTATGTCAATTACTTTTCCTTTTTCATTTTGATTAAATGTTTATGGTGATTTTAATGATTGGAAAAATGTGGAGTTTAAAATGGGAAATAAAATGGAGAAAATAAATAAGTGTACGAACACTATCTCTACTTGATACTCACAACTTTATTATTTTTAAACATAAAAAAAATGTTTAGTTACATTAATACTTGTTTCTCAATTATTACATTCATATAAACTCAATTATTGCTATAATAAATGAAAGGCAATCATATATAAAGAAAGGACAATAAATGATTTGCTATAATAAATTAATGATGATTAATAGTACAATAATTGTTTTATAAACAAGTATATAAAAGTCTATATGTTACTCATTTATATAATTAAAATTTATAATACCAATTAAGTTTAGTATAATAAAAGATACTAGTCTCTTAGTATGGTAAACCAATGATTTGAGTTTTTCTTGAAGAGATACTTATATTTAGTATCTAATAAATTATATTGTAAATTTATAATAAAAGTATAATATATATTTATTTTTAAATTTTTAAAATTTAATTAAGGATAGAAACAAAAGAGGTTGAATTGAAAGAGTAAGTGATTAAGATTGTACAAAAATAATGATAGAAAAAAAGATATAGGTTGAGTAGATGGTTTGAAAGATTTTTTTGTTTTTGGCTACATTATGGTTAAACTTTGTTAAATATAATATAACTTGAAAGAAGAGAAAAAGAATATTTTTAAAGTGCATATTTTAATATATAATATTACAAAAAATGTTATATTTAGAGTTTGACCATAATGTAACGTTGAATGTTTGTTGGTGACTCCGTTTTGATTAGATGTTGACAATAATTTATAATAGTGAGTGTTGTTGTGTGAGAGAATGATTCTAAAAATTGAATGGATGGAGTTTCTTTTCGTTTCATCTTTACCTTTCTCTACAAATATTCTTTATATTTAAGTAATAAATATCCAATGCTACAATTTATTTATATATGAGTAGAAATATAGTGTATTTATATTTTTTTATTATACTATCTTTTTAATAAATTAAAATTTAATATTTAAATTAATTTTAATTATATATATTATTTTTTTAAAAATTGATTATATAGAAATAAACATTAAAAATCAAATAAAATATGTTTAATTTGGTTAGAATATATAATAAATTAAAAAATAAATTAAAAAATAAATTAATAACATAAAATAATATTAGAGAAGAAAAAAAAATAAATTTTTATATAATTATTGGGTATCTTTTACAATTTTTTTTTTCCTGTCCATATAATATATAAGCTTGAAGTAATGTATTTGGAAAAGAAAGGAAGTGTTTGTACAATTCAAATAAAATAGAATTAAAATTTATCAGAATATAAAATATATTAAAGAATGAATTAATAAAAATAAATAATAATAATAAGAAAAATATGATATATTTAAAAATGAAGTTATTATTATAACCTTAATATGAAATTAAAAAAAAAAGTAATATGAAAAAAATATATTTTTAAGAAATAAAAATTAATTTCTTTAAATAAAATTCAGGAAAAATATCAAGGCCTTAAAAACTATTAGAAATTATAGTTGTGTACTTTTTAGATGTTATCTATTTTGAGTTGTAAGAGAGAAAAAAATGTAAAATGTAATAAGATAAGTATTGAGAAAGAGGGAGTGAAATACAAAGAAACAAATAGGAGTTCTAAAAAAAATTTATATATATATATACACATTTGGTGTATAAATGTTTTTGAGAGTGATTTAATAGTAGATATTTGCATGAATAAAATTTTATTTGGAACATATGAATTGAATAATAGAAATAACAAATGAATAAATCGAATGAAAATTCTGATGTACTTTTTATTTATTTTTGAGATTACTTAAAATTATTTTATTAATTTAATATAATAAAACATATCACTATTAATAAAATTACATGACTATTTTATATAATATATATATTTATATTTTCAAATAGTGTGAGGACCAATCCTTTCTTCCTCAGCAGAAAATGATCACACTAGTCTACTTTTGGTATTTATATTTAAAAGATGATAATGTATTAATCCAATATTTGTATTTTGAATGGACCAGGCAAAATTGGGAGTTATAAAAGTAATTTCTATTTTACAAAGGTGAAACCAATTCCTTACATTTTCATGGCTCCCTCCTCTTTTTTCCACAGATCCTTATATGACAGTAATCTCTTCCTCATCTTCATAACTAAAAGGCAAGGGTACTGATTTGAATGCTCGATAGTTGCCAACATTGTTCAAGTGCTCATTCTCCAACCTGTTCAGTGTTCATATTAAAACAACCAATCTAATAAGTACCAATAACTAAACAACTAATGAGTTTGTAATGCAATGGTTTGCAAAACATATTCCTAACTTGGCATGCTTAAACTAACAAATAGAACAATAAACTGTCAAATTAAATGGTGCCAATTCTTTAAGAACAAGAGAAATTGGTTCCTCTGCTCACCAATTCCTTATCTATATACATGAATTCTGTATGTTAATATGGTATTGCATGAATTTCAGCTATTGAACATTGTGAAGTTTTACTTTTGCAGAGGTTATACATTTAATCTACCAGTCATGATTTTAAACATTTTTAATATTTACTTTCAACCAAAGATGCTACAAATAGTCCATGTTCTTTACCTATCAGACACATCTCTTGGCAAGAAATAGAGTCTTCGGTTCTTTTAAAATATTTGATCATAAGAAAAAATAATCTAGCAATTCAATTTTGTTTGTTTTTTTGTAGAAAACAGTACAATGCATTCTTGTCTAGGAGAAATTATGCAGTTAGCAAAATCTTACCAAAGAAAATAGTTGACATAGTAATATCATTTAACAGTAAACTGAAATTTTAGAAACTAATTCTGCAGAACAAGAAGTGTAGTGGTTTGATAAGAAATATTAGGAATCACTTATTCATCTAAGAGTCAACAAGTATGCCAACTTAATAAAAAAATCTGGCTATTGCCATTTTCCAGTTTTATTAAATTGAGCTTTGATTGCCCAATTCAACCTCTTCTAAGGCATCCAACGTATACCAGGATTCATGCATAAATCACATGTTTTGTTAGTGAAAGTGCAATAGAATTCAGTCATAAATCATGGCCAAGACCAGCATGCACTTCCATACACATTCACATTCTGCTACATTGCTAGTAATATTATTAAATACAAATTCAAGTTCTGCCACATTGCTAGTAATGCTATTGAATTAAACACAACAAAGTATACCTGAAAAAATTCCAAATGCCACGGCGAAGGATCTCCAAGCATGATACAAGAGCAGTCAAAGCAGTTTTATGCAGGAAAGGAGCTTCCCTAATGCCTAAAACAGATTGCATCCATGCAAGTCGCAGTACAACATTCAACACCTGAAAAGTCATTCATATTTACAATAGTCAACAATAACCAACACAATAATGAAGAGTACACATACTTGCAACTTAATAATAACTTACCATAGCAGCAAAATATACACTTCTGTTAGGTACAGAGAGTTTTTCTCTCAACCATGGATTTTTTGAATTCCTTCTAAGCAAACCCCAGTCTATGACAATATCCCAATATGTATTAACAATCGTTGCAATGCTTGAAGAAGTTGCAGCTAGAATTTTCCAAACCATTCCTCTATGGAACTCATTAGTAGTCCTCATGACAAGTGCTACTACTGTTGAGATGTACTTTAGCCCATTGAGACCGTGCATTATATTTCTTTCTTCAAGTAAGCGTCGAAAGCACTTCAAATTATAAGTATAATGTTAGATTCACTACAATTACAAGACACTGATTAAAAATGGAAAAAAATTCTAACGTATGCTTAACACATCCCTCAGTGTGTGATATGAGATTTTAAACAAACCTAAAAAAACATGGAGGGGAATTTACCAGAAAAGAAACTGCTGGTAAAAATATCTTTCATGAGGGGAAACTTTTGTACCACATCTTTTGTACAAGATAATCAAATTACATATGTTTATCGTCCATATTTTCATCAAGAGTTAACATTTTGTAACTTTCTCAAAATGAAAAATAAAGTCAACATATAATTTGGTCACTGGAAGTTTTTATCTGTGCAAATTAGTCTTTTCAAGGATGAAATTGTTTGTAAGTAGACACTTCTATGTACCAATTTGTATAGATATCTATTTTTAGGGATCAAAGCAGCATAACTTGCCACTTTAGGGATCAAATTGTGTATTAACTAAAAAATGATGTTTTTTTAAGTCTATCAAGTGCATTACCTGGAGACAACGGATCCAGAATGGAATAATAGCAACAATTAAATAAAATGCTTTATAGACATCACTTTCAAGGCACTTGTTTGACCTGGTCTTGAAGTTTCCCCAGAAATAGTAGCAGACATAGAATTCCAAACTTCTGTAGGCTTGCACCTGAGCCGAAAAGAAGAGAAGCATTGTCTTAAAAGAGAATCTACAACAAATTGACCACTTAACATTCTATTATTTGAGAATCAAAATGTGATGAATCAGAACATAAAGATCTTGTGGTTATTCTTTTAAGAATTTTGATTTGCTAGAAGGAGATTCGAGGTAAGCACAAATGCAAGTTTAAGCAAAAGCTATGCAATTTCAGCCTCAAACAAATGAGATTATACATAATGAGTCAAAGTAGTGACCAATGCTAAGATTTAGTATGAGGTACGCTTATAAACCTGGCTGGTAAGCTGGTCTGCCAAGAAATTGTCTGGGAGATTGATCTGAAAGCATAAATAATCAAGATTACTTAGTTAAATTTTGAGCTAACAAGGAAAAGTGCTTTCTTGGAATTCTCTTTCTTTACCTTGTAAAGAGGAGCACAAACACAATGAAATGCACACCGAATAAGGAAGAAGCGACTGGATTTATATATGATATTGAAGGGACAAAATGTAATGAGAAGCAGAACCTGTAACACAAATTCATTAGCTTATAGTCATACACGTCCTTGGTCCAACAAAAAAGACCATGAAATAAAAACATCAATAGCATCTTGTTTTTGGAGAATATTGAGTGTCAAACCGCACAGACAATGAGATGATTAAGTTTTTTTTTTTTTTTTTTTAAACTTACAATGACAAGACCTAAAGGGACTAATTCTGTGAATGCTGAGAAACTTTTTGTTCTCTGATCCATCTCCATATCCAAGTTTGAGAGAACTGCAGCCAATGAGAGTACTGCAAGGCCAGAGCTAAGAAGAAAGACTTCTCTATATCCCAATTCTGTTCCTTCCTTGAAGCCAAATATAAAGGGGTAGTTGATTTTATAACGCCTCCAGAAGTATACATTTGCAGAGTACATGATCATATGCAAGACTATGTATCCAAAGAGGCTGCAAAAAACTGAAGTTCATTAATGATGTTTCTCGACATCATTCTGCCAAAAAGGGTATACCGAGTAGTGGAATACCATCTAAGAACTTGAAATCATTGTGGAAAATCAAAATGTGAGGTTGCTCAACCAGACATTCACAGAAATACCCGTACACAGAACTATGCAATTGCATAATTCAAATTCAAATTAATATTAACAACTTACCTATAAAGAGGAAATATATTGTCCATATATATAGTACGTCCCTCGCTATATAGAATATTTCTTGCATGTATGAGTATAATAAGAGCCACAATGAGGGCAATTGAGCAGCCAGTAAATAACCCTGACATATGACACAGTAATTTCCTGTGAGAAATTAAACTGCAAACGGTTATATCTCTAATCATACACTAATGAGGCATATTGCACGAATAGAAACTGTGTTGAGCATAAACAAATCAAGGGTTTTATGAGAATGAGTTAGGCTTAAATCCACTACTAATATCCACTACTAATATGATACGTATCAGAACCAATCCTAGCGAGATTCTCGGACCATTATCGAACCATTTAAAAATTTCTCAGGCCGATATCGGACCACTTCTATTATATCATCCATAATTTCTGTTGATGATCCACATGAACTAGAGATACGGTCAAATTAAGGTTTATACAGTGGTGTAAACCTTACCTCATTGAGCTGATTTTATGAGGATGAGTTAAGTTTAAATGAATAAAAGTAATAAATATTACTACATATCCATTTTAGTTTCTGTTTGTAGCGAACCTTGATCATTGTTCAATGTTCACCAATACAAATGCTCCTCAAGATTTGAGACAACAATTTAAAATTGAACCACTTCTTGGTGCCTTACCCAATAGGAATGTGATTCTATGCCGCTCCTTCTTAACAGTTGGTCTCAATGTGTTCATTCCTTTCCTGTGATTCCCATTTGCGAAGTGCTTAATGAAGGCATGTTCAACCTTTTCCATGAGCCTGTTAACCTGTACTAGGCAGGATTTGGGGCGTAAAAAAGACAAGTTTTGTTTAATTAAAAGAATATGATTTTAGGATAGAACCTCATCTGAGCTGCCAACATATGAACTGTCCACCATCTTTAAATAATCCTTTGATGCATTCCTTGAACTGACCTGCAAAGATATTAGTCAGATAATGCCAAACTTAAAACATTACAACCAATGATTATCACTCAAATCATATAAGAAACCTTGTCATATTTCTTCATGATTTTTGAGAATGCCAACAAGTTTAAGAAACTGCATACCAATCAAGATAAAGATTAGCATTGTTAAGCATGATTAAGCTCTCTTTAGTTTTCACTATTAAGTTAATAAAGGAAGGGGGAAACTATGTCACCTATAGCTTTTTAGAAGTCGAAGCTTATGATAGAATTCCTTTAAGGCTATCCTCATTTGTTCTTCCGCTTTCCTGAGCTCTTTCCTGCTAAATGATTGGTCAGGTTTTGAACTCGAGAGAAGTCCTTTTATGGTTGATATAGGGGAATCTGGTGTGTTCATGTTGATCTTCACACGATCAAGGATCTCCATTGAAGCTGGTCTAAAGCCTTCCACAGAAGTCTTAGAACTGGATTGTTCCTCGTAGTTCCCACTTCCATCATCCAAATGCCTTTCATTGCTCAACTCAATTTCATGAATTACATCCATTTGCACACGTGAGTGACCTTCAAAATATTTATAGACCGATTAGATTGTAACTCCTCAACATAAAAATTGCATAGAATTTTTAAGTTGTATGCTCATTGAATAAATCAAAAGAACAGCGTTAATCAAAAGAACAACGAAGAAACGAATACGAAACAAAGAACACGGTCGGATTTACCAGGTCTGGCATCATTTATATGATCATTCATGGAAATTGAATTTGGGCTCCCATTGCTAGCAACATTTCTGAACCCCACCTTATCCACCTTGATTCTGAGAGCAATCAAAGCATTCATTTGCTTACTTAACTCCTCTGCCTCCTCAACCATCTCCTTCACCATTTTCTTGTAGAAGTTATTGACCTTGTTAAACTCACGATCGAGTTTCTTGAAAAACACAAGATCTTGCTCTGCCCCTTCTTCCGAAGGCTTGAGGAACATTGTCTGGTACAACCCTTCTGAACCTTCACCCTCCTCAGCACGAACAAGTATAACTTCATCCTCACTCTTCCTAGGAGACCCTCTTTGTCTACCAGTAAGACCACTAAAGGCTCTATAGAGGGTTAACCTTCTCTTCAATGACCCTTTTGGGGTGGATGCCATTGCCGCTGACTCGTTTAACTCCCTAAACCTTGACATGTGTTTCAGAGTGGCTTTGAGAGAGTTGTAATCCATGTAGGCTTCTTCCCATTCTGCCACCATTTGTGAGGCAAATTCTTTCCCAAACTTCATCTTTTTTTTCCCGTGAGAAACTTCTTGTTCTTCTCAAATCAACAAAAAGTAAAGAACCTTAAAGAAACATAACTTCTGGAGCTGCAGTGAACATAGGTTGGAGAAAAATACAACTTTTATTGTTGGACATAAAGCTTGCAAATTAAACAAAATACGAAAGTTGGTAAGAAATATAATTGAGACACCCTACTCGGAACGCGTAAATTATAGTGTATTTAAATCTTGAATATTTAGTAGTTATTTGGAAGTAGAATTTCATCATCTATAATAATTTTTTTTGTTTCGAAAATTATTATGTACCATAAAAAAATATTTATGTTCTTAAATATATATAAAAAAAAAAATCTATTTGAGATATTGAATTTGTTATGTGTCTTGCTATATCACTTACCTACTTAGATCTTCTTGTCAATATCGTGATTACCATGTCCATCCAACTTTCCCAACTAATTCACTTATTCCATTTAAAAATTTTGAACAAAAATTTGGTTTGTTTTTATTAATGTATAGGTGTCATTGTGAACAAAAAGAATCTGCACGATATGGCCTACAATCACGGCGTGTACTTCTTTAAGGAATATTTCACATGAATTAATTCGTCAAGGCAAATGAAAACTTGTTTTCTTGATCACTTGAGAAATTGAAGAAGAAAATTGACTTTGAATTCATCTATCTATTCACTTTTTTTCTGAAAATTATATGTTTGACATCTTTAAATTTATTATATGATCATAATTTTCGTTACAAAACACTCTGTAAAAGATAACTTGTTTGGATTTATGTCAGTTCTGACAAAACACTGTTGTGATTGTTCACTAAGAAACAAAATTTAGAGTGTTCAGAACCTAACGAGGAAATGGGTTTTTGTGTTAGCTGTTTTAAATCTGGCAGAAGAAGCTCTAATGTTTCTAAAAGTGTGTTGAAGTGGGACCAACACCACCATCTTCCGCGTTACTTTACAGAAGGGTTTGATGTAGATAGTAAGTGCACTAATTGTGAAAATGTGTTAACATCAACGTGATTATTCAAACGTGCTTCTGAAACTTTAATACGAAAACGAATCATGTAATCTTAACATTGCCGGTGGTTTATTATATAGAACACATCAAACAGATATAGCTTCTTCAATTTAAAGGATCTTGTAAATCTTGTAAATTCACATCATGGACATTTATACAACTATATAAATAAATAAATTATATATAATACGACACATTTTTATTACTTAATTAAGATTCTATACAAATTAGTTTGTAAAAGATAATTAAAAAATAAAATACATAATAACATAATATGAAATAAATTGATCGGTATATATTAATATAATTTACCAAAAAATGATAAATATATATACAAATAAATTAAACT
Organism: Macrotyloma uniflorum; assembly: GCA_016859785.1. Classification (NCBI taxonomy): domain Eukaryota; kingdom Viridiplantae; phylum Streptophyta; class Magnoliopsida; order Fabales; family Fabaceae; genus Macrotyloma; species Macrotyloma uniflorum. The sequence goes on along the minus strand of BDMB01000008.1, from coordinate 2,389,755 downwards.
TTGAACGAAATATTAATGTGGTATTTAATATTAGTAATGTAAAATTTTTATTACTGAGAATAAAGTGATTTTTGTATAAAGAATAACATAATTCTTAATTAATTAAGATTTTAAAAATTTATCAAAAATATTTTTAAAATCTGTCTATAAAGAGAAGAATTGTTAATATAATTTAATGTCATTAATATAATAGTATACAAATACAAATATTTTTCTTATTTAGTGGGTATTTAATGTCATCAATCTAATATTTATGCAAATATATGAATAAATATATTTTCCTATACAAAGTGTAATTAATGCTACTAATATAATATTTTTCATTATTATTATTATTATTATTTTTATTAATTTAATATTAGTGGATTAAATATGTATTTTAGCCTTTATATATATGTTGCATGTTTTTTAATTAAGAATTTTTTTAATTTGATTTCAATACATATTATTCATTTTTATTTTAATATTATAAGGATAAAATTAATTACTAATGCATAAAAATTAACTATGGCAGAAACAAAACTAATAATGTTTACCTGCATATAAATTGATTTAATATACATTTATATGAATAGATCAAATTGATAATTCATAACATAATAACACTAAATTATAAGTTTAATTTTTTATAATTTCCTCTATTTAACATTAGGAAGAAAAAATTATTATTAACTTTTATCAAATTTTATTTTATAATATTTGTATCCTATTCATTTTTGTATCTCTAACATTCCTTTCTATGACATATATATTACTTAAAAAAAAATATAAATCTTCTCCATTTATTCTATCCACCGTAAAATGGACTAAATGACCTAATTTTCATAAAAAAAATGTTATTCAATTTTTTTAATCATTGTCACTCTCAATACAATAGTTACCTTTAAAAAAGTTTTTTTTTTTCCATTCCAAATTAAAAGTGATAATTATTATTTCTAGTTTAATACATTTTAGTAGAACACTTAATATTATTTATTTATATTATAATCTTATTTGTTAAATATCTCAATTTGAAGGAAGAATCTAGATGAACTAAAGTTGTGTATCCAAATTCGATTTTTTTTTTTTTAAATAAAGTCATATAACTAAATACAAATTTTATGTAAATTTTTTACAACTAAAATTATACATCCGAACACAATTTTTATATATTTTTTTTGTAGTAATTAATGTCATGTATCTTAACATGACTTTTATATAATTTTTGAGTAATCAAAGTCTCGTATCCAATAACGTTGGTAAATTTGGCTGCTCTAGAAATCAAGTCTAAACATGAAAGCTTTGTAAATCAACTCAACAAGTGAAAGCTTTCCACACACTTGACGCGAACATAGGATTTTCTCTTCCAAATTTTTCTGGAATAACACTTCTTATTTTTAAAATTAACCAGATCTAGGTTTTCTTAATGAGTTTCGATAAAAAAAATACAATAAAAAAATAAAATAAATTTCTCTCATATATAAAAAATATTTATGAACAAAATAAAATTATTTTTTTTTGGAAATATTTAACGTTTATAAAAAGTTTATTTTAATTTTTACATGTCTTTTTTTTCCTTGTGGGAGAAGTTTGTTTTACTCTCCGGATTTTTATCAATTAATTGCTGTAATTGATC
>BDMB01000008.1:2366785-2387992 GCA_016859785.1 Macrotyloma uniflorum | reverse complement strand
ATATATATATATATATAAATTCCTTGTGTCAAGAAAGAAATTGGCTCCAAGTATCACCTACTGTAGCAAAGTCAGAAATTGAAGTAAGTTTTCATCCCAAAGCTCAGACACTTGATCTTCCCCACCAAAGAAGCAAGTCTTGTTAACTACAATATTATTCTCTTCCTTCTCATCTAACAAAGTTTCCCACCAATTCTCAGACTCTGATGAAGAAGTTGCACCTTCTTCACTAACACCAACTTTGGAACTATTTATAAGTTTCCCTTGCAGTAACTTGGAGCACGTTTTTGATAAAGCTCGAGGTACAGGCTTTATAATTTCATCCGGTTTCACTGTTGATTCTCTCTCATGCTGCTTTACGTTGTTATCTTTGTTGTGAGACTGTAATTTACGTCGTGTGTAGGTGTTCCAGTAATTCTTCACATCGTTTGAAGTTCTTCCAGGTAGTCTTCCTGCAATCAGAGACCACCTACATTCACAAACAAATTATGTAATGTTATGACTTTAAGTTTCCTACGTACTCTATCAGTTAACATACATCTTTTAAAGTAATTCCTTCAAAACTCTGCTATGTTGTCATAATAGCAATCTAGTTCAATAACAACGGATAAACCCTTTATGCTGTCATTGTCAAACTAATGTATTAAACAAATAGTACCTTGGTAGCATTTGTCTCCATATTTGTTTGTTTTGTCTTCTTTCAATCTCTGAATAACTCTTTTTGAATACACTTAAAAAGTAACTTGCTTTTTGAATAAATGTTTTATGCATATTTTAAATATACTGGCATATTTCTGAAGATATATACTATCAATGTGATTTAATAGTATATAGACAAACCTGTTTCCCAAAAGCTTATGCAATCTGATCATCAAATCAACCTCGTCTTCACTAAAGTCTCCTCGCTTTATATTTGGTTTTAAATAGTTCAACCATCTCAATCTACAACTCTTCCTGCATCTGTTCAATCCTACTTACCAAACACAACAACATGTAACACATAAACAACCATTTAATTATGAGGGTGTTAGTTAGATATATAATAGGCAATGAAGAAAACGCAGATGGTAAAATAAATAAATAGAAGTGCACCTGCTCTTTTAGGAACAAGGTGCCATTTCCCTTCCCCATAAAGCTGCATGCATGCTATGAGAAGTTCATCTTCAAATTTACTCCATGCTCCTTTCCTCACACCTGATGATCCTTCCATGGTTTCCAATGTAGGCAAGATTAGTTATAACTGAGCTTACTTTCGATATATAATTGGGTCAGTTCAATATATTTCAATTCCTTCATCTCTTTAAAGTAAGTATCATTAGTTAAGTTATTTATCGAGATACACCACGTATCTAACAATTTGTGGTGAAAACGTGCAGTAGAGTAGTCTCAAAACTACAATTAAGTTTAAGATTCTCACTGGAGAGTTCTTTCTGTAATAAAATAGAAATTCACTGTACATTGCATTTAATGCTCTACATGCATGGTATATTTACTGTGCAAATGATCAATGTTACTGAAAATCAACTGATTTTTTGAATTGACCAATGTCTAGTAGTATTGATCAATTTTAATGCCAATTGGCCCAGCTTTGAAAGTATTTTCTAATCTTATGATTAATTGAACGATTGTCATGGACATTAGATTTTGTAGATAATTGCGTTTAGGGTGAAAAGAGACGTGGACGAAGAAGTTCCAGATATTGTACTATCTTATGGGTAACCAACTCTCTATTTTTAGCTCTCTTTTCTTTTTCTGTGTTTGCTCATTTGACATTATATTATAGTATAAAACTTAAATTCAAAATTAAATAATTAAGTTAATCTAATATTTATTTAGTTTTATGTTATATAAATATTTTTAAAGAATAGAGTCCTAATAATATTAAAACCTATATTCAATAAATTTATAAAATTATTAAATAAAATAATTAACTATAATTATATAAAAAAAATACGATTTTATTAATATTTTAAGATATATTCTTTAGATTTATTATTACTATAATTTATTTGAAATACAGATTGTGTTGTAGAAAGTGCATGGCTCTTACTTTGTTATAAAAGTGGCATTGTATAAATACTATAATGAAATTAGTAATTATATAGTCATGTCTATCATATTCTTTTATAAAAAGCGAAAGAAATAAACAAAGGATAAACCTTGAGATTATGAGCTATCTTAACAGGAAGTATGATCTGATAACAGAAAAAAAAAAAAGACTAGATAATGAATTTCAGTATGTCTAATTCTTTTCTAGAGCCCTTTTAAAGTTTTTATTGATTCTATATTTCAGATGTTTAGATATGAACATTTTATATTGAAACCAACATTTATATATGCAGTACAAATGACTCTCATATAGTTAAAATTCTCTAAGGAAAATGCATCTTAAAGCAAACTAGTTTCAAATGTGAAGGTAGAACACATCAAAAGAGTGGCATCAATCTAAAACATCACGGGATCTAACAAGGATACCTTGTCAGAATCAAATAAGATCAAATCTTAATAAAAACACATCTTAAGTTATGCATGCAATCGTACAGAACAAAACAAAAATATGCTACAACAGTTTTTTGTTAGAAGAAAAAACACTTACAGTTACACCTACAACATGATAAACAAGGTGCCATTTTCCCTCCGAAGAAAGTGGCTTGCATGCTTTGAAAAGTTCATCTTGAACTTTACAACATGCATCTTTCCTCATGCTTGAGGATCCTTCCATGAGATCAGGTGCTTAATTTTGCTACAATTTTTTCAGTTGTATATAACTCCATTTCTTCAGCTGTTTAAAGAAACTACCATTAGATTGGTTAAAAACTGAGATACACGTATCTAACAATTAAAGGAGTAAACGTATATCAGTTTACTGTCAAAACCACCAATCGAGACCCTGTCTATACTCTGTTTAGATAGTGTTCTTAACCTGATAAAATGGTAATTAGTGGTACATTACATTTAATGCTGAAGGATATGGTAAATCTGTTTTGCTAATTAATGATCCATGTTACTGAAGGTTAAGACCAATGTCTGTTAATATTGACTAATCTTTATCCAATTAACCACTGTTAAAAAATATTGATTAATGATTAATTGACCAAACGTCATGGACCATTTGATGCAGTATATATATATAGCTGCTATTTGGATGAAAAGAAACGTAGCAGAAGTAGATCCATAGCAAATATAGAAGATGTTATACAGACTTGTTGGGAACTAACTCTTCTTTTTTTGAATAGCGTTTTCTTTGGTCTGTGTTTGTTGATTTGACATTATGATTATAGATGTAAAACTTTGATCCGAAATATATATTGTATTCAATATAAAGTGATGTATGAAGCGGAAATGGATATTTCACTACTTAACATTATGACAGTGTGCTTCAGCTTTCTTTTCTTTTCATTTTTTGTATGTAGTTAACTGTGCTCTTCTTTTTATGATGAACCAACTGACTTTATTAATCACAAGAAGTGTCAAATGCCACTAGCTAACTGTGATGTGATAGCTATAGGCTTCTATACCATATTGTTGTGTAGATACTTTTTCATTCCTTTGGTGAGTCTTTGCATGTGTTTTTGTGCCATTCAATTGAAAGCTCTTTATTTCTTTTTTTATGTTAGAGAAAATAAAAATATATAAAAACAGCAATTCTGCTTTTTACTTTTAGTTAGAGAGAAAGTGGAAACAAAGAACTTTTAATTTTGTTTTTCACTTTCGCTTTAGACTTTAGATTGTCTGATCCTTCATTTTCTTTTACACAGCATTCATAATCATCATAGTGTAAAAGTTCATTTTTGAGAATAACTTTTGTTGGCAGGTGTAATAGTAGTACACGTTTGAATGTAAAATATATCTGAAAAACAATAATTCTTAACATCATGTTGAAAACACGTATACCAAAACCAAATAAGCTATAATCTAATACGCAAATATTGGTTGATCTTATTAAATGTATAAGAGAATATAATTAAAGGTATGGTTTTACATTCTATATAAGTGATGAGATAGTAGTATACATTCACAGATACAAAGTAAAGAATTAATATATTAGAAATGGAGGTGGATCCAATGTAAAAACAAACACAAAAACACATGACTTGGTTGGTTAATTAAGAAAAAAAATCTTGCCAAGTTTCACCTTCTGTAAGAAAGTCAGAAGCAATTGAACTAAGTTCTTTATCCCAAAGCTCAAACACTTCATTTTCCCCACCAAAGAAGCACACGTTGTTGTTAACTGCAATCTTCTCTTCCTTCTCATCTAACAAAGTTTCCCACCAATTCTCAGACCCTGATGAAGTTACACCTTTTTCACTAACACCAACTTTGGAACTATTTATAAGTTTCCCTTGCAATAACTTGGAGCATGTTTTTGATAAAGCTCGAGGTACAGGCTTTATAACTTGATTGGGTTTCTCAGTTGATTCTGTCTCATGCTGCTCTACGTTGTTATCTTTGTTGTGAGAGCGTAATTTACGTCGTCGTGTGTAGGTGTTCCAGTAATTCTTCACATCGTTTGAAGTTCTTCCAGGAAGTCTTCCTGCAATCAGAGACCACCTACACTCACAAACAATTTATGAAACGTTATGACTGACTTTAATTTTCATAGTACTCTATCATTTTCCATCTTTTAAAGTAATTGCCACGTAACTCTTCAATGTTGTCATGAATAACAATCTAATTAAATAACAATGGATAAACCCTTTTTGCTGTTATTGTCAAAAGAATGTATAAAAACAAATGGTGCCACCAACATATTTTTTAATACATTCTTTTAATATACATTTCATAATTCGATTAAAATTTATTAAAATCTAAACAATTGTAAGACATAATTATTAAATAAGTGTGTTCAGAAAAATATGTTTGAGATTATATTGGTAGTATTTATCTTGAAAAAATTATTTGTTTATTTGGTCTTCTTTGAATCTCCGAATAACTTTACATCATCATTTATAGCTTACTTTTTTAATACACTTGAAAAGAAACTTATTTTTTTAAGAAGCATTCTATGCATATTTTAGGTATCAAATATAAGTCATATTTTTCAAGAGCAGGGCGGAGTCAAGAGAACAGGTCACATATATTAAAATTTTTATTTATTTATTATATATGTAATGATTTTATTTTTAATATTGTAAGTTTTATTTTTAATAAATATTAAAAAAATCATTTTCTAGAATTTTTTTTGATAAAATTCATTTTACTTTATTACACATTTTTCTATCATTCAATAGAATAATTATTTTTACAATTTTTTTAATAATAATAAATTTTTAAAAAAATTAAAAGTTAATAATTTTTATATAATATTAAATATAATATATTAATATACATTTTTTATATTAATAAATAGAAGAAAATTAAGTATTAATTGGATTTATATATTTTTATATAAATTTATTTATTTTATATGATTTATAATAATTTTTTGATATAAAATTTAATATTTAAATTATTATTATTAGAAAAAATATCTATATAATATATAATAAAATTATATAAAAAATTATACAAATTTAAATCAGTGTAAAATTATCATTAAAATTTTATTTTAATAATTAATCTAATAAAATAAATATATTATTTTATAATATTGTAAAAAATTATATATAAATTAAATCTAAATTAAATTTATCTAATTTAAAATAATTAAATATATAATATAAAGAAAATATTTTATCTATTATAAAAAAATATATTTCTTATTTGTAAATAACATTGATAAAAATTATATATCTAAATAATTTACATATAATCTACTATAAAATATTATTTATAAAAAATATAATTATTTATCAATGTATATATTAAAAAATTATAAAAATTAAAGAAAAATTAACAAAAAAAAATATCGACAATTTTTTTATTAATTATATATATATATATATAAAATGTAGATATATTTTTAATTTTTTTTAATTAGTTTAATTTTTTATGATTTTTTTTTGTTAAAATATTAAAAATATTAAATTAAATTTTAGATATATAGTAAAAAAATTATAAATTTATTTTTAAGAAAAATAAATTAATAAATTAATTAAATAAACTTTAATATCAAATTTTAATTCAATATATAATATTAAAAATATTATTAAATAATTTATAATATCAACTATCAATCAATCTACTTACTAATTTATTTTAAAATTATAAAAATTAAATATAAAAATAATAATATTAATATTTTAATAAATAATCTTTAAAAAAACTTTCAAATTTAAAATATTTTATCAATCAGTAACGTATAATTTATATAAAATTTAAATCATATCATAATTTATTCCATGCAAGAAATGATCCTACATGAGTAAATACAAACCTGTTTCCCAGAAGCTTATGCAACCTGATCATCAAGTCAACCTCGTCTTCACTAAAATCTCCTCGCTTGATATTTGGTTTTAAATAATTCAACCATCTCAATCTACAACTCTTCCTGCATCTCTTCAACCCTACATACCCAAACCACAACAACAGGTAACTCATAACTTCAAAGTTTTCACTATGACCATGTTAATTAAATACATAATTACATCATTACCAGAAAACACGAAAAGGTAAAATAAATAAATAAATAGAAGTGCACCTGCTCTTTGAGGAACAAGGTGCCATTTTCCTTCTCCATAAAGCTGCACACATGCTATGAGAAGTTCATCTTCAAGTTTACTCCATGCTCCTTTCCTCACACCTGATGATCCTTCCATGCCTTCCACTGTAAGCCACAATTAATTATGACTGACATCAGTTAATTTCGTCAGTACAATATATTTCAATTCCTTTTCCCTCTTTACAGTAAGTACCACTAATTAGGTCATTTATCGAGACCCACGTATCTAACAATTTATGGTGAAAACGTACCCTACCTTAATATCAAAACTACCATTTACTATTTTTTTTATTATATTTATACATTTCACCTAACTCATATTTTCTAATTTATTATTATTATAAATATATTTGTCGTTACCGATTAAAAAAAATATTATATTTAATTTTTCACATAGTAAAATTTACTTTACAAATGATCAATTTTAAATTTTCCTAAAGATCAATTAATTTTTTGAATTCACCATTATCCAATTGTATGGATCAGTTTTAATGTCAATTTTTATCCATTTCCAAAATATTTTCTAATCTTATGAATACTTCAACCATTTCCACTATAGATATTGTAGATAATACCGATTAGGATGAAAAGAGACGTGGACCAAGAAGATGCAGATTGTAAAAACTATATACCAGATATTCTACTGTATTATGGGAACTAACTTTACTTTTTAGATCTCTTCAAATATTATGTTTGGATACCAGGCATTATCTTCTAGCCTTTAAAAGTCCACCTCTTTCAAAGAACAAAGTTCTTACATGTTTAAAAGGTAAAAGCAGCATATATCATGTTGCAAAACACATGTATCAAAAGTATATAATTAAGTTAATTTCATATTTATTTAGTTTTATACTGATTCTGTGTTTTTAATATAACCTTTTTTATTTTATTTCAAAAGGTAGAGTGCCAAGAATATTCAAATCCATATACAACGAACTTATAAAGCTATTAAACAAAATTTTTTTACATGATCAATATAATAGAATGAGCTTGTTAATGTTTCAAGGACATGTTCTCTCTGTTTATTATTATTATAATTTGTTGGAGAGACAGATTGTGTTGTCGAAAGTGCGTGTTTCTTACTTTGTTATGAAAGTAGCATTGCATGCATAATGAACTGAAATTAGTATTTGCATTTTTACATCTTTCATATTTTTTTATTAAAATCGAAAGAAATAAATAAAGGATAACTGAGCTATCTGAACAGGAAGTATGATCTGATAACTTGGAAATTACTAGTCATCAAGTATAAGTTTGTCCTTTAGTGTTGTTACCTTTTCCGAAACTCACTTTTACTTCATTTCGATGCAGGAAGAAAAAAGAATAGAAAATATAATGAATTTCAGTATGTCTGACATTTGTTTAGAGACCATAAAGTTTAATTGATTCTATAATTTCAAAAGATTAGATGAACAGGTTACATTAAAACTAACACTGATATGTAGTTTTGTAGTACAAATGACTCTCATATAGTTAAAATTCTCCAATGAAAATGCATCTTAAGGTAATCTAGTTTGAGATATGAAGATAGAACACATCAAAAGAGTGGCACCAATCAGGGGATCTAACAAGGATACCTTGTTAAAATAAAATAAGATCAATTCTGAAGTAAAATACATCTTGAGTTATGCAATCGTTCACAAAAATGTGCTACTACAGTTTTCTGTTAGAAGAAAAAACACTTACAGTCTTACATCTACTCCATGATAAACAAGGTGCCATTTTCCCTTCAAATAAAGTTGCATGCTTAGAAAAATTCATCTTCTAATCTACTCCATGCCTCTTTCCTCGAACTTGAGGATCCTTCCATGAGATCAGGTACTTGGTTTTGCTACAATTTTTTCAGTAGTATATATCTCCATTTCTTCAGCTGTTTAAAGAAATTACCATTAGATTGGACATAAACTGAGACACACGTATCTAACAATTTAAGGAGAAAAACTTATATCAGTTTACTATCAAAACCAGAAATTACTGTTTAGATAGTTCTTAACCAAATAAAATGATAACCAATGGTACATTACATTTAATGCTTAAGGTTATAGTAAATTTATTTCAATAATTAATGATTCATGTTACTGAAAATTAAGCTTTTGGGACCAATGTCTATTAATATTGACCAATTTTTATCTAATTCACAGTGTTCAAAAATATTGATTAATGATTAATCGACCAATCATAATGGACCATTTGATGCAGTACATATATAGCAGCTATTTGGACGAAAAGAGACGTAGCTGAAGTAGATCCATATTGCAAATATATAAGATGTTATTCTGACTTGTTGGGAACTAACTCTTCCTTTTTAAAGAGCGATTTCTTTGGTCTGTGTTTGTTGATTTGACATTATGATTATAGGTGTAAAACTTTGATCCAAAATATATATTGTACATGATATAAAGTGAAGTATGAAGGGGAAATGAATATTTAACACTACTTAACATCATGAAAGTGTGCTTCAGCTTTCTGTTCTTTTCATTCTTGTATATAGTTAACTGTGCTGTTTTTCTTATGATGAGCAAACTGACTTTATCAATCACAAGAAGTGTCAAATGCCAATAGCTAACTGTGATATGATAGCTATAGGCTTCTATACCATATTGTTGTTTTGAGACTTTTTCATTCCCTTGGTGAGTCTTTGCATCTGTTTTTGTGCCATTCAATTGAAAGCGCTTTATTTCTTTTTTTATGTAAGAGAAAATAAAAATATATAACAACAGCAATTCTGCTTTTTACTTTTAGTTAGAGAGAAAGTGGAAAAAAAGAACTTATAATTTTTTTTTTCACTTTCGCTTTAGAATTTAATTGTCTTCTCCTTCATTTTCTTTTACACACCAGTCATAATAGTTATTAGTACATGTTTGAATGTAAAATATATTTGAAAAACAATAATTCTTATATAGATCTTACAACATGTTGAAAACAAGTCTACCAAAATCAAATAAGCTATAATCGAATACGCATCCTTCTCATCTAACAGAGTTTCCCACCAGTTCCCAGACCCTGATGAAGTTACACCTTCACTAACACCAACTTAGGAACTATTTATAAGTTTCCCTTGCAATAACTTTGGAACATGTTTTAAAGCTCGAGGTACAGGCTTAATAACTTCATCGGATTTCACTGTTGATTCTGTCTCATGCTGCTTTACGTTGTTATCTTTATTGTAAGAGTGTAATTTACGTGGTGTGTAGGTGTTCCAGTAATTCTTCACATCGTTCGAAGTTCTTCCGGGAAGTCTTCCTGCAATCAGAGACCACCTACATTTACAAACAATTTAAGTAATGTTATGACTTTAACTTTCATACGTACTCTATCATTTAAAATACATCTTTTAAAGCAATTCCAACAAAACTGTACCTTACCATAAACAACAATTTAACTATATAGCAATGGTAAAACCTTTATGCTGTCAATGACATACTGCTATAACAGTAAAGTTAATCAATCACTCTACTGTGAGTTTAACCGTAAAGTCCTCCAGGAATCAGGGACCACCTATTTTTACCAACAACTTTTGCTTAATGAATGATATGCTATTGAAAAATGAAAAGTCAATTATCACTATATTGTGGGAGTTTAATGAAATAGTTTAATTTTCATTTAGTTTAACTTGTTTTGTTTGAATGTGTTCTCTAAACGGGACTTGTAATATTTACACCCCCAAATGCTAAGTTGTAATGTAAACAGTGAATTAATATTTGAATGTTTATTTGTGGTTTAGACACTTTTTTACAAATTTAGTTATATTTTAAATTTTAAATTTTAAATTAGTCATTTGGAATCAAAATCCTCAAATCCCTTTACAAACCAACTCTTTTTATTTTGGAATTCCATGATCGGGGCTATGTAACATTACTCTTTAAAATATTGTTTCTGTATGCCACGGGTTGCATACATAGCCAATAAACCCATTTTGAACTTATTGATGTGACAACTTCCCTCTCATTTATTCATCTGGTCGTCCCAAATAGTAACCCTTGTGGTTGGAATGGATATAAGATGATTGGAAAGATAAGTTTGAGTTTAATTTAACTATTTTGAGATGATTAGTGTTGAAGGAGTTCACAGATCTCGAACTACAACTCCGTAAGAGGAACGCTGCCAGAAATTATAGAACCTTCTGGAACGCCGGCCATACAGAAGTTAAAGAAGTGAAAATATTGAGACTGGTTATGCAGAGAAGCGAAGAGAGCGGCGATGGAGAGAGACTCATTCGTAGGTTGGTGAATGCAATTATGGGAGAAGATCTTACGACACAGATCCGAGGTTTTCCGTTGATGCGGGAAGGATCTCGTTGGATTGTGAGTGTCCCGAAGCTGACCGATTTACACCGAAGCTATAACCTCAGTAATTTGTAAGTTTTCAAATACGGAAATATTTTATTCTTGTATTTTTGTTGGATTTATAGGAACATCTATTGATTATACGTTTGTGAAAATGAAGAAAGACGAAGAAAGTGTACATTCAACTACGAAAATTAATAAAATAATGTGTAACTTTTCTTCCATTAACAACGATGAACTGCGATTATATTATAATGTTAATACTATAAAAATAATTGATTATGTTATAATTTTTTATTTCATTTTCATTATATAATAATAAATAATTAAATAAATAATTTAAATAATAATAAAAATATTTATAATAAATAAATTTACTTGTTTTTTCTTTAATCTAAATTAGCTTATTTTCTTTTTATTTATTTTTTTATACTATAAAAATAAGTTTAATTATTTATGGAATATTTTCTATAGATTTTTTTTTGAAAAAAAAAATAATTATCCATTGAATATTTTTCACAGATTTATTTTTATAAAAAATTTTCATAAATTTATTTGTGAGAAATTTTTCATAAATTTGTTTATGAATTTTTTTTTTCAAATTTGTTTGTGGGAAATTCCTCATGAATTTGCTTGTGGAAAATTTCGTATGGATTTTTTATGAAAAAATTCCCATTGATTTTTTATGGAAAATTTCCCATAGATTTTTTATAAAAAATTTCATATTAGCCTTTTATCCACAAATTTCCCATCATCACAAATTTGTAGGTAAAATGCTAGTAGAAAATTTCTCACAAAAAATCAATGAGAAATTTCCTACACATAAATCCATGAAAAATTTTCCACAAACAAAAAAATTTATGAAAAATTTTCATAAAAATAAATCTGTGAAAAATATTTAATAGGTAATTAATTTTTTTTCCACAAAAAAACTGTGGAAAATATTTTATGGGTAATTAAACTTATTTTTGTAGTGATATAATCTTACTTTTTTTTCTTTTTATTTTTTATTTTTTTTAAATCTATTTTTCAATCCATACAAAAAGTTAGAGAATTATCTTAAAAAATATATCTAAATATTTTTTTTAAGTATAAAATATAAATATTAATAACCTTTTGCCACAAGCTTTGTCTTGAATCTAGGTGTTCAACTCCAAGTATTTCCTCTTTCTTCTTGAACACCCATTTTCACCCTACTGGCTTCACACCTTTCGGTAGTGGTACTAAGTCCCATATATGATTTTTATCAAGTGACTGCATCTCCTCATTCATGGAGAATAACCAATCAGATGCTTCTTTACTTTGAATTGCCTCCTTATAGGATCTAGGCTCATCAGAATCAAGATTTTCACCCACTGCTAAGGCATAAGCAATAGAGTTAATATCAACAATGTTGACAACATCTACATACCTTGTAGGCTTTCTGATCTTTCTCCTTGTTCTCCTTTCTGTTATACTTTGTGGCTCATCCTGTATTTCACTGGCTTGATTTACAAGATTCAAATTTTCTGAATCATCAATCTCAATCTCCATCTTTTGATGAACTCCCTGATTTGAATCTTTATCATCTACAACATTTTTAACCTCATCGTTTTCCCCAAACATAACAAACTCATCAAAAGTGACATCTTTACTGATAACAAACTTCTGTGTCCTATTTCTTTCTGTACACCACAATCTCTATCCTTTAACACCTGTTGCATACCCAAGAAATATACATTTCATTGTCCTAGGCTCTAATTTTTCATCACTAACATGAGCATAAGCAGGACAACCAAATATACGCAAACCAGAATAATCAGCAGGCTTACCAAACCATACTTCCCGAGGAGTCTTTAACCCAATTGCAGTAGATGGAGATCTATTCACCAAATAACAAGTAGTGTTAACAGCTTCAGCCCAAAACTGTTTTGGAAGATTAGCATTTAGATGCATACAACGAACACGTTGTAGAAGTGTTTGATTCATCCATTCAGCAACATCATTCTGTTGTGGGGTATATCGCACTATACGATGCCTCATTATACCTACTTCTTTGCCATAATCATCAAATGGTGCATTGCAAAACTCTAAACCATTATCTGTTCTCAGAGTTTTAACCTGTTTACAAGTTTGCTTTTCAACCATAGTCCTCCACTCCTTGAACCGCTCAAACACTTTGTCCTTAGTCTTCAGAAAATACAGTCAAACCTTCTCAGAGTAGTCATCAATAAATGTCATAAAATACCTGCAACCACCTTGGGACTCTACTAGAGAAGGACTCCATAAATCAAAATGAACATATTGCAGAATTTCTGTAGAAGTATGCTTGCCATGACTAAATTTAAGTCTGCGTTGCTTGCCCATAACACAAGACTCACACAATTTTAATTTTCCAGTCACTACTCTCCCTAACAATCATTATTTGCTCAACTCTATAAGTCCTCTTTCACTCATATGTCCCAATCTTTGATGTCATAACTCTTGTCTTATCTATTTGCTGCTCTAAGGAATGAGATACTGACACTGTTCCCCCAACAAAACTGCTTATCATATTATAAATACCATGCTGCAATCTTCCTTTCATTACAATTAGAGCACCTTTAGAAACTGAAATTTGTATCCCTGTTTATTTAAGGTACCAACAGAAATCAAATTCTTTTTCAAACCAGGAACATATCAAGCATCAAGCGTTCTAACAATACCATCATACATCTTTATCTATACAGATCCACCTCCTTTCACACTAAGCTCCTCATCATCTCCTAACTTCACACTGCCATTCCATTCTTTAAATGAAGTGAACAATGCTCTCTGAAAAGTCATGTGATAAGAGACATCAGTGTCCATTATCCATGTATCTGCACATCCAGTAGTACAAACTTCAAAACATCTCCGTCATCTCCTTCATCTGAACTATCCCCACAAGCAACAGATGCATTGGTTTTATCTTGCTTTTTTTTCAACTTTGGACAATTCTTCTTCATGTGCCCTTTTTCCTTACAATAATAACATTTTACTTTTTTTTCATATTGAAGCGTGAACCAGAATGTGAATGACTCTTATTATTATCTTCTCTTTTCATGCTTTTGTCTTTGTTAACGGTCAAACTTGCATTGTCTACATTAGAATTAGAAACTCTTCTTTTAATTCTTTAGACTGCATACCATCCTTCACATCATTAACAGAAATATTATCTTTACCATAAAATATAGTATCAACAAGATGCTCATATGATTTTGGCAAGGAGCATAACAAAATAATAGTTTGATATCCTTATCCTCAATTTTAACTCCAACACCCTGAAGATCCAAGATAATTCGATTAAAATTGTCAAGAATATCTCTGACTGATATATTTTCTGTTATTTGTATAGTATATAGACGCGACTTCTGGTACAACCGATTTGTCAATGATTTTTTTTGAAATCTTTCTTCAAGTTTGTTCCACATTCCCGTAGCCATCTTCTCGTCCACCACCTCTTATAAAACCTTATCCGTCAAAGTTAACAAAATTATACTATGCACCTTTTCTAACATCTCCTTCTTTAATTCTTCTGTCAGAGTTGCAGACAACTTATTCTCACCTCTAACGCCGCTGCACGTCCTTGATGTACCAGAACCACCTTCATCTTCAATTTCTACCTAACAAAATCATTTGATCCATTGAATTTTTCAACATCAAATTTATATGAAAACATTGTGATAACCAGAACCAACCTAGAAAACCTAGAGCTCTGATGCCACTTGTTATAATAGGAAGCAAATATAGGGAGAACATAAAAGAAAAAAAAACATAGAATTTGACGTAGTTCTATTTACGGTAAAAATTATATACAAAATCAACACCAATACTTATCTATTTTGCTTATTGAAAATAAAATACAAAATAAAAAAAAAAAAAACAAAACTACTCTAAAAAAACTACTTTAACCCAACCCATATAACTTTAAAAATTAAGATAATTTGAACCGTAGATAATTGCGTTTAGGGTGAAAAGAGACGTGGACGAAGAAATTCCAGGTATTGTACTATCTTATGGGTAACCAACTCTGTATTTTTAGCTCTCTTTTCTTTTTCTGTATTTGTTCATTTGACATTATATTACAGTATAAAACTTAAATTCATATAAACTGATTTTGAAGAAGAAAATGAACATTTAACACTGCTTATCTCGTAGACATAAGTAAACTTCAAGACTTCTTCAGTCACATGTCTCAAAAAATTTGCCTGAGTATCTTTTTGCACGAATATTTTTGGATCTCTATAATTATATTTTTATTTTATGTTTAGATACGAGAAAAGAAAATAAAATAAAGAAAAAATATATATTTAGTCTTGGAGAAAAAGTGATAAAAATAAAGAAACAATTTTACTTCCAAATATAAAAATTTAAAATTTTTATTTCTTTTCAATTTAAGTTTTAAAATGTTTTTTTCTCAAAAATTTCTTCGCACCCTATTAATAACCTTTGTGCCTTTAAAAGTCCACTTCTTTCCAAGGTTAAAACTGTTTAAATGTAAAAGCTGTAATTTTTTTACAGCTCTTACATGTTGCAAACATATATTTAAATTAAATAATTAAGTTAATCTAATATTTATTTAGTTTTATGTTACATAAATTTTTTTCAAAAAATAGAATCCTAATAATATTCAAACCCATATACAATAAATTTATAAAATTATTAAATAAAATAATTAACTATAATTATATAAAAGAATATAATTTTATTTATATATTAAATATATGTTATTTGGATTTATTATTATTATAATTTATTTGAAATACAGATTGTGTTGTAGAAAGTGCATGGCTCTTACTTTGTTATAAAAGTAGCATTGTATAAAGACTATAATGAAATTAGTAATTATATAGTCATGTCTATCATATTCTTTTATAAAAAGCGAAAGAAATAAACAAAGGATAAACCTTGAGATTATGAGCTATCTTAACAGGAAGTATGATCTGATAACAGAAAAAAAAAAAAAAAAAAAGACTAGATAATGAAGTTCAGTATATCTAATTCTTTTCTAGAGCCCTTTTAAAGTTTTTATTGATTCTATATTTCAAATGTTTAGATATGAACATATTATATTGAAACCAACATTTATATGTGCAGTACAAATGACTCTCATATAGTTAAAATTCTCTAAGGAAAATGCATCTTAAGGCAAACTAGTTTCAAATGTGAAGGTAGAAACACATCAAAAGAGTGGCAGCAATCTAAAACATCATGGGATCTAACAAGCATACCTTGTTAGAATCAAATAAGATCAAATCTGAATAAAAATACATCTACAGTTATGCATGCAATCGTACAGAACAAAACAAAAATATGTTACAACAGTTTTTTGTTAGAAGAAAAAACACTTACAGTTACACCTACTCCATGATAAACAAGGTGCCATTTTCCCTCCAAAGAAAGTTGCTTGCATGCTTTGAAAAGTTCATCTTCAACTTTACTCCATGCATCTTTCCTCATGCTTGAGGATCCTTCCATGAGATCAGGTGCTTAATTTTGCTACAATTTTTTCAGTTGTATATAACTCCATTTCTTCAGCTGTTTAAAGAAACTACCATTAGATTGGTTAAAAACTGAGATACACGTATCTAACAATTTAAGGAGTAAACGTATATCAGTTTACTGTCAAAACCACCACTCGAGACCCTGTCTAGATTCTGTTTAGGTAGTGTTCTTAACCTGATAAAATGGTAATTAGTTAGTGGTACATTACATTTAATGCTGAAGGATATGGTAAATCTATTTTGCTACTTAATGATCCATGTTACTGAAGGTTAAGACCAATGTCTGTTAATATTGACTAATCTTTATCCAATTAACCACTGTTAAAAAATATTGATTAATGATTAATTGACCAAACGTCATGGACCATTTGATGCAGTATATATATAGCAGCTATTTGGATGAAAAGAAACGTAGCGGAAGTAGATCCATAGCAAAGATAGAAGATGTTATACAGACTTGTTGGGAACTAACTCTTCTTTTTTTGAATAGCGTTTTCTTTGGTCTGTGTTTGTTGATTTGACATTATGATTATAGATGTAAAACTTTGATCCAAAATATATATTGTATTCAATATAAAGTGATGTATGAAGAGGAAATGGATATTTCACTACTTAACATTATGACAGTGTGCTTCAGCTTTCATTTCTTTTCATTTTTTGTATGTAGTTAACTGTGCTCTTCTTTTTATGATGAACCAACTGACTTTATTAATCACAAGAAGTGTCAAATGCCAATAGCTAACTGTGATATGATAGCTATAGGCTTCTATACCATATTGTTGTTTTGAGACTTTTTCATTCCCTTGGTGAGTCTTTGCATCTGGTTTTGTGCCATTCAATTGAAAGCGCTTTATTTCTTTTTTTATGTAAGAGAAAATAAAAATATATAACAACAGCAATTCTGCTTTTTACTTTTAGTTAGAGAGAAAGTGGAAAAAAAAGAACTTATAATTTTTTTTTTCACTTTCGCTTTAGACTTTAGATTGTCTTCTCCTTCATTTTCTTTTACACACCAGTCATAATCATCATAGTGTTTTAGAAGTTCATTTCCGAGAATAACTTTTGTTTGCAGGTGTAATAGTTATTACATGTTTGAATGTAAAATATATCTGAAAAACAATAATTCTTTTATAGCTCTTACATCATGTTGAAAACACGTATACCAAAATCAAATAAGATATAATCTTATACGCAAATATTGGTTGATCTTATTAAATGTATAAGAGAATAAGATTAAAGGTATTGTTTTACATTCTATATAAGTGATGAGATAGTATGCATTCATAAATACAAAGTAAGAATTAATATATTAGAAATGGAGGTGGATCCGATGTAAAAACAAACACAAAATACATGAGTTGGTTGGTTAATCAAGGAAAAAAATCTCGCCAAGTTTCACCTTCTGTAAGAAAGCCAGAAGCAATTGAACTAAGTTCTTCATCCCAAAGCTCAAACACTCCATTTTCCCCACCAAAAAAGCACATGTTGTTGTTAACTGCAATCTTCTCTTCCTTCTCATTTAACAGAGTTTCCCACCAATTCCCAGACCCTGATGAAGTTGCACCTTCTTCATTAACACCAACTTTGGAACTATTTATAAGTTTCCCTTGCAATAACTTGGAGCATGTTTTTGATAAAGCTCGAGGTAGAGGCTTTATAACTTGATTGGGTTTCACTGTTGATTCTGTCTCATGCTGCTTTACGTTGTTATGTTTGTTGTGAGAGTGTAATTTACGTCGTGTGTAGGTGGTCCAGTAATTCTTCACATCGTTTGAAGTTCTTCCAGGAAGTCTTCCTGCAATCAGAGACCACCTACATTCACAAACAATTTATATGTTATGACTTTAATTCTTATACGTACTCTATCATTTTCCATCTTTTTTAAAGTAATTCCCACGTAACTCTTCGATGTTATCATGAGTTGTCATGAATAACAATCTAATTAAATAACAACGGATAAACCCTTTTTGCTGTCACTGTCAAACTAAGGTATAAAAACAAATAGTGCCACCGACATATTTTTTAATACATTCTTTTAGTATACATTTCATAATTCAATTAAAATTTATTAAAATCTAAAATATTGTAAGAGATAATTATTAAATAAGTGTGTTTAAAAAAATATGTTTCAGATTATATTGGTAGTGTTTATCTTAAAAAATTATTTGTTTATTTGGTCTTCTTTGAATCTCTGAATAACTTTACATCATCATTTAAAGCTTACCTTTTTAATACACTTGAAAAGAAACTTGTTATTTTAAAAAACATTCTATGCATATTTCAAGTATCAAACATATTTTTCAAGAGCAGGCGGAGTTAATAGAACAGGCTCACGTATATTAAAATTTTTATTTTTATTTATTTATTATATATATATAATGATTTTATTTTTAATGTTGTAAGTTTTATTTTTAATAAATATTAAAAGAAATCATTTTCTTGAAATTTTAATATGATTTATGATAATTTTTTATATAAAATTTAATATTTAAGTTATTATTATTAAAAAAATATCTATATAATATATAATAAAATTATATAAAATATTAAATACAAATTTAAATCAATATAACATTATAATTAAATCTTTATTTTAATAATTAATCTAATATAATAAAATATATTATCTTATTATATTGTAAAAAATTATATATAAATTAAATTTGAATCAAATTTGTTTAATTTAACATAATTAAATATATAATATCATATAAAAAATAATTGATCTATCATAAAAAAATATATTTTTTATTTGTAAATAATTTTAAGAAATATATTAATAAAAATATATATCTAAATAATTTACATATAATTTACTATAAAAAATTATTTATAAAAAATACAATATCTAAATAATTTTATTTAAGACTACAAAAATTAAAAAAATTAATAAAATAAAAAAAATATATTCATAATATTTTATTTTAATGAAGTAAGAACTTTTTTATTATTTTAATTTATATTATATTATATTAATATATATATATATATATAAGATATGATGTAAATATATATTTTTTCTAATTTTCTAATTAGTTTAATATTTTATAATATTTTTTCTTAGATTAAAATATTAAAAAAAATAAATTAAAGTTTAAATGTATATAATAAAAAAAATTATAAACTTATTCTAAAAAATTAATAAATTAATTAAATAACTCTAATATTCTAAACTTAAATTCAATATATAATATTAAAAATATTATTAAATAACTTATCTACAAATTATCAATTGACTTATTTACTAATCTATTTTTAAAATTATAAAAATTAAATAACAAATATTAATACTTTAATAAATCATCTTTAAAAAAAGTTTACAAATTTATAAAGATAATTTACAAATTTAAAATATTTTATCGATCAACCTAAAATTTATATAAAATCTGAATAATATCATAATTCTATAATTTTTTTCAAATTTAAATAATTATTCTCATTAAATATATATAAAATTTATACTATGAAAATTTTATTTTATTTAAAATTTTTTATTCCACACTTGTGAAAGAAATGGTCCTACATGAGTAAATGCAAACCTGTTTCCCAAAAGCTTATGCAACCTGATCATCAAATCAACCTCGTCTTCACTAAAATCTCCTCGCTTGATATTTGGTTTTAAATAATTCAACCATCTCAATCTACAACTCTTCCTGCATCTCTTCAACCCTACATACCCAAACCACAACAACACGTAACAACGTTTTCATAACTACAACCTTTTCATTATGAGAATGTTCATTTTCATTATGAGAATGTTCATTAGATACATAATCAATAATTACATCATTACATCATTACCAGAAAAATCATTACATCATTACCAGAAAACACGAAAAGGTACACTAAATAAATCAATAGAAGTGGACCTGCTCTTTGAGGAACAAGGTGCCATTTTCCTTCCCCATAAACCTGCACGCATGCTATCAGCAGTTCATCTTCAAGTTTACTCCATGCTCCTTTTCTCACACCTGATGATCCTTCCATGCCTTCCACTGTACGCCACAATTAATGACTGACATCAGTACAATATATTTCAATTCCTTTTTCTTTTTACAGTAAGTACCTCTAACTAGGTCAGTTATCGAGACCCACGTATCTAACAATTTATGGTGAAAACGTACCCTACCTTAATATCAAAACTACCATTTACTATTTTTTATTATATTTAGACATTTCAACTAAGTCATATTTTTTTATTTATTATTATTACATTATACTTAATGTTCCACACGGTAAAATTTACTTTACAAATTATCAATTTTACTAAAGATCAATTAATTTTTTGAATTCACCATTATCCAATTGTATGGATCAGTTTTAATGTCAATTTTTATCCATTTCCAAAATATTTTCTAATCTTATGAATACTTCAACCATTTCCACTATAGATATTGTAGATAATACCGATTAGGATGAAAAGAGACGTGGACCAAGAAGATGCAGATTGTAAAACTATATACCAGATATTCTACTGTATTATGGGAACTAACTTTACTTTTTAGATCTCTTCAAATATTATGTTTAGATACCAGGCATTATCTTCTAGCCTTTAAAAGTCCACCTCTTTCAAAGAACAAAGTTCTTACATGTTTAAAAAGTAAAAGCAGCATATATCATGTTGCAAAACACATGTATCAAAAGTATATAATTAAGTTAATTTCATATTTATTTAGTTTTATACTGATTCTGTGTTTTTAATATAACCTTTTTTTTTTATTTCAAAAGGTAGAGTGCCAAGAATATTCAAATCCATATACAACGAACTTATAAAGCTATTAAACAAAATTTTTTTACATGATCAATATAATAGAAT